>OZ030395.1:10068267-10668267 GCA_964023965.1 Melinopterus prodromus
CTTTATGGGTCCCCTGAACATTTTTGACCAAGGTACAAAAAAATGTCTGTGTGTGTGTGTGTGTATGTGTGTGTGTGTGTGTGTGTGTGTGTGTGTGTGTGTGTGTGTGTGTGTGTGTGTGTGTGTGTGTGTGTGTGTGTGTGTGTGTGTGTGTGTGTGTGTGTGTGTGTGTACCCAATTTTTGTTAATTCATTTCCGGAGAAACTACTAAAGGTATCGGCACGGAACTTCATATTTAGAAGTTTCATGACCAAACTTAGAGTTGAAAAGCTTTTGGTTCAAAAGGGTCCAAAGGAACTGGGTGTTTATTCCAAGCCTTTTTCAAGGATTTTAGAAATCAGCCGCCATTTCTGTAATTTCGTCAAAATAGTTAAATAATAAATTAAAGCAGAGGAAATTTTGAATAATTTATGCCTATGACATTTTTTGGTCAAATTAATAGTTTAGCTTTTTAGTTTATTCTAAGCCCTTTTCAAGGATTTTGGAAATGAGCCGCCATTTCTGTAATTTCGACAAAATAGTTAATTAATAAATTAAAGTAGAGGAAATTTTGAATAATTTATGCCTATAACATTTTTTGGTAAAATTAATAGTTTACCTTCAAGAGCAAATTCTATTTGATCGAGATCGGTCGCATCTGCATTGATATGAAATTACATAGTAGCCAGGATTTTGACAAATATTTTTTTGTGTTGTCACATTCGAAAACAGCTGATCTCATCAGAGGTTGGAGAACCACTATGGAACGTGCCGCTGTAGTGCGCAAAATTATAAAATACAAATTTCAAATAAAATAAGATCGCCAATTTGATTGTTTGCTGATAAGAAATATCAACCCGTCTTTATATCTAATTCTAAAAATGGTACATTGAGAAAATTATAAATAAAGTATAGCGATGAGTGTAGTTTTATTTTAGTATGTTGGTACGGATGTGTCATGAACAAATATAAATCTGTCAGAATTTGAATTACCTTTTTAAGGTGCGTTTTCATTAGTGATAATGGCAGTGGTAGCAGACGCCGTTATAGTATTTCCAATAGAAAATTGCTAGTGACTCATGTTTTTGTACATGCGTCAAAGTGGTACCAACCTAGCATTTACTATACAGAAATAATTTATTTTTTTTAAATACGTATTTCTTAAAAAGCAACACAATAAACGTAGATGTCGCTCCTGCCAAAAACTAGATAGCGCGACTCGCTCATATGCGACGGCTACACTCCGCCTTCGGTGACGCGCCGTGTCACCGCTCGTCGCGCTATTCCGTACTTTCGGCATTTGTGACATAAATAACTATTATTCTAATGACGTAGTGTAGGTAGTGTCAAATGCTGATGCTTTGACAATACCTACGATTTATCTCTATAGAATAGATTCTCATGCAGCTAAACTATTAATTTTATATATTGTATGATAAAGTCATGTGCCTAGCCACATCAGATTTTTTAATCTAAAATCGATTATAAATATATAGTACACATTTTATTGTGAAATGAAACTTCTATAGGAGCGTTGGGTGTGAATCGGTTTGCCCGCATTTACGCATTTAACGAATAGTAGATAAGAAAACACTAAACGTCGAATTTTAAACAACTCCATAATTTGTTGCTGTGTATTACTATTATTTGCTATTATTATAATTAATACTATTGTTATACAACTCTTGTATTGTTCATATATTTATTTTTAATAAACATTTTTAGTCTACAATTAGTCTACAATTTAGATATTTTTAGTAAACATTGCTATAATTCAGTTCTAATTAGTCTCTATATGCGTTTGTAAATAACAGAAATAATTATTAAATAGTTTACAAACAAAACAATGATTATTTTTATTTTTCCTTTTTTTATCAATTAAGTACCTAAAATTGTTTATCAAAAACATTCATATAATAAATTTTGTTTAAACAATTTTCTGTTTATTGATAAATATAATATAAATAAAGTTTTTTTAGTTCATATAATAATTAGAATACAGCATTAGAATAATATCTATTGAGTAACGGATTGAAATGTGCGTATATTTTAATTTTAATAATGTCCCATTTTTTCCATAAACAAAGCCCTTGAGGCACGTCTTCCCATTATCCGATCGACTTCAAACTTGGAGGGAATTAGTTTTTTAGTATGTAGAACAAATTACAGGGGTGACGTGGACTTAACTTTGAAAATAATTTTTTGTTAAGAGTAACTAAGGTCCACCCTAATACACACATATCCAAAGTTTGAAAAAAACGTCTGTATCACATCTACTTTTCCCGTAATGTCCTAAAAACCGAAATAATAGCATCAAAGCTGACAGAATACATACATACTCCAAATTCGAAAGAATCTCTTAATTAACCCAGAGTATCGATGTCCAACCATCATTCGTAATTACCCGAGACTGCACAGTGAGCAAGAGCAGCGCCACCAACGCAAAACAAAAGCAGCACGAAACCGCAACAACGGCAAAAGAGCAACAGAAAAAAACACCGCTCAGTGGCTGTAGTCCCGCCTACAGGTTGCGTCACAAATTGCAACTAACTTAACTTTCATGTTGGATTTTCCGGTTGCCCGTTCGGCGCTGAAAGGTACTGCTGATCGATGGCTGTCAGGCATTCGTACCAGACCTCATTAATAATTATTAATTTCTAATATCTGCCGGCGATACAACCGAGTAAACCACACGTTATTGTGCCGACGATAACCCGATAAAAGGTTATTTTTTCTCGATTGGAAATGGTCCTGTATATTGTGCGGTTAATATTCCATTATCCTTTTAAATATGTGTGGGTTATGAAACGGCTGAATCGAGCAGAACACAAAAAAAATGGGATGGAAAAAAATGAGGATCGGCTAAATAATTGCGTTTTTGTCCAGCGTGTTTGCTATGGAAAATTGATTGGCTAGAGGGAAAAAACGGTACCGACGTTTTGGCCGATTGATTTGCTTGATAATAGCTTTGGTTATACAGGGTCATTCCTAAGAACTCCTTATTACATTACCATTTTTACTTTATCATGTATTATTAGGATCGTCGACAGATGGCACTATTGTAGCTTAAAGTGCGCGGTCGGTATTACCGCGGCCGTTAGCCGGTAATATTCGGCATCACTAACGCCAAACCAGTGACAGCCCATAGATAACCTTATACATGTGGCAGCTAGTGGCAGCACTGTTGCAGCCTATGGATCCAATCCAGCCAATAGAATCGACGAACATGACGCATGCGTAGTGGCACTATGTCGGATGAGATAGAGATATATGTCGCAACGCTAGTGTTGGAGTTACCAACATTATTTATATCATTTTGTATTTATATATTATCAAAATATCTGTCAAATCCTGGCAAACTTGTTTTATTTTAATGCAGACACGATCGACCTCGATCAAATAGAACCTCATGCAGCTAAACTATTAATTTTATATACTTATAATAATAATAATAATAATGATGTTTATTTAGTTGAAAGAAACTAATATTCACTATAAATTTGGTTTCCTAAGTACTATGAACTATGAATACATGAACCCGACATGATGTTTTAAAAAGACTTAGCGAACTACTGTTTTTTATATCACTTGGTAGGCTGTTAAACATCTTCAGTGCTTTATAATAAAATGAATTTTGTGTGCTGCTTTTTGTATATTTTGGTAATCTGAAGTGGTCCTTTTGCCGAGTATTGTATTCATGCCGCTGACTATTATATGTTAAATAATTGCTCATATAATTTAGGAGTTTATTATTTATGCATTTATATACCAACGTGAGTGCCTGATATACTGTTCCTTGTTTAACATTAAAAATATTTAATTTACTGAACATGGACTCGATACTGGTTAACCTGGAGCTGTGTAATAAAATTCTGAGTGCTCGATTTTGTTGTACTTGAATCTTTTTAATGTCTTTGTCTGTACACAAAAATAATATACTGCTGCAATAGTAAAAATATGGTACTATAATCGTATGGTACACAGATATTCTAGCTTTTAATGTAAGTTTATTAGATATTCTTCCTAAGTAGCTAATCTTTCGGCTCACCTTTTTAACTATATATTCCATATTACTCGTAAATTTCAAACTATTATCTAAAATGACACCTAGATATTTAAATTTGTCCACTATCTCAACAACTGTGTTATCGTTAACTATGTCTGGTGTAGGGTTTACCGAATTTCTATTTCCCAATACCATAGCTTTTGCTTTCAATACATTCAAACATAATTTATTTTCTTTATACCAATTTGATATCGATACTAGTTCGGAGTTTAATGTCGCGATTACATCAGGTAAGTTATCTCATGCACTTGATATTAGTGTATCGTCTGCAAATAGGTGCATATCACACGATTTAACTTGTGAAGCAACATCGTTTATGTACAAATAAAATAAAACTGGTCCAAGAACAGAACCTTGTGGTACCCCTAAGCTGTTTTTTAATTCACTTGACTCATTTTCTCCAATCCTAACCCTCTGTCTCCTGTTTGTTAAATAGTTTTCAAACCATTTCAATTCTTTTCCTCTGATTCCGTAAGTTTACAATTTTTGTAGTAACTTTTGACGACAAATTGTCTCGAAGGCTCTTATCAAGTCTACAAAAACAGCAACTATCGTTTTACCGTCTTCTAATTCTCCTTTCCAATTTGCCAATACCAAATTTATATTGTATATTAAAGTCATGTGCCTGCCTACATCAGATTTTTTTTCTATAATATCATTACCATAAGCAAATTGTTCTGGGCCTTAAAAAGCTCCTTAGCCGGAAATAACGCCCTACCGAAAGACGAGTTTACTACCCATTTTAAATCAACACTGCATGATACCCAGCCCAACCCTTTATACACCCTTAAGAATACATCCCAATCATCCCCACCTATTGTGTCGCTACCAAGGACCACTGTGACAAATCTCATTAGACATTTTATTTACATATATTAGGAATGGAGTCCTAGATCCTTCAGACAACGATATATACAGGTTGTAAAGGGATACGTTATGTCTGTCTACCGCAAAACGCGATGTTGCACTTCATCTTTTCTTCAGTGGTAAAGCAACCTTTCAAGAAATAAATAGAAAGACATAAGTACGTACCTATGATTACCTATTTGATTGCTAAGCGATATCCGTCGAACTAAACAAACCGACTTAACACAGCAACTGATAGACTACGTGTTTATTAATTTAATAAAACTGATCCCCTGGCACAGGTATAACGAAGCTGAAATACTAACAAATATAAAAGTAAAACGTATTCATTTACACCCTGTATATCTATATACATAGCGTAGGCACGTATCTCACCGCCATCTGGTTGGTAGGTAATCCTACTGGAGGGTTTTGCGCAGGTGTCCGGTAAAATACCCATTGTTGCTACGCTACCGATCTCCAATGATAAGAAGAAGCCTTAAGAATGAAAGCGTAGAGAAAATGGACCTAGTCACCATGGAGGAAGCAGCTCAGTAGCAACCTTCTTTGAGATCTAGATGCCTGATAGTGATATGTAAAGTTACTTACTTAAACTTCTCAACGGCATTTTCAAACTAACTCCAAGCGATGATACAGTTGATCTGTTGCATTGTGTTTACCATGCAGATGGTAGGTCCACTGGCCATGAATAATGAAAATCTGGATACATTATGTTAAATTTTAAGGAATCTATAAGTCACTGGTATCTTCACAAGACTCAAGTTCTTCGATTTTTAGGTTATGCTATTACAGAAAACATTAGTAAAACATCACACAAAATAAATAATGCCTTTCCGTTCACGAACAATGAAACCCTTGTGGTTGGACGTCAGTCATAACAAAGCAAGCACTAAACGTAGCACTCAATCACTAGGTCAGATAGAGACGTCGTCATTTATTCTTGGTCAGAAGAAGACACACAAATGACATCTTCACGATGAATTACAGGACATTACGTGACCGTCGCGGCGTAGAGGTGCGGCTACTGCCATCTATAGCCGAGATCGGGCAGAAAGACAAGAGGCGAACACGTGTTCGATGTCATGGTGCGACTCTTAAGCCTTAGATCTTCTAAATCGTTCCAGCTACCGTGGTTTATGCTATACCGCTGTGACAGTCGACCAGATCAAGTGTTCAATCGAGATTTAGGGGTTTAGAGAATTTTTTCTTGTAGGGAATTATTATTTTCCAGTCTAGAACGAGTTTGCTTCCTATGTAAGTTGGAGAAAATCTTAACCTAATGTTTGGATAAATCCCGAGGCCCAATTGAATGGCCGGCTAGATCCCCCGATCTAACGACATTACAATTTTCAAGTGACAAGGATTATAGCCACTTAATCAAAGCGATAGCCCTTAAAGAAACACCCTACAAGTATCAGCGTCAATATACAGACTTTTATTAGATAAATCCACAAGCATCCTAGAGAATAATCTACAATAAGTGGATAAACAAATCTCCTAGCAATAAGCAAATAACAAACAAACATCGACGCGCTCAATCGGCGAACCCAGCACGCTTGATCCACATATGTAATTGAACATTTAATCCTCAGATTTGTAGATCGCGGCCGACCCTAGCGCCACCTACCGTCCCCGATTAAGTCCGCAATCACGGACGAATCCGTGATTCTCTCCTAGTACTCGATCCTGCCGCACGTGTCGCCAGTGTCAACAGCAAACTCTCCGGTTTCCTCCGGTTGACAATGGTAACCAGAGAAACCCTGGTAAATATTTAAACGGGAAAATACGACGGAGAGGGGGGGGAAGTGTGGGAGTGTGCTGTGCAATCAGACTGGGTGGTAGAGGCGAGACTAGGGAAGGGTGAGGGGGTGGGTTTATCTCCAAACCCTTGCAGCACGCTGATAAAGAAGACAAAAAAAACTTAACCCCCGGTTCGCTTCGATCGTATGTTGCTAATAAATAATGAAGAGTATTGTCAGGAAGAGTTGTCGACCTCTTGTGTTCGGTTATAGGAAAAACACCCCTAACGCCACATTGGGGTATTGGACCCAAAAAGCTGGACATAAATCAAATTTCTAAATTGTTAAATTCCAAAAAGTAAACCTGGGATTTCTGGGATAGATAAAAGACCGATGTATTAAAAGGCGGCAATATTTTTTCACCTGAGCCCTGAGCCACGTGTCCTTGTCAGCCAAAAGTTATATTTTACTATGGCTGAACATACATAGATGCACATAAGTTGACGCTCTTAAAAACGGTTGCAATTTTGTTTTTTAACGATAAATGTGACTTTTTTGTTATACATTCTTTAGAACCAAGTATGAACTTTCATTCGACATTATTTTTATTAAAATTTACCCATAATTTTGTTTATTGCAGGGCCGAGAACATTCGCTGAACTTAAGTGTTTTAGTTTAGTGTTTAGCTTTGTTAAGCTTTTGAAAGTGGTTCAAATTATAGTATACATATTTGACATTACAACTACTGGAAAATCTGCTGCGGATAGGTGCGGATGCGGTTTTTGTGATTTTATTTCTAATACGTTGTAAAGGAAAATCCAGAAATTGATGTACCGGCTTATATGTAATTTGGTGCAATTTCTTGATACTTAGATAGTAGAGGTAATTTAGAACATATTTAACCATATTTAGCTATATACAAATGGTTACGGTTATCGAGATATTGACAACTTTATGTTCAATGCATCTTGTATGTTGTAAATGCCGTTATGTACGTATATTTTTCCGTTTTGGACCATGTATAGCAAACAACCCCGATGACCTAGACTCCTAAAAATCATCCGAAAAAACTTTAAACTTTGTACTTGTATATGCATTTCTTGGAAATTGGTAGCTTGAAGCCAAGCGGATTCTCATATTCAAGGCAAGAAAATACTTCGAAATCACCTACTCGCATACACAGTTCACTGGTTTAAATTGGATTCTCGTTGAGGAGAGACAATAGTAAGTTTGTGAATAGAAAGTGATTAGGCCTTTTCGATAAATGTGTTTATGCGGAATGCGAATGCGGGTTCAAAACATTCGTATTAGGGTCATACCACTAAAAAACGACCGGTTCAGCTTCAAGTATGATCAAATTTCGAAAGTTTTCATGGAAACAATAAGTATAAATATTAGAAAATTTTGAAATAATACTAAAAATAATAAATTTTATTGTGACAAAAATGGTAAAATAGGTTCTTAATTGCCTCTACTATCAGGTCTTAAAAGGAATGCATCGAACGGAAAACAGCATGAGTAGCATATGTACCGTTTCCATACACAATATCGACTGGTGTAAACTTTCATTTTCTTCCTCTACCACTGGTCTTTAAAAATAAAACTTTTTTCAGGATTTTCTTACAACATAACAGACCCAAACATGTTATCTCATATAACTCAAAAACGACATGTATTGTTCAATTTTAAATCCGTATGTGGTGCGTATTTAAACTGGACATGCGATATATTATTTTATGAATATGACAAAAATATTGATGACAAAATGTTGTAGCAGTAATTAATTTACAATAGGTGTAGTGCAGTGAAGAACAATGTTTAATACAGTTTGCTTTTTCCTAATTTGTACTGTTTTATTGTGTTTATTAAGTTATTAACCTTCAAAATCTTAGTATGAAGGTTAAAATGTTATACATAAATAAAACAACACATCTAAAGCCTTTTTAGGTGAAAAAATAATTTTGGCCAGGTTTTCAGGGCAAATACCCCACTGTGCGTCCTCTCAAATTCTTCATGTTCTTTTTTATTTCATAGTTTCCACAGTTAGTTTACAATATAGTCTTATCCTAACTATGTACACAGGTTTAAGTTATGCGGAGTCTCGGTATGACTAGAAGGCCCCATTGTGCTCTCGGTTCCGTATTTAACGGGGCCCCATGAGGCGTCTGAAACTCCCAAACTCCCTCGTGACTGAAACGCCAATGTACACATGGACAATCTGTGCGAAGATAGGGCATCCTGCTAGTCTAGGAGCTAGCAGAAGGCCTAAAGGTGTCTGGGGACGTACAGGCTCAATGTAATCTACCCCTTAACACCCCTACCTACTACACATTCGCCAGTGTCGTCGCACCGCTATGGAACCCCCATAATCTATATGTGGATGTACGCGATACGAAGCCAAAACGACATTAAAGTCGTCACTAACAATCGTATATTATAAGAAAATTTGCAAAAGAAGATTGTAATGGTGAATACGAATGACTGCCTATAGTATTGGATAGACACCATTTTCGACTACAAACAACAGAAAAGTGCGTTTTAACTTAATTTGTGATTGATGTCTCCCTCAGGGACCATATTATATAGTATATTATAAAATCTCCGTATATTAAAAGGGGTTAGTGCGTAAAAAGTAGTTATCGAGATAAACGCGTTTAAAGTTTGTATGCTTGTTTTACGTGCGTATCACGATATAACTCTTCCCCGCTCATCGGTGGTAGTCGAGAGCAGAGATAGTGGCGAGGGTACCCTCTTCTTAGTTTGAAACAAGTCTGTTTGCACTATTCTTTCGAGCCTTCGTACGAAGTTGCGGAATGTAAATATTTCCGAGAAAAAAAATTAATAGTAAATGAGATTCTATTTGATCGAGATGGGTCGTATCTGCATTAAAATAAAACTAGTTAGCCAGGATTTGACATATATTTTAATAAAATAAAAAGTAGTCTGATTCCCCATTTTTGTTTTATTTTAACAATCGCTACATGTTTCGTGCTCTACTGGGCACTTCTTTAGGCGCTATAGGAAACGAGATATAAATTACACAATTGACAATCAAATCAAACTCTAAAAAACTCAATTGCAAAAACTTACATTTTACAGACAAAGGTCACTAACAAACATATATGAACCTGGAGAACAGATTTTTGAAAAGGATATTTTATACTATTGACAATGATTGACATTAGCTATTGTCGAAACATCAGCGTTTGACACTACCTACTGCATTAGAATGAAACTATTTGTCAAATCTTGGCTAACTAAGATGCAGACACGACCGATCTCAATCAAATACAAATTGCTCATGCAGCAAAACTATTAATTTTACCAAAAAATATCATAGCCATAAGTTATACAAAATTTCCTCTACTTTAATTTATTATTTAACTATTTTGGCGAAATTATGGAAATGACGGCTCATTTACAAAATCCTTGAAAAATGCTTAGAGGAAACATCCAGTTCCTTTGGACCCTTTTGAACAAAACGCTTTTCAGCTCTAAGTTTGGTCTTAAAACTTCTAAATATGAAGTTTTGTCCCGATACCTTTAGTAGTTTCTCCGGAACCGTCACCACAAAAATCGGGTACACACATACACACACACACACACACACACACATATACACACAGACATTTTTTGTACCTTGGTCAAAAATGTTCAGGGGACCCAAAAAGACCTATTTCCGCTAAAAACTCATTTTTTTGGCACAATTACGATACTTTATCATACTATGTATGAATTTCATCATTATTATTATTTTTTCCTATATTTGTATATTTTTTCCATTTCTATAATTTGTTTTTTAGTAAATCTAAATTACTCACATATTAACATTATTTCGTATTTCGTTGCTTATTATATATTTCTAGAACATCAAAAATCTCGGTCTTTGATGCTTTCCGTTATAAAATTGCAAATTTGAAGGACGTATGGACACTTCCGGGACTTGGGACCCTTTTTTTCTGAACAGTAAGACTTTTATTACATATGGACAAATAAAAGAGTGAAAATGTCAAAATTGACCAACTAACCCCTTTTTAATATGCAGGGCCACCTATTAAAAAAATTGAAAAGAAGATTGTAATGGTGAACAGGAATGACTGCCTATAGTATTGGAGCGACAACACTTTCGACCGCAGGAACCTATATCGTTCTACGCTGCTAAAACAGAGACTACAAACAACAAAAAAAGTGTCTTTTAAATTAATTCGTGGTTGAGGTGTCCCTCAGGGATCAAACACAACACCTCCACTTTTACTAAAATTCGTACAATTCCAAATCATTCAACATTCAATAAGTCCTCTGTTATCACATCAGATCAGCGTTTCGTTATTATTTTTTACGTTCGTATGTCGTAACTCTAGTCTACGTGCGGCGACCGGCGGACAAAATTAATACAAAAGAAGCGCGGAACGAAAAAAAAATTAAGAAGAAGAAGAAGAAGCAGCGCGAGTGTGAGTATGTGAGCCGGTCGAAACAAAAAAGGCCAAAAGTTTCGAAAGTTAATAAGCAAACGGCGTTCATCATTCATAAGAACGTGGACACGCCCACTACACCGTTTCAGTGTTCATCTGTTTCAGCTTCAGCCCCGGCACGCTTGATTTCGACTTCGATGCACCATCGAGCTAAGAAACGACGGTAGATCGTTCGCATGCTTAATAGAGGCTATTTTATAATATGCTTTTCATGTGGTCTTAGATAAGAGATAATAAATGAAATTAAAAAAATTAAAACAAAAAGGCACCTGGTTTTGATCTGATAACAGGTGAGATTTTAAGAGAATTTCCTAAAAAAAGCCATAGCAAAGATAACGAACCTCTGCAACGCAGCATTTAGGCTTAAATATGTGCCAGCTGTTTGGAAAACTGCCGAGGTAGTGATGATTGTCAAGCCAGGAAAACCACCAAACGAAGCATCCTCTTACAGGCCAATTTCTTTACTGCCCACATTGTCAAAACTGTTTGAAATGCAACTTGCAAAACGACTGAAGCCAATCTTAGATAAAATAAACATCATACCCACTCATCGGTTTGGATTCAGAAACAAACATTTCACAATTGATCAGGTGCACAGAATAACAATGATCATAGAAAGAACTTTAGAAGAAAAAAAGTATCCTCCTCCATATTCCTGGATGTGGCAAAAGCCTTCGACAAAGTTTGGCACGAAGGTCTACTCTATAAGCTGGATCGGCTACTACCCTTCGAGTATAGCAAACTATTAGGATCATATCTTTCTGACAGATACTTCCGCATAAAGCAAGATAATGAGTACTCAGCCCTCAGATGTATTAAAGGTGGAGTACCACAAGGTAGTGTACTTGGCCCAATTCTTTACCTTCTATATACAGATGATCTTCCGCAACCAGATGGTGTTACTGTTGCCACGTTTGCTGATGACACTGCTATCATGGCAGTAGATACAAATGTTGAAGGAGCAACACCAAAACTGCAGAGCGCTGTCAACGATATTAGTGATCGGATGCAACGATGGCTAACTACATTGAACGAAACCAAATCCGTTCACATAAGCTTTACCAACAAGCGAATACGATACGTTCCAGTTACAATAAATACCACCACCGTACCCTAGTCGAACACGGCAAAATACCTCGGTATGACGCTAGACACCAAGCTCCGCTGGAAAGCACATGTTCAAAAGAAACGAGCAGAATTGGGCATAAGATACAAAAAAAATGTACTGGCTTATTGGTAGGAAGTCGTCTTTGTCGACATATAATAAACTCCTACTTTACAAGCAGATACTTAAACCTGTGGGGACCTATGGTATACAACTGTGGGGCTGTACTAAGCCAAGCAATATCACCAATCCAATCCAGCTTCTTGACAATTGTGACAGTGTGCGAAGACTCAAAAGAACCAAACCTTTTGAGTTGGTGAAGTGAAGTTAAAAAAGCAGAGCACAGTGTTATGTGAGTGATAGCCGATAGGTGAACAAAGCAGAGCAACGTGCAGTGTGTGAAGTATAAAGCGTCAGCATCCAAAGTAATTTAAGTTACACCAATGGGGAGCACTTAATAGCGAACACTTTTTATACGTAGCAATTTAGGTTAGATTAATATAGCTAGATAGTCATCACACTACGTGTTATACACAAGTATCTGTGTGGTGCTGTTAATTAATAAAATACTACTACTGTGCCAGTTTATAGTAGCTAATTTTTCTTCTGTAGACCAAAATAAGTATTAGCGAGGCTTAATTTAATCACACTTAGAAGTATCGATTACTTAGCACTTTTTTGCACTGCAGGCCTATACTGGGTGTTAAAGAATAAGCATTGATATGGTATACAGAATGGTAGAAGGCGAACAAAACTAAAAACTAGCACCGTATCGGTTCTCTCTATAATTTCTTAGCTCGCTGGTGGGCGGTCATTGTTTCACAGCCTTCTTAATGCCGTTCTCATGTAAAATATAATGGCAGCTTGCCTGTCCCGATGCGGCTTGCCGGCAGTGTTTCTCCCGGTTTTCGAGGGCCGGGCCTGCTTCTTTATAATAGACGGTTCTATCTGAGCACCTATAATTACCCGGGAACCCTATGAATATTTTCCAACTGATTATTAGATTACCTTTAAGGTTATTGGGTTGGGATTCTTACCTTTTCTCATTTTGAACGAGTCCGACCACATGCGTAGGTGGTGCCTCTGACAGAGGTGCACGTTAAACTGGTTAATTTTATTAATTTTAATTTTTACGGTACGGATTTTGTGCCGGAACGTTGGATTTATGTGGGTGTAAAACAAGTGAGGGCAACCATCCGGTATGGGACAGCGAAATGTTGTGTTGTTTTCATAGAGGGTTGTTATTTACTGCGCTTTTTGTCGGTATAGGAAACGCAGTTGTACCGGTAATGTTTAATTTTTTCCGCAGGTTGTCCGGTTGTAATTTTGCTTTGGTTATGTTATTTACTATAGATACTTATTTGACTTAAGAATTTGTCGTTTTAAATCTAAGGGTTGGGTAGGAAGATTAATCAGTTCACATTATTGGATTAAACTAGAGAACTAGAGAAGGCACACGGTGTCCGCAGTAGTTTCACTAACTCGCTAATTCTACTATTATATCAGCCATCAATCAGGTTTGTGCTTGAAGAAGTATACTATTATTTTATTAAAAACTCTATGCCAATTGTTAGGTTAGCTAGCAGAATATACATATAAACAGTGCTGTTTTATCCTATTATTTTTTTATTCTATTACCAGAGAATTCGAAGCTCCAAGTATGGCAATGATGTACTTGGACTTAAATTACATTACGGAGAATCAAAATCCTTACGTACTATTTTGTTGCTCGAACAAGATTTCTAGGCAAGAGATGTGATTACTAATTTTCATAATTTCCATGAACCGATAATAAAATCACTAAGGTATGCTGAAGATTACCGACTTTCTATCAAAGTTCTTGGTAATACTATTATCATATTACTGGAAGGCGTCTCAATGATATTATATATGAGACGTGTTTTGTATAATGGGACATAGTCGACTTGTCAACCACTGACTCTAGATGTATTTTTTCTTCTCAAGTGCAAAGTGTATGGAGAATTTATAGTTAAGACAACAAACCGCAGATTCTATTGAAAAACCGAACAAGCATTATGACCCATATGCGTGTGGACTGATTGATCAAAATTGGTGTGATTTTATGTTGATATTATAATATAATATTAATGAAGCTATATAATATTATAAAGCTTATGTTGTCTAATTGTCATTTATAAATAAGATATGCATTACAATTTGGTAAATAAGTAAGAATTAAGTATGTTCTGGTGCGTATTTCAGCAGTGTGGCGATGTTACACCCATGTACGAGTTTTTTGTTACTCTGGTCGGCCGCTAAGTACAACAAATTGTCTGTTTACGCTGCATACTCGGATATCGGAAATTTATTATTTGCGAAGTCTTGTTCGAATACTTTGAATTGGCTTATAATGATTTATATATATATATATATATATATATATATATATATATATATATATATATATATATATATATATATATATATATATATATATATATATATATATATATATATATATATATATATATATATATATATATATATATATATATATATATATATATTTCTACTTATTATCTTAATGTGTAATTAATTAATGTAATTCCTACATTGCAATGGAATTGTGTTTGTAGTAAATATAATTTATTATATAACATGAAATGAAAATCTTATTTCAAGATATAGCATAAAACACAACAAACTGTACAAACTTATTGCATCTAATATCTTTTTTGTGTTGATAAATACAAAAATTAATTTCTTGCTGTGAGAATTTTTACTGAAGGTTATTTCAGAACTAATATGTATTAACAAAATTATTCACAAAATAGAATTGCTTAAAATTTGTATTTATGGTAATTTGTTACTTGTGATTTACTGGTGTTTTCGAGATACTTAGCTTTTTATATTACATTTTTTTTATATTATTATTTTGTATCTACTGCACAGCAATATTTTTCAAATATCTGACAACTGAAAATAATGACAATAATTATGTATGTATATCATTAATTTACAAAAATTGATAATAGCTTGTAGAAGCAAGCTCTTTTTAAAGTTTTTTTTAATAAATGAACCAAAATATACGACCATCTAAAAGAACATTTAGACAACATAAAAATTATTTTTGTTATAATTAGTTCCCTCTATGTCCAAAACTACTACAGACTTGAGATTTAAAAAAAAATAAGTAAAATATAGCGAAGTTTTGATAAATCAGCTATAGTTTTCGATAAATTAATCACAATATTCAATAAATAACAAAATGACTTAGGAATAACCGCGCTTTATAATTATGTATTGTATTATAACGTTCCTAATGTATTTCTCATAGAAAATATAAAATATTATTTTAAATTACCAAAAAGCATTGTTTTTAAAGATAATAAACAACTTGGCAACACCTGGAATGCAAATATTCCAAATTAATACAGAAGTTTGGTAATGGCTGATGACTTGACAGAAAAGCATTAATCATTATTGACATAATAACCCACATTTTTTAAACCAACTTCAATATTTTTAAGCAATTAGTTAAATAATTTGAAGTTAAATTTTAATAATTCGAATTATAAATTAATATAAGAGGAAACCAAAATGTTTTTTCTTTTCTAGAAATTAGAAAGTAATAAGTTTCATATGGTCTTATTGGTTTTCTCTGTTCCTTCAGAAGTTGGAGCCGTTTAAAATAAGATATTGTCAATAACTCAAACGGCTGTAATTTTTTAATGAATTGAAAAAATAATTTGCTTTCTGAAAAAATTTTTGCAGAAGAAACGTGGGACAGCCTGTACATATTATTGCTATAATTTTAATTATTTTGGTTGTCAAGCATGTATTAGATCTCATGAAAGATAATTGAAACATTAACTGCTGTAAAGTAAATACAGATATATTTCCATTGTCCTTCATACAAAATACATGCTGTCCTAAATATATTATTAAAATAAATTTAGAGAATTTATTTATATTTAGTGAATATATTTTAATATTACAATTCCGAAATAGTCTATATTCAGTGATAATCCTTGACAACAAGATGATTTGTGCATTTACTTACTTACTTACTTAAGCCCGTCATCCCACTGCTGGGCAAAGTCATTTACGTACGTAATTAATATGTCTATTAAATAAAATAAATTTAAATAATGTGTCGTGATATTACGCAATATCTTAAAATGAGATTTTCGTATCATATTATCAAATTTAATGTTCATTAATATTATTATAAAAGCAATATAAAAGCATAATAAAAGCTATATTTAATTAAATTCACTACTCGTAAACTTAACTGTAGTGGTCATATTACATTTATTACATTGCAATGAAGGTATCACATTAAGGAAAAGATCGGACACGCTCAAAATAAACTAAATCCCGTTATATTGCATCCATCGAAAAACCACCTCGTGACGGACAACTTTTTGCGAAGCGGCCGGGTCGAGGGAGCACAGTACACGAATATATAACCGACATACTATTTTCAAATCATGCAATATATGTAAATGTATATGGGCACATAACCTCACTACACTTTCAAATATTCCACATATTCATAGTACGTGTGCGTGTATTCTTAGTACGTGTGTTTTTGCCTATTCTCAACTAATTTTCCAAACTAATCGAAAAACAGCAAAACTGTTGGATCCCCTCTTAAAGAAAACATCTGTTTAGGGCCAATATCATTTTTTAAGACATGGATTTTTATGATTCAGCACTGTTTTTTCTCTCTGTGTAGATGCATTTGTTACTGGAACACTATTATCTGAATAAATACAATAAAGCAACCGAAAACAATGCATGTTTCGGTCATTTCATGGTCCGTTGGCATCTCACTGTGCATCGCAAGACCCAAACTCAAAACAACACAACAATCTCGTCATCCAATCGCCAATTCACTTGTTTTCTCAATATACAATCTCACTCTTACTCT
Source organism: Melinopterus prodromus (assembly GCA_964023965.1). Classification (NCBI taxonomy): domain Eukaryota; kingdom Metazoa; phylum Arthropoda; class Insecta; order Coleoptera; family Scarabaeidae; genus Melinopterus; species Melinopterus prodromus. The sequence continues at coordinate 10,085,393 of OZ030395.1, forward strand.
CTCTCTCTCTCTTACTCCAACTCATTTCTAAAGATCGTGATGGCGATTCGCAAACCGACCAGTGTTGAGTTAGCATTCGTTTCGATTGTCGAGAGCTAGCAACTGTAACAAGAGAACAGCAAAAGGTGTGTCGAGATGCGCCGAGATAGCAAGCCTATGGCCGTGAGCATATACGGTAGTTGAATGGAAGAAATCGGTGTTGTCCGTTGAGACGCTGCCTATATAATCAGATTAGCCATGTCCAAATATTGCGGTGTGAATTAGGTTAGGTTTGATCGGTCGATTGGCCGTCTTTGTGTTACGGTTTAACGGTTTTGGTTCGATTGGTCGTTAGTGGCGAATGTCGGGATCGATGTGTCAATTAGGAAAACTATGAGAAAGTTGCAAACTAAATGACTGGAGGAAACGATTGTTTCTCTTCTTAATGCTTACAGTCAGTAAAGTTATTGGAAAACTATAACACTTTTTGGTAGTAGAACTACAAGTATTTCGGTTTCGTCTCCATATTAATGGAGACCCCTGTTGAGCAAACCGACACGCTTCACCTTTCCCCCAAAACTGTTTCACGATAATTTTTTCATATCTTCCCTGGGACCATTGTATATGTGACTGACCTGGTAAGAGAATGACCGTTTATACAGCTCAGCGCGATGGGCAGGTGGAGCAAACAAACCCCTGAATCTTAAATTAAGGTTATGGACATCCGTTCTACAGCGTATCTTCCGCATGAGGTATTGTGGGATCATCTTGGATAGCAACTTATGATATAATATTGCTGCATGCAACACCCTAGTGTTATCGTTGTTCAACCACCCGAAGTCGCCCAGCCCATTCGATACATGATCATACTTCCTTAAACAAAAAACAAACAGAACACATGCATTTTGGACACGCTGAACACGCTGCCTATCCGACGCCGTCAGGCAAAGACCGTACACGGTATCACAATATGAGATCTTTTTACTATTGACAGTAGATATAGTGAGATATTGTCAAAACATCAGCATTTGACACTACCGGTACTGTCATTAGACTGAAAATATTTGGAAAATCCTGGCTCACTATATAGCAGTGTGGGGCACTACTTGAGTAGATTTCATAAATTTGAGTAATGAGTACGTGAGTACTGAGTAAAAGTAGTACTCTTGAGTATTCTACTCAAAACGATTTGAGTATTTTACTCAGAGTACTACATCTACTCAAAACGATTTGAGTAGATTTACTCAAAGTACGCATCTACTCAAATCGATTTGAGTATTTTACTCAGAGTACTACATCTACTCAAACAGTTTTGAGTATTTTACTCAAAGTACGCATCTACTCAAATCGATTTGAGTATTTTACTCAGAGTACGCATCTACTCAAATTGATTTGAGTATTTTACTTAGAGTACTACATTTACTCAAAACGTTTTGAGTACATTTACTCAGAGTACGCATCTACTCAAAACGATTTGAGTATTTTACTCTGAGTACTACATCTACTCAAACCGTTTTGAGTACTGCGTGTTCTGAGTACTGTGTTTTGGCTTACTTCGTGAATGCATATATGGCACATACTTTTGGCGTGTGCTTAGTTAGAAACCGTTTAAATGCATTTTTCGTATTTTTATCGTCCATACAATCCATACAAAACTAGCCGATGTACTTGTTCTTTTTATTCGTGCGTTGCAGCACATAGTAAATATGTTTATCGTATAAATACGTATTTGAAACCAAGATATTTAATTATTTAAGTAGTTTTATAATCTAATATCAATTATAAGGTTCTGCATTATATTGTTATAGCAAGCATAACATTCTTTATTTTATTTAAGCCCTTAATATTTTCAATCAAAATCTCTGGTCTCCTTCGCAGGTAGATTCAAGATTCCAGTCCCGATCATACCCAATATTGGTGCAGTCCTAACGGTCAGCATTAGGTCTATTTTTACTGTCCATAAAAACAGGGCAATACGGTGACTCATACAAGGCCACTTTTTTTTGCGGCTGTGTACTTGCTAATTGCTATAAATCATATTGATTGACGGGTGTATTCTTCCGCCTATTGAACATTTCGTATATATATTCTTGTACATTTTATCTGGTAAAAATGTCCACAGTTCTTCAATTGAAGGCTACAGGGGGAAAAAGATGAATGTCACAAAGCGCAGTTTTAAAAGAAAAACTATTGAAAAACTTTGAAGACTTCTTTAAAGTTATATTTGTATATAGAGTTGATTTTTTATTCTAATATTATTCTGTATTTTTATGTATCAGGGGGCAAAAACAAATTAAAATGTAAAAACCCATTGTGTCCAATAAGTCCATCCGGCACTACTAGTGGCGCCGGCCGCGTTACATATATTGTTATGTCTCCGTATGCCGAACAATTTCAAGGCGGACCCGGCTAATGCTCTCCAAAGGAAAGATCTCGGCCGCGCTGGAATCCCGTTTCTTCAATTCAATACTACTCTACTCATTTCATGTTGAGTATAATACTCAAAACTAATATGAGTATTGAGTAGTTACTCAATACTCATTTTGTCGATGATTATAGAGTATTTACTCAATACTCTTTTTTTTCATTTTGAGTAGTGAGTAGATACTCAATACTCATTTTTTTTTTCGTGAGTAGTGAGTATCTACTCAATACTCATTTTTAATAATTTTGAGTAGTGAGTAGATACTCAATACTCATTTTTTTTAAATTTTGAGTATTCAGTAGATACTCAATACTCATTTTTATTTTTGCGAGTATTGAGTATCTACTCACTACTCAAAATTTAAAAAAATGAGTATTGAGTAGATACTCAGTACTCACCGAAAAAAAAAATGAGTATTGAGTATCTACTCGGTACTCAAAATTTAAAAAAGTGAGTATTGAGTAATCTACTCAATACTCTACTCATGAGTAGAATTTGCCCCACACTGCTATATAGTAGTATATCAATGCAGATGCGACCGATCTCGATCAAATAGAATTTGCTCTTACAGCTAAACTATTAATTTTACCAAAGAAATGTCGCAGACATATTTTATTCAGAATTTCCTCTACTTTAATTTATAAAGACCTATTTCCGCTAAAATCTCAATTTTTTTTTCGGTGCGATTACAATATTTCATCATATTGCGTATGATAAAGTAAAAGCAAAAATTTGAAAAATTGCTTCTTGGTTTTAGCTTTTCATTAATACGAATATATCTACCTAAGTTTAAATCTGATATGGTCAATTATTGAATTATTTCGTGCTAGATTACTATTCTATGATGATTTCCATCCACACAAAGCAAACCATCATAAATAACAACACCATCATGGAAGTTGACATTACAAAAAAAACAACACCATCGTTCCAAGATGCTTCCATTCTCTTTATTTACAGTAATAAACACATATCCAGTTTCTTTGCGGCTCATCATCTCCATCGTTTTTCTTCGGGCGCTGTACGCCACGGACAAATTACTTTGTTACAAATGCGATAAATAATGACCTTATTAAACAAGAGTTGATTTACGCACAAGATACCCATCACGAGTCATTATTATTTACTTTAATTCTGATACGCCGTGGAGTTTTTCGATACGCTTTTTCACGCGATTTTAATTAAAACGGCGAGAAGTGTTATTTATGCGGCACAACAGCGAGCCGGTCGGTCGAAAAAATGGTGATTCCGCGAACACGTTGTCCTGGATTATTTATACGAGTAAATGAAAAGAAGGCATCGCAACTATTGGGTATAGCGTTGGATATTGGATACAAGGAATGTCGCCTGTATCGTGGGAACGTTGTTACCTGATCTATGTTAAAGTAAAGAGTAAATTCAGCAGTTTTTAGTCATTATTTCAGAACCTAAAAACTTTGGCTAATGGAACATTTGGATAGTCCTTTTTTAAATCGATCCAAAAGGTTCTCTTAGGCGTGTTTAATTTGATAATTTGCTAGATATTGTCACTAAACCAGAGCATAATGTAAAGACACTGAAAATGTGGACGTGTGTCATTTCTGAAACTTACTTCACCAGACAATCATTCATTAAATTTAAAGGATTTGAAACATATCACACTATCCACCCTTATAACGCAGCTACAGGAGGAAGTGCAGTAATAATTAAAGAAAATATAAAACACCATGAGGAATTTAAATATGAGACAGAAAAAATACAAGCAACAGCAGTAAATATACAAACAAAGAACTGCCCGCTTATCGGCCTAATAGATTTCTATACAGTTAAAAACATTAGCGTTAATTTCCTACAGATAGAAGAATGTCATGATCAAAGTTCTGATCACTCTCTAATACAGATTCCACCGATCAGAAAAGCTGATGGAAACTGGGCCAGGAATATTGAACAAAAAGCCCAAAGATTTTTTGAGCATTTAGAAAACATACTTCAACGTCATCATGGAGAAGACGAAGAAGACCATATTGAAGAGAATTACCAAGATGGCACGCACATAATGCTTACCAAACCAACAGAAGTTCAGAACTTAATCAAAAATGACATTAACCGAAAAAAAACCCAGGTTATGACTTGGTAACTGGAGAGGTACTCAAACAACTTCCAAGGACGGCCATAGTTAAGTTTACAAATCTTATCAATGCTGCCTTTAGACTAAGGTATGTTCCCAAACTGTGGAAGGTAGTAGAGGTGATCATGATGCTGAAGCTTGGGAAACCTCCACACGAAACAACGTCTTATAGACCGATCTCTTTGCTGCCCATCATGTCAAAAATCTTCGAAAATGTGTTACTCAATAGATTGAAAAAATAATTGAGAGCAAAAGGCTTGTTTCAGACCATCAGTTCGGATTTGGAAACAAGGTCTCTACTATTGACCAGATACACCGAATAACCAACATAATAGATAATGCGTTAGAGGAAAAGAAGATTTGTTCTGCAGTCTGTGGCACAGGCTTTTGATAAAGTCTGGCATGAAGTACTGAACAATAAATTAGGAAGTATCCTCCCGAAACAGTTTGCACAACTATTAAAATCTTACCTGACTGAGAGGTACTTTACAGTCAAACAAGGTGATGCATGCTCTGTCCTTAAGGCAATAAAAGCACGAGTGCCGCAAGGTAGTGTTTCAGGGCCGGTACTCTACAACAGTGACCGCCCAGCATTAGAAAATAATACTGTCGAAACTTTTGCAGACGACACGGCTGTCCTAGCTGTTGGGAACAGCAATGAAGAAACGACGAGAAAACTCCAAACAACTGTTTGTCATTTTCAGGGCTGGTCAAAGAAAAAAGAATCAAACTGAACGAGCTCAAGTCAGTACACGTTGACTTCACCAACAAGAAGATACAACACATCCAGGTTACTATTAATAACCAAATAGTACCGTACGCAAACACAGCCAAATATCTCGGCATGACATTAGACGCCAGGCTCCGATAGAAAGCCCATGTCAAAAAGATAAGACAGGAACTAGGAATCAGTTATAGAGAGATGTAGGTACTGGCTGCTAGGAAGAAACTCTACGGTGTCTGTACATAATAAGCTTCTTTTGTACCAGCAAATTCTAAAACCCGTGTGGAGGTATGGTGCTCAACTCTGGGGTTGCACCAAAAAAAAGCAACATTAAAACTGTCCAGACCTTTCAAAATAAAGTATTGAGACGCATTGTCAATGCGCCTTGGTACATTAGGAATGATGATCTCAACAAGGACCTCAAAATGGAGTTTGTGTGCAAAGATATCCAAAAATTAGCAAGAAGTCACGTGGAAAGGCTTCATCATCACGTAAACGTTGAGGCCATCCAGCTCCTCGACAACACCGCATTAGTGAGAAGGCTCAAGAGAAAGAAGCCTTTTGAGTTAGTGTGAATGTGAGAAAGTGACAAAAGCAGAGTAAATGCTGGTTGTCGGTGTTAGTTCGAAAAGGAGAGTCAGTGCTACGTAGTGCTCAAGAAACCCGTGCACTGTATACCAGGACTAACTGAGAGACATCAATGGGTGCCTGTTAGGTTACGTTATACTATTAAAATAAGTTAGAATTAAGTTACTCATTAGTCAATCATGACTAGATTGTAATGCACTTATTGAATAAAAAACAACAAAATAGTTATAACACCTACTTAAAATTAAGGTAAAAATTCTAACATCTTCAGTAGGAACTCAAAATTAAGGTAATATAAACTACATCTAAACAGACACGAGAGAGAAAAGAAGTAGAAATAATACATAATACAGCTAGAAAGCTTGCATTAAACTCAATTAAATAAATTCAAGAAATTACATTTGCTGTTTTCCAATCCAACGTCGAAACGTACCTACCTACCAAACAAAAAACACCAACAAAAACCCCTAAACACAGCAAAGAAAAACACAACGGACAAAAACGATAAAAACCGAGCAGCGTCGTCCTCGAATGGACGCTTGGCTGAAAATTTCAGCCGGGGATTTCGGCGTCGCCGTGTTCGCTGAAAAATGAAATGAGTTTCAGAGAGGTTGCCGCTGCGGTGGTCGGTTGCCATAGCGACGACCCAAGCGCACATCGCGGCAACCCGGGGCTACAGAAATGAAAGATAATAGTGTGTAGCGGGGAGGTTTTGTCGGCACGGAGACATCCTGGGATGACTCGGGGACCAAGGGGTTGCAAGGGGGAAGCGAAATGGTGGGAGAGACGCAGGGGAGACGCAAACAAATAAGTGAAAATGTGTAAGATCCGAAATTGAAATTTAAATCTTCCGGGAGACACGAAAGGCTGCAAATGAAAACTAACTGGCGGATTTTAGGCCATGCGAAAGCTGTGTAATCCAAGTGGTTTTTGTTTGGTTTGTTTGGTTCTTTAGGCGTAAATTTGCGAGACAAGAGTTTGGTAGTACTTCAGGAAAGGTCTCAAACTTTAAACTCGAGCGAAAAATTTGCTAAAGAAATGCATTTCTACGAGAATTTTTACTTTTTACGATGGTTAACTACAAACCTAACCTTAAAGCTATCATGTATAGTCGATAAGATGTCAATACTAATGATTGCGGGGATAAGATTTCATATGAATTTTATTCCACCGAAATAAAGCTTCTAGGTTAGGAATGTTTAGTTTCCCTTTTACCAGAAAAAAGGTATACTAGACCACTAAAAAGTTATACTAGAACACTAAATTTCTGAATTCTTATTGACTGGACGATTTTACGCATCGATGTAGATGATGATATCACCTAACTCCTATTTCGCATACGGAAATCATACTGAACAAATGTACAACTCGGTAATGTACAACAAAATGTACAACATTTGGTGTGTTGAAACGTTTTGCATATGTCTTCATAATGGTACACTGATATGCTGCGGAGGTTACTGTGATGATCCAAACACAGTACCCGAACCAAGTGCCAATTTGTTATGATAAGAAACGGAGATGAAGTTAATAACGCTGTCAACAACCACATAACCTCACATAATTTGAAAACCTAACAGTATGATGACTATGTGCACTGCAATGCTGCAATGTGTATGGCAATGCCGATCGTCAAGGCGTTTTTGCTATATAAATGAGCATAACTGACAGAGGATGGAAGAAAGGCCCCCATTAATTGATGACGCTATGGAATTATCTACCCAAATAGAAGTTATTTTAGCGTAGCGAAACGTAACCGATCGATTTCTATACAAAATGCTATTTGCCTAACAAAGGCTTCGGCAAATACATTTGCCTAGGCAAATAGATTTTGCCTAGAAAAGAGCCTTTTGCCAGAAATAACCATTTACCTACGACATATCCAAATAAATTTGTTTGAACAAAACTTAGATTTCTTTGGTGGAAATAACCGTCTCTTTAAATCAAAACTAAAATATTACTTTAAAGGAAAACAATTTTTGTTTGGATCCAAATATATTTATTATATAATATTTAAACAAATATTCGAAATATTTTAATCTCTACAATCAAATATACTGGAGTATTCACTGAAATGAATATTGTTGGCGTCAAAGAGATATGCTTTGATCCAAAAGAATGAATTCAAATAAATATATTTGTCAAAAACAAGAAATCTTTTCTATCTGTGTAATATCTATGAATTTATGTAAATTTGAACGGGCATATCAATTTCCCACGGAAATTTCCTGGCCTCTGATTGGGCTAAAGCTACCAGAAAACTATGATTGCCAGGTCCAAAATTCGAGTTCGCAAGACAATGGTAAAAATCCAGGACGCACATAAAAAATCAAATTGTTCCACTACATGTCATACATTACTTAAAAAAAATAACAAGAAGAAAAAGAAAATATGCACTCTAGTAAATATGTACATTACATAAACAACTTTCAGTTTTATCTTCAGTTTCATGTGTATCTTCGGAAAAGGACCTGCAGACACGTAAATTCTTGTTCTGACAAAAAAAAATCTGATGTGGCCAGGCATATGACCTTGTCATTCAATATATAAAATTATTACTTTAGCTGCATGAGAATCTATTTGATGGAGATCGATCGTGTCTGCATTACAATAAAACTAGTTAGCCAGGATTTGACAGATAAATAATTAAATAAATAAACAATTCCATTATTAACATAAAACAATAATAAATGCAACAAAATAATATTTATATTTAGGGCGGAGATCAGCACACTTGTTTCCAAATTGCCTTGCTTTCCACTCAACCCCTTACGCAAACTAGGACTAAGACATAATTGTACTAATAATAGAACAATAATTCCGAGAACGAAAACAAAACAAAATACTCTTGAGTCTAATTACACATAATTGCAGCTAATCCAACTCAACAAAACATCGCACATGCCCATAAAAAATAAAAATTAAAACAGCCTCCGACGTGCGCACAATGCCTAAAGTCCCCCCTATTGAGCAAACAGACAACCGTTCACCTTTCCCCAAAAACTGTTTAACGATAATTTTTTCATATCTTCCCTGAGACCATTATATATGTGACTGACCTGATAAGAGAATGACCGTTTATACACACAGTGCGATGGGCAGGTGGTGCAAACAAACCGCTGAATCTTAAATTAAGGTTATGGACATCCGTTCTACAGCGTATCTTCCGCATGTGGTACTATGGGATCCACTTGGATAGCAACTTATGATATAATACTGCTGCATGCAACACCCTAGTGTTATCCATGTTCACCCACCCCAAGTCGCCCAGCCCATTCGATACATGATCATACTTCCTCAAACCAAAAACAAACAGAACACATGCATTTTGGACACGCCGAACACGCTACCTATCCAACGCCGTCAGGCAAGGACCGTACACGGTATCACAATATGAGAAAATTTCGCAGACATAAATTATTCAGAATTTCCTCTCCTTTAATTTATTATTTAACCTATTTCCGCTAAAATCTTAAATTTCTTTTTCGGCACGATTACAATACTTCATCATACTGCGTATAATGAAGTAAAAATTTAACAAGTAAGAAGAAAAACAAAATATGCACTCTGGTAAATATGTACATTACATAAACAACTTTCAGTTTTATCTTCAGTTTTATTTGTATCTTCGGAAAAGGACCTACATATGTCTATAAATTCTTGTTCTGACAAAAAAAAATAAGCAACAAAAAAAATCTATCCTAAAATTTAACTCACGCATTGTCTATTGATTAACAAGCAACATTCTTCAACAAAAATCAGAATTTTGTATTCCCGTTTTTTAAAGTTTAACACATTCTGCTGGCGATGTCATCTGAATCTTCAAACATGTCAAGAAAACATAATTTAGCAGCTTCTGTACGCACATAGTGAGGTTTTACGCAGGACGCAAAAATCGTAGGCCTGAACGCAGGTTGTCCTGCTAAATCCAGGACACCTGCCAAAGCTACTGAGCAATTATTAAGAACAAAAACACTTAATATACAAAATAAATATGCATCCTGTCGCTTGCCATATTCTCATCTTAGCCACCTTAGCATATCAGATGAGAAGTCGAAAGTCGTAGATCTGTTGGTGTAAACTGGTAAGTACTGATATTTATATTCAAGACGGGTGTATAATCTGGGCCGGGCTCAGCTATAGGTAACCCCACCTTATCGACGTATCAACCAATGGCCTTCAAGTTCCACCAGGTCCTACCGGCAACACTGAACCGCTCAGACCGTTCCAAAGGCACGGCAAAGAAGTGGAAGATGTACGGCCTTTGTTAATACCAGTTCATCACTCAAGTCCGATCAGTATTCTATTATTTGATAGTGTCTACGTTTGTGGATTCTAATGATACATTTTTTTAATAGTTTATGTGTCTCTATCCCATTTACTTTTCTCGTAATGTCGCAAAACCCAAAATAATAGCATCAAAGCTACGGAAGACACACATACTCAAAGTTTTAAATATCGTATTCAAATAAAGACTTAAATATCTTCAAAGTTGATGGTATGGTGTGTTTAGAAAGAATGTATAGATATTCACATTGTCTATATTGCACTTTAAGTACCTAATGAAATCCTTTTAATTAAATTTAATGAAACTGTTTAATCAGTTTGATTGTAAGTATTTCTTAAAATGATCAGATCATATATTCAAAATGAAACTATGATTTTATCACAACAACTTAACTCCCAACTTGATTCTAGTAAATTATGGGTATAGCTCTGCTACACATGGCACATAAAAAGTTCTGAAAATGTGTAAACATACTGAAATATATTTCCTAAAATACAGATAACAAATATGATGTTTTGATAATATATATTTTTGCCCTCATCTATATATCATCCACATGTTATGTGCGGATTTATTAAGCCTTAGATTAGTATAAAGTTGTTTTAAAAATGAGCTTACCAAAACTACTTGAGTAGCTGGTACGTAACTGCTAATATAAATAATCTAGCCAAATTACCTAAATATTTGACAAACTAAGAAGGGTTTGAAAGTTTTATTATATTTAAATTTATATTACCGCGAACATGTCAGATGCTTGGAGGAACTATCACAATATACCAAATAGGTGGCGGCATTTATAACCACCAGGTGATAGTTCACGAACAATATTTTGTGGGGCCAGAAAGTCAAAACATACACACACACAAACTGTGGAATTATGTGAATACGGGCAAAAAGAAAACTTTGCAAGCAATTCGGTACATCGAGTGTGAGATGTTCTAAATTTATACAGAAATATATCTTTTTCTTTTTTGTATCAGACTAATGATTTTCGCCGCAAATAAGCTTCATTCGAGTATTCATTCGGTAAAAAGTTAGAGCTGATAAAAATATCAATAAAACCGTATTTTAAACGGAATTCAGAAAACCAATAAGTCAATATGAACCTTTTTACTCGGAATGACATTTAGTTTTTAGAAGAAAATCTGTAAAAAGTTTTATGTGGATTTTATTTTGGTACTTAAATTTATTTACTTTGTAATGGGTATTGATTATGTTATTTTTTCGTTTTCGCATTGTTTGAAATGTATTTTATCTTTTATTTTTCTTTATTTGTTAACATTTCAAACGGCTGTAACTTCTTAAGGAAAAGAAAAAAAACATATAACACCATATAAAATATTATACTCAAAATGAGATTTGATTCCTAAAAATTAATTCAGCTGAAAAAAAAGGTAGACTATTCATATATTTATATTTTTTCTAATTAATGTTATTTTGTAACTGTTATTTAATAATCGTTTTAATTTTGAGTAAAATGTCAATGTTTTTGGTGCTCCGCGAATTTTTCGTATGATCAAAAGTACTCCCTGACTTCAAAAAGGTTAAGAACCACTGGCTTAGATGGATTGAACCTGAACAAAATTTATTTAAGAAAATCTCGTTTAGTTCAAAGTTTGATTTAGTAATATAACACCATCGTCCACTAACGGCTTCATTATTGTTAGTTGAATTTAAGAAGTTTGTTACTTACCAGATGCAACAATAGATTAATTATCCAATACATTGTTTGAAAAGAAATAATTTATTTGTGGTAATAACGAACATATAAAATAATATATCTTACAATAGTACAGTCTCTTTGCACACAAACATATAAGTTATAATTAGTTTTAATTTTCATAATTAGTTGACTTATTAAGGTATTGTCGCCTTTCAACTGTTTACGTATATAATAGTAAAAATGACAATTTCGTTGTCGATGATCGTTATCACAGAATTTTCAACTTTTTCTCTATATTTAGTCATTGTTTCTCGCCAATGCAATTAAAATTTTAAATAATTTTTTCGCTTTTTTATTGTTTACCAATTTGTTATTAAGACTTTTTATCGGATGCTTGACTGACACGTTTATAGAATTAAACTATCAATAGCGTTCATATTGTCCCTGTATCATTGGTTGTGCATTCTCTTTCTCTACCATTTAGTGAAATTCAACTAATATTGCCTTCGCATCTTTTATTAATTTGCTATATACATTGTTGGTTCGTGTTCATCAAAAGCAGGAGAAAGACGATAAAATTGGTTGACAACCACTCGAATTATTGATAGGTAATGTTTAAAACCGAAAATACAGACAAAATGGACAACATAAGTCTATAATCGTATTTATTATAGACAGGTGACAATTCTTCATTATACATTAGGCCTTGCTCGATGAACACGAGGTGGAAATTCTTATAGGAAATTAACAATACTTACCCCAGTAGATTAATAAGTAATAAAAATTCTACAATCTTAGTTGGCAATAAGGCCAACCCTTAAATTCTATGATAAAATCAATAATTCTGAAAACATATATAGCTACAAACAATTCTTAATAAACATTATTAATGACTGAAAATTTTTAATATGAATATAGGTAAGTTGTCGAGCATACAGGGGTCACAACAATGGCTAATGACATAAAATAATGTAAAAAACTGACACAACCATAAAAGCAACGGAGATTTTTCAGGGCGAATGCAATTTAAATTTCACGAACAATATGGGCTATTGGGTATTTTTTATATTTTTATTATTTTCATGTTCGGTGTCTCAATTTTAGAATCCTAACTATTAAATACGAATATGTCTCTATCAATGCCATTTACAACAAATAAAACAACGAAAACGCTACAAAATAATCGTAAATAGTCATTGACATTTGACACTACGTCACCTTTTATTACTAAAAAAAAAATCTTGCCCCCCCTGCAAGATTTTGTAACAGCCCACATGGGCTCACATGGAGTAAATATTGTTACCGTCAAAGAAATATGTTTTGGTCCAAAGGAATAAATCCAAAAGAATATATTTCTTAAAAAACATGAAATCTTTTGTATCTGTAAAGGCGATTTAGTAATACCTAATTTAGGAGAACTGTTTAAATACTTACCATCATATTGAGACCCCCAATTGATCTGTTGGTTACTGAAGCCGCCACCTGAAAATTGCAAAAAAGAAAAAATCACTTACCGAAGTATGTATAATCAAAAACTAAACAGTAAACAGTAATTTGCTGGTATTTGCTGTTAATCAAAAATGACGTGCTTCTACATTAGGGGGAATTAAGTGCAGCACATATAGCTGAGTTGCTAACTCTATAACAGTAGTTATACTATACTATAGTATAGAGGACTAGTTGAATTTGGATAAATTGACTAGATTTATGATTTATTTATGATTTATGTATGATTTATTTATTATTTATTTATTTAATAGTGGAAAATACGAGTACAGGCTTCCAGGCTTACAGGCTTTCCCTAGGTTACTCAGTGATTTATTTTATTGTCCTTTCTATTTGGGCGTTCGGATTAGCGAATGTTCGTATTACTGATGTTCCGATTATCGACGCTGTATTTAAGAGACCTAAAATCCCTATGACGTTCAAAGTTTTGCCCCCAAAAACGCGATACAGTTCGTTCCTGTAGCTAACGTATTTCAATCAGTTTCCACAGAAAATTTTTTATAACTTCTGCAAAAATGTTAGAATAAATTTCCATCGTACCTCAAATTGTAGCTAATTGCACAGATAGAAAAGATTTCTTGTTTTAAAGAAATGTATTTGTTTGAATTTATTCTTTTGGGTCAAAACATATTTCTTTGACGCCAACAATATTTACTTCATTGAATACTCTAGTTTATTTGCTTGCAGAGATTAATTTATTTGAAATATTTATTTAAGTGGAATAAATTTATATGGATACAAACAAAAATTACTTTCCTTTAAAGTAAAATTTTTGTTTTGATTTAAAAAACGTTTCTTTACACCAATGAAATATAATTTTTATTCAAACATATAAATTTGTATATAACGCGAGATTTATTTCGTTTAAAGTAATATGTTGTCATTGGCTTAAAAATAGGTTTACTTCCGCCAAGGAAATCATATTTTGATTAAAATAAATATATTTATACACAAGAAGAGATTTATTTCCTTTAAAGTAATATTTTTGTTTTGGCTTTAAAATAGGTTTACTTCCACCAAAGAAATCATATTTTGATTCAAATAAATATATTTTTAATGTCATCCAACTGTATTGTTAGATGGCGCTGTAAACTCGCTCCTCGCACTTCGTACATATCGAGAGCATAAAGCCGCGTGATCGACAGTATAGAACTTATAGAGTGCAGTGCCTGCAGGTTCAAGTTGCGATTCCAAATCAGAGTACATTTTACTAACTTAACCTTGACTATATGTTGGGTTGGGAATGGTTGGGAAGACCAAGCACTGGTCGAAGATGTGCGACATCCCAAAAAAGAGGTGACACATGGCGAGTCTTCCGAAAAATTCTTGTCTATTAATTCCTTCAACAAATTAATAATTTTAAGCATTTTAACTCGACCAACAATTTTGTTAATTTAAAAAAATTTAATTCTTTCACTCAACACAAATAAAGTAAATAAATCTCATTTCTTATAATACACAAATTGCAAAGTTTACTTGGAAACATAAGTTGTTTGACCCAAATCAACGTTCTTTCTACCAAACAAATATTTCAAATAAATGCGTTTTATCCGCAAATAAATACTTCTTTGCCTCTATTGAAACAACAAATTTCTTTGAGTCAATGCACATTTATTTGAATTAAACAAAAATATCTCTCTGCGTGAGAGACCTAATATCCCTTCAATTTACTCCTATAGATGTCTTGAATTTATAATAATGTATATATTTGAATTGAGCATTTGTTTTTTAGTGTTCAAGGCATGTATTATAATCTTCTACAAACAAAATATTTCGTAGAACAATATGATTTTGTCTATCCTTTTGACCAATATTTATCAGACCCTGTTTATGAGAGCTAGGCTTGCGGAAAGCAACTTTGCCAGTTTCGTTTCTTGCGCGCTCGATGGCTCCTGTGCCAAGTGAAGACTTACGTCTAGCGCAGAGTTAATTGGATGATTAATGACCACCGCAGTAGTTCGCAATTTACTAGCAGAATATATAAACAAAACACTCATATGCACGGACATTAAAAGCCCATCAACACTAAGTACCTTCCGGTACTGCGTCCAGCATACAAATTACAATCTAATGTTTCGCTCCTGCGCCTACAGAGGGCAGAAGCGAAGGTATCTTGATGGTTTGACGTCACTCAGTCTTTAGACTTTTTGTTTGCTGTAATCCTCAACATTTTTGCGTAAGTTTGCTTGGAGGTTAGTGGTTACCAAGCGTGGTATTAGAAAAGATAGTGTTATAGGATTATTTATTAATAATAATGATATTTATTTAGTTAAAAGAAACTAATAATCACAATAAATTTGGTTTCCTAAGTAATAAACTTATCAACTACTTAAAATTAAGCAATACATGAACCCGACATGATGTTTTAAAAAGACTTAGCGAACTACTGTTTTTTATATCACTTGGCAGGGTATTAAACATCTTCAGTGCTTTATAATAAAATGAATTTTGTGTGCTGCTTTTTGTATATTTTGGTAATCTGAAGTGGTCCTTTTGCCGAGTATTGTATTCATGCTGCTGACTATTATATGTTAAATAATTACTCATATAATTCGGGAGTTTATTATTTATGCATTTCTATACCAACGTGAGTGCCTGATATACCGTTCCTTGTTTAACATTCAAAAAATTTTATTTACTCAGCATGGACTCGACACTGGTTCACCTGGAGCTTTGTAATAAAACTCTGAGTGCTCGATTTTGTTGTACTTGAATCTTTTTAATGTCTTTGTCTGTACACAAAAATATTATACTGCTGCAATAGTAAAAATATGGTTCTATAATCGTATGGTACAAAGATATTCTAGCTTTTAATGTAAGTTTATTAGATATTCTTCCTAAGTAGCTAATCTTTCGACTCACCTTTTTAACTATATATTCCATATTACTCGTAAATTTCAAACTATTATCTAAAATGACACCTAGATATTTAAATTCGACCACTATCTCAACAACTGTGTTATCGATAACTATGTCTGGTGTAGGGTTTACCGAATTTCTATTTCCCAATACCATAGCTTTTGTTTTCAATACATTCAAACATAATTTATTTTCTTTATACCAATTTGATATCGATACTAGTTCGGAGTTTAATGTCGCGATTACATCAGGTAAGTTATCTCCTGCAATTGATATTAGTGTATCGTCTGCAAATAGGTGCATATCACAAGCTTTAACTTGTGAAGCAACATCGTTTATGTACAAATTAAATAAAACTGGCCCAAGAACAGAACCTTGTGGTACCCCTAAGCTGTTTATTAATTCACTTGACTATTTTTCTCCAATCCTAACCTTCTGTCTCCTGGTTGTTAAATAGTTTTCAAACCATTTCAATTCCTTTCCTCTGATTCCGTAAGTTTCCAATTTTTGTAGTAACTTTTGACGACAAATTGTCTCGAAAGCTCTTGTCAAGTCTACAAAAACAGCAACTATCGTTTTACCGTCTTCTAATTCTTCTTTCCAATTTGCCAATACCAAATTTAGGGCCGTCTCGCATGAATGCTGAGCACGAAAACCTGACTGTTGGTCAGTAATAAATTGATTTTCATCCAAGTACTCACTGAGCTGTTGTTTAACAATAATTTCCAGTATTTGTTCTAGTTTGGGTAACATGTTAATAAGCCGAAACTCTTCGCATTTGGTGGTGTTCACAATTTTTTGTATTGGTATAATGGTACTTACTTTCCAAGAGTCAGGTACTATTCCTGTATTTAGTGACTCATTAATTAAATCTGTTATAAATTGTCCCACAACAGGTAATGCATCTTTTATTATCTTAATTGATATAGAATCTGTGCTGTTGGATTTTTTATCTTATTTACGACAAAAAAGAGGTGTTGAACACTAATTGTCTTAAAGTGGAATTTTTGTGTAGTGCGCTTTATTTCGGATTTGGTTGCCGGGGGTGTTAAAATTGATCTATTTATTTGATTGATGCCTGTCAATGAAATATGTTTTGAACTTGTCTACCATGTCGCATTCTTCTGTAATTGCAACGTTATTAAAAACCACTTTCTTAATCTTTTTGGGTTTGTTGTTACCTATTATTGTTTTTAGAATTTTCCATGTTTTCTCTGGATTGTTTTCATTCTCGTGTAAAATGTTTTCTAAATATTCTTTTTAGCTGTTTTAATTAATTTTGAATATTCATTTCTAGCTATTTTGTATATATTAAATAAAAATGTTCGTCTGAATTCTATCCATAGAACATAATTAACCTTTCCTTGCCATACATAAAACAAAATGAAAGGATTGTTTCGAAAACTGTTTAATTTTGCTGGACGTAAAGCTTTTTTGTGTGTGCAAAATACCGAACAGTCATGCCGGCCGTAACAAATCGCTAAGGAATTAGAATATCACACTCACGTGGTTGGTTCATTAGCGCTCACTTTGCCGAACACACTTTTAGTTTTATTGTACGATTTGTTACGCTTTCGATATGTCAGCTACGTGAAAAGTTAAAAGCCAACACTAAAGAATACCGTATGTGAAGTATATCAAGAAATACAAAAGTAACCATGACAATCACGGAAAATACCAAGAAGAGGTTATCTTCTTCCTGTCAATATAGGGTTATGTTCGTTAAAGTAAGCAGTTCTTTTCGAGAGCGATTTATTTACAAGTGTGTCTCTCAGAATGAATATTGATCATTTGTTGATAGGGGATTTATTGATAGGTACGTACACAATTTCACTGGTTTTCATAATTTCTAATTAAGTATTGTCTAAGGTGCTCCATTTCCATATAAAATTTTACGTTACAATCCAAGAACAGCAGCTCTGTATACTTTAGTCTGAATACACGATATGTCATTGGTGACACAATTGTAGGTTGCTTGATTATTGTCAAACTAGTGAATCAGGTATTATTTTTGATCGGTAGAACACATCTAGCTTTGAAACTTGCAAATGGTAGAATGTTGGAAATCTAAAATGGCCTCAAGTCATATGTTCTTTGCCAAGAAAAATGCTTTCATTTTACTACTTTTCGATACTTATTGAGAGATAAACAAAATAATGATGATTTAGGGGTAACAACTCCGTTGCTATCAGGCAACAGAGCGACTAACCGATTAGTATTGTAACAATATTAGATATCGACAGCCAAAGAAACTGAAATTACTGAACGACGATATTCCATACGTCAAAATATAGACCAGCTATCTCAATTAGCTAGTCACTATTTCCCGTTCTGTACCAAACAACCTTTAAATCGCAATAATTTGCATATACTTTGTATGCAAGCTTTCAGATATACTACAAAAAACGCTACAGAAAATTTGTTATAACTTTTAGAAACATTAAATGTATAGGAAATAGAAAAAAAATTGTTACATATGTTTGCGTCATATGACAAATTCGTAGGAAATTAATCGTTGTATTTACTCATTTACGCTGAGAAATTTTCTTTGTGGCATACAACCCCTAAATCACAGTAATTTTGTCTACTATTTATATGAGTATTGCGGTACAAATAACATATCTTTACAACAGAAAAATGTTTATAACTTTTACAAAAACTGTTTAAATCCTTTTCTCTTAGGCCAAATTGTAGGTAATTGATTGGGATTATACTTTACATGATTACATTAAAAGCTAAAGAGCCTCCACATTACGATATTATGTATAACACCAAGTGGAGGGAGTTGATATTTTGGTTGGCTGTGATAACAACATGTGTATAACTTTTTCAAAAATTATTATATAACTTTCCACCATATACTAAATTATAGGTAATTAGATGCGGTAGTCCTATTCATGAATGCAAAATGTTTTGCTCTGAGGTGAAGAACCCCTAAATAACGATATTGTACTTATGTTGTGTGGCTTCAACTGAACATTACTTTGTTCTGCTTTAGCAAAATGTTATAACTTTTCTAAATGTTGTTCTACTATTTTCTGTCATGAGTCAAATTAAAGATCATTCATGGGGGTTAAATCCTTTGGTAGTCGATTTCGGAACATTTTGTAAATACATGCTTTGATTGTTATCATACACAATTTAATAATCTAACAAATGAGAAGCAAAAAAAGGGTACAAAAAAGTAAGTAATTCTTATCCCGGTTTGAAATGTCATTTTCTGACAGTCCTCAACGTTTTTACTGGTTTTCGTCACACAGATACATACATAGATATACCACATAAAGCAGTTGGCACATAGCGGATAGCTTTTAAAGCCCTCTCCATTATTCACGAACTAATCACATTTTTCAACAGCCCGCCGCTGTGGCGGAACAGTTGTCGACCTCGGGACTGCCCCTAGTTTACGGTTTTGGCCACACGCTAATCCAACAGTGAAACTGGACAGATTTAGAGTGCAGTTTATAAACATTATCGGGTTTGCCGTGCCAACCTTTACCCACCCGCCCCACCCCCCAACAGATTTAGGATTCGCAAATTGGGGAGGAAAATATCACGGCGCATAACTTCCGATAAATTATCCTATACGACTGCGCCATGTGAATATACAACCAATCTAATCGCAATGATAAATAAGCGCGATAAGTCAATTGAAAATTGTTTATTAGGTTTCCTTTTACAAGTGTGATTATGCGTTTACAGTCGGAGCCCATGCGCTGTGTCCAGAACACGCTATTACTAACTACTGCCGCACATTAGGGTATTAAACCCAAAAAGCTGGCCATAAATCAAATTTCTAAATTGTTAAATTCCAAAAAGTAAACCAGTGTCTGGGATAGGTAAAAGACCGATGTATTAAAAGGCGGCAATATTTTTTCACCGGAGCCCTGAGCCACGTGTCCTTGTCAGCCAAAAGTTATATTTTACTATGGCTGAACATACGTAGATGCACATAAGTTGACGCTCTTAAAAACGGTTGCAATTTTGTATTTTAACGATAAATGTGACTTTTTTGTTATACATTCTTTAAAACCAAGTATGAACTTTCATTCGACATTATTTTTATTAAAATTTACCCACAATTTTGTTTATTGCAGGACCGAGAACATTCGCTGTTATAAAAAAAAACAGTTTTATGCAGAACTTGAGTGTTTTAGTTTAGTGTTTAGCTTTGTTAAGCTTTTGAAAGTGTTTCAAATTATAGTATACATATTTGACATTACAACTACTGGAAAATGTGCTGCGGATAGGTGCGGATGCGGGTTTTGTGATTTTATTTCTAATACGATGTAAAGGAAAATCCAAAAATTTATGTACCGGCTTATATGTAATTTGGTGCATTTCTTGATACCGTGATAGTAGAGGTAATTTAGAACATATTTAACCATATTTAGCTACATATATACAAATGGTTACGGTTATCGAGATATTGACAACTTTATGTTCAATGCATCTTGTATGTTGTAAATGCCGTTATGTACGAATATTTTTTCGTTTTGGATCATGTATAGCAAACAACCCCGATGACCTAGACTCTTAAAAATCATCCGAAACTTAAACTTTGTACTGTATATGCATTTCTTGGAAATTGGTTGTTTGAAGCCAATCGGATTTATATTCAAGGCAAGAAAATACATTGAAAACAACTACACGCATACACAGTTCACTGTTTAAATTGGATTGTTTTTGAGGAGTAACTTTGTGAATAGAAACTGGTTAGGCGTTTTCGATAAATATGTTTATGCGGAATGCGAATGCGGGTTCAAAACATGCGTATTAGGGTCATACCACTAAAAAATGTCCGTTTCAGCTTGAAGTATGATCAAATTTCGAAAGTTTTTATGGAAACAATAAGTATAAATATTAGACAATTTTGAAATAATACTAAAAATAATAGATTTTATAGTGATAAATATGGTACAATAGGTTCTTAATTGCCTCTACTATCACGTCTTAAAAGGAATGCATCGAACGGAAAACAGCATATGTACCGTTTCAATACACAATATCGACTGGTGTAAACTTTCATTTTCTTCCTCTCCCACTGGTCTTTAAAAAAACTTTTTCAGGATTTTCTTACAACATAACAGACCCAAACATGTTATCTCATATAATTCAAAAACGACATGTATTGTTCAATTTTAAATCCGTATATGCTGCGTATTTAAACTGGACATGCCATATATAATTTTATGAATTTGACACGGTAAATCATAATAAAAATAACGACAAAAAAATATTGATAACAAATGTTGTAGCAGTAATTTATTTACAATAGGTGTAGTGCAGTGAAGAACAATTTTTAATACAGTTTGCTTTTTCCTATTTTGTACTGTTTTTTTTTTTGTGTTTATTAAGTTATTAACCTTCAAATTCTTAGTATGAAGGTTAAAATGTTATACGTAAATAAAATAACACATCTAAAGCCTTTTTAGGTGAAAAAATCATTTTGGCCAGGTTTTCAGGTCAAATACCCCACTGTGTGCCGGTAAGACGTATTTTTGAATGATTATAACATCCAGTCGCTATGGAAATCTTTAATACCGATTCATGCCAAAATGTTGCAGGTGACACATGTCACTTTATGCTACGTAGCCCTCGTCTTCCTGGTTATAAATATCTGCTTAATCGAGATTATGATCAAATATTACGCGGGTATGTACTGTTCTTGGAAGGAGAACTGGTTTGTAGACATGCACGGAAATGAGATTGTCTTGGAGCAGGTGCATTTTGAAGACATCAGGATAAATATTTAGTCGTATTCCTATCAAATCCTATTGGCGAGTATTGACGACATTATTAGAAAGGAAACCTTCGTGATTTTGGCTACCTATGTCTAGATATGTATCATAAGTTGCAATATACGCCAAATAATAAATAATTTGGTGATGTGAAAGTATGCGTAGTTTGATTATTTATTTGTAAATGCGCCAAGCAGAACTGGAACTGCAGAGGACCTCAGCAGATACCGTTAAGCCGATACATTTTTGGAAAGCCCACAACGTGTTGAGTATATAGTAGTTATAATTACTACGTCAAAATTAGAAAAGAAAGTCTTTGTTTTCATAAATTCTAATCTTTTACATGGGGCATTCTTTCTGAAGTGTCCCAATCCAAAAATGTAAAGTTTTCGGATATAGTTGAAACTTTGGAGAATTATTGTACTTAATAACAGTAACAAATACCTAAAATATTAGCTCATGAAAAAAAATACGTTTTGAGTGACACGGTCATTTTTAGATTAGTGTTACTCCAATAAAACTTTATAGATTTTATTTTTTATTTTATGCATTTTAAAGCATTTTCATGTACCTTTTAATGTTTACAAAAAAAAATAAAAAACAAAAATCTATCAAGTTTTTTTAACAAGTAATTTTGTATTTCGATTTTTGACCCATTTGGGTATTTTTAATATTTTTTAAAATAGTTTCATTCGAAAGCTGAGACTTTTTCCTATACAATGAGTAAAGATGAAAGTGGGACAAAAGTGGGTTTGGGAGAAAATTAATAATTAAGCAAACGGAGCACCCGCGCTACATACGCCAGCGCGCGTCCAGGCAGTGGCGAGTGGGTCACCCATTTGTATCCCTACTTCAGTAACATTTTATATAACATGTACTTCAAGGTAGGTGTGTTTCAAGACGAATTGCTTTTTCTGGTATTTTATGTTTTTTTGTATTTTTATCTCGTATTTGTGTTGTTTTTGTTTATTCTTGTTTCTTTTTCAGCTGAAATGGAGCAAGTAAAAGGGGACTTCGATTGTTATATTTGGAGGAATAAATGCATAAATCCTTTTAGAAAACTTGGGCATACATCAACTGATTTACGTGGTATATCACTTAAATGACAAGAACAGTTTCCGTTTCGCCCTAAATCTTCGAAAATTAATAACTAAGTAAACGCAGCACCCGCGCTGAAAACGCCATCGTCAATAATCATTGCTTCTAGAACTTCGACTCCCGACCTATGATCCCCGTCAACGCAAGCTGTTTTTAGAGGAAACATATTCGATGCAAAATCATTATCTCTATTATGATCAGATTCTTCGATTTCCGACTCATTGTCACAAATGTCCATTTCAGAAGGAATGATATAATTAAACAGAGCTGTATCAAGAACAGAAGAATTTGACTCTGCATTCAAATTATCTGTCTTTAATGTATAAAGTTCTTTTCTACATTTAGAAGAGATTTTCGAAGACTTTGATATAGATGGAAACTGTTCTTGTAGTTTAAGTGATTAACCACGTAATTCAAATGATGTGTGACCAAGTTTTCTAAAACTATTTATCCATTTATTCCAATAAATATGAAAATCGAATTCCCCTTTTACTTGCTCCATCCATTCCAGACAGAAAAAGAAACAAGAAGAATCAAAAACAACACAAATACGATATAAAGAAATCCGGAAAAAGAAATTCGACTTGAAACAGACCTACCTCGGCCTGCTTTCAGAGTGAAGGCTTTTCTGTGGGTTTTCTTTATTCCTCGACGAATGCTGAAAGCCAAACAACTTAAGACGTGCTACAGACGCGGGCCATAATAATGATAATTCGGGCCTGCCGATGCCCCAGTAGTGGCGAAAACTGTTGGGGGATGTTGAGCCGTGGATTATTATTATTATTAAATGTTACTGAAGTAGACAAATGGGTGACCTACGCGCCACGGCCTGGACGCGGGCGCTGGTCTATGAAGCGCGGGTGCTCCGTTTGCTTAGTTATTAATTTTCTCCCAAACCCACTTTTGTCCCACTTTCATCTTTACTCATTGTATAGAAAAAAGACTCAAGCGTCAAAATAACTAGATAAAAATATTAGGTATCTATAATTTGTATCAATCATTTATTTTATATGATTTATTTCGTTCATCGCTATGCGTTCTCTTCGGCAGTTACACAAATAACGTCTATCTATATCTCATTCTGAACTTTCGTCGCCTCATCGATGGCTTGCAGGGCAAAAATTGTATAAACCACCTTAAAATTAAAATTGTGAAGTTCCTTTGCAAGTTTATAGTTTTTTTTTAAGGACGGTGTTGCCTTAACATAAACCATTAACCAAGCGTTGACGGGAGATTCACAGATAAGAAAAAAATGGACCGTTTATTCCACAGCTACGTTCCTCAGTTATTCCAAGCCTCCATCTCCATATAGAGAGTAGGCTCCTCTTTCGAGATAAACTTTAATACGCCTCGTTGTTCGTCCGTGCCAGCCGGGAGCCTGTATCTGATTTTTGACATATTTATATGTTAATGTAAGGGTTGGGACCGTGTAATGTACAAAGCGTGCACCGACGTGGTGCTCCCCGCCCAACCCCTTGCATGCATGGGCGTCGTCGGGAGTGTGTCTGAGATTAAAGCACACAATGGGCCTTATCGCGATCGTGCTGCCCTCTACGGAGGAGAAATGCATGTATGGGTGGGTGCATCGCCTTTGATATTGGCAGGGAATGCGAGAGGCTTCACTTGTGAAAGTGTGGATGACGACTGTGCGATGGGTGATGAGTTATAAAGAAATTTTTTGAAACGAGTCCTGTATAAACCATAACGAAGCTGAAAAAGAAACGGAATGAAGAAGATGCAGTTTCTCCAACAGCATTACATAACGTTCAAGAAAGAAAACGAAATTAAACCATTTGGACAAAGAAAATTACATTCGTGTGTGTGTTTTACAATTTTTACATACATACCTTTGAGTCTTAAAAAGAAGAAAGTACAAAAGAAAATCACTCTACAGAAATAAGAAAGGAAATTAGCGCATCAAATGTACAATTAACTTCAACAAGTACGTAAATCGTATTTTTGTAATAAAATTATTACAGGAAAAGAGTAATGCTATAATAAAATTATATAATCACATATTCTCAATAGGCACAAGTTGGATTTATAAATTAGTAATTTAATTATTAGTTTTTGGCATTCCACTGAAAACGGCAAAAAGCTAAAAGTTTTAATTAATTTCTATACATTTTTAAATATTGTAATTAAAATCATCTTGACATCTAGCTATATATCTTTATTTTGCCTTTTTTTTATTTTGCTACTTTTTCCTTGGCATCTACACAAACGACCATAAACTCAGAAATCCAATCAAACAATTACAAAAGAATTACAGAAGAATACTTAGTATTCCCAGTATTCAGTTAGCTCTGAAGAAGCGCGCAACATGGTTCGCGAAACGTCAGCATTAACAAATCTTGACACACGGCATAACTCGGAAGCAGTTTATTTTTTAAATGATTCTGGCCGTGAAAGCCTACGTACGTACTTACTTAAATATAGTATCCATTTAAAATTGTACAATCTTAAAGTAAGACAACCGGTCGCAACAAGGATTTTCTTCAATGAATAAAACAAATAAATTAATATTTTGCTGTATCGAGCAAATTGCCGCTTTTATATAACTCACCAAAAATGTTTACTTCAAATTAAATTTTCTTCGCTGATATTAAGCACTCATGTATATTTGTAAAAATACGATTTTCGTGTACCGCGAACTTCAATCGCATTTTGCTCGGAAACAGTTTAGTTTTTACATTTCCGAGTTGGCGCGTGAAATTATTCAGAGAGTTTTCAACATATATGAATAAAAAAAATACGATTTGAAAGATAATTTAATCAGCTAGTCGACATACCTATTGGATTTTGCAACAAAAAATTATTTAACCACTTTTTTGCAATAAAAATAAAAACACTTTTTGTTCTAAAGCTCACTATTTTGTTACACCTTTTTTACTTTATCATACGCAGTAAGATGAAGTATTGTAATCATGCCGAAAAAAAAAATTGTGATTTTAGCGGAAATAGGTCTTTTTGGGTACCCTGAACATTTTTGACCAAGGTACAAAAAAATGTCTGTGTGTGTGTGTGTGTCAACGATGTCTGTGTGTAAACGATTTTTGTGGCGACGATTCCGGAGAAACTACTAAAGGTATCGGAACGAAAGTTCATATTTAGAAGTTTTGTTACCAAACTTAGAGCTGAAAAGCTTTTGGTTGAAAGGGGTCCAAAGGAACTGGTAGTTTATACTAAGCCTTTTTGAAAGATTTTGCAAATGAGCCGCCATTTCTGTAATTTCGACAAAATAGTTAATTAATAAATTAAAGTAGAAGAAATTTTGTATAATTTATGCCTATGACATTTTTTGGTAAAATTAATAGTTTAGCTTCAAGAGCAAATTCTATTTGATCGAGATCGGTCGCATCTGCATTGATATGAAATTACATAGTAGCCAGGATTTTGACAAATATTTTTTGTGTTGTCACATTCGAAAACAGCTGATCTCATCAGAGGTTGGAGAACCACTATGGAACGTTGCCGCTGTAGTGCGGCAAATTATAAAATACAAATTTCAAATAAAATAATATCACCAATTTGATTGTTTGTTGATAAGAAATATCAACCCGTCTTTATATCTAATTCTAAAAACGATAAATTGCGAAAGTTATAAATAAAGTATAGCGATGAGTGTAGTTTTATTTTAGTATGTTGGTAGGGATGTGTCATGAACAAATATAAATCTGTCAGAATTTGAATTACCTTTTTAAGGTGCGTTTTCATTAGTGATAATGGCAGTGGTATCAGACGCCGTTATAGTATTTCCAATAGAAAATTGCTAGTGACTCATGTTTATGTACATGCAAACTAATATGTGTCATTATCACGATATGTAAGAATTACTATAATTTCGTATTCTACCACCGCCATTAGCTACCATTACCTACCAATCGGAACGCACCTTTAAACTTGACGTTTCGTCAAAGTGGTACCAGCCTAGCATTAACTATACAGAAATCATTTATGTATTTTTTTTAAATACGTATTTCTTAAAAACCAACACAATAAACGTTGATGTCGGTCCTGCCAAAAACTAGATAGTGCGACTCGCTCACATGCGACGGCGACACTCCGCCTTCGGTGACGCGCCGCATCACCGCTCGTCGCGCTATTCCGTACTTTCGGCATTTGTGACATAAATAACTATTATTCTAATGAGGTAGTATAGGTAGTGTCAAATGCTGATGCTTTGACAATACCTACGATTTATCTTAATAGAATAGATTCTCATGCAGCTAAACTATTAATTTTATATATTGTATGATAAAGTCTTGTTCCTGGCCACATGAGATTTTTTATACTTTAAAATTAGGTAAGCGAGCGAGATATTGGTATGATAACAACAGCAAAATAATTTTGGTATGTTTCAGAAGGATACAGCACCACACAAAAACACGCGCCGATTGAGAAGAAAAAAGAAGTCATCAACGCTATTATTTCTTTTACTACGCCCTTAAGCAAAATTTTGCAATAAAAAAGAAATTATGGTACGTTTAAAATACTCAAAAATATACAGTAAAAATTTGAAATTAAAATATTGCATAGCTTTTTCAGAAAAAAATCCCAAAGTTTCCTTAATTTTTTGCCATATATACGAGGCTCCCCCCTTAAATGATATTTCTTACTGACAAAGAAACTATTTTCTTTGTGTATATGTTACGGCTAAAATGGATACTTGGCTAGTTTCAAAACTAACAAACTACTTTGCAAACTAACTAAAACCGCCGTTATTTTGAAGGATTTTGCCGTTTGCTGCAAAATAGCGGGTAAATAACTGCTAGTTTACAAACTAGTTGGTTAGTATGCAAACTATATATTTGTTTTGGTTAATGTCGTTATTTTATACTATTCTTTTAATATTAACCCAGTATTTTAGATAGTTTGTAGAACAAGCATTTATGATGTTGGCTAATATGATAACATTAATCGTTTTAGTCACCCAAAATAGCAAGATTCCTGGCTAGTTAACAAACTGAATGGACTGCCTGTAACATTAGTTTACTTCCACTGTAAGTGTGAGGTTATGTAGAAAGTAGAAGGTTGTTGTAGCAACTTTTCTCGCGCAATCAATTTGATATTTGTAATCAGTAATTTTTGTCAATTGAAGATGTGAAGGATACAGAAATTACCCTTCGGGCTGCAGTTGGGTGTACTTCAGTCTCGGGATACAGTCAGGGTTAAGTTAGATGTCAATGTACCAAAAGATGTACCAACAAGAAATGTAAATGTGTAAGTTGTGGATTAACATGTAACAGTAAATGCCACCAAAGCAAAGACTGCGCTAATAAATAAATCTTGTTAGTTATTTTTTTTTTTATTTTTAAAACAAGTTTATAAATAAAATTGAAATGTATTTGCTATGAACCTTACCTACCTACCCACTGATTCTACATTAATACAAAAATGGAATTAATTTTAGAAACTACCTGGTAAGTATTCAAACTAGCGGCTATTTTAATAAACTTATACACAGATAGAAAAGATTTCTTGTTTTAACGAAATGTATTTGTTTGAATTTATTCTTTTGGGTCAAAACATATTTCTTTGACTCCAACAATATTTACTTCATTGAATACTCTAGTTTATTTGCTTGCAGAGATTAATTTATTTGAAATATTTAGTTAAGTGGAATAAATATATATGGATACAAACAAAAATTACTTTCCTTTAAAGTAATATTTTAGTTTTGATTAAAAAAAAAACGTTTCTTTACACCAATGAAATATAATTTTGATTCTAACATATAAATTTGTATATAAGGAGAGATTTATTTCGCTTAAAGTAATATTTTATCTTTGGCTTAAAAATAGGTTTACTTCCGCCAAAGAAATCATATTTTGATTCAAATAAATATATTTTTAATGTCATCCAACTGTATTGTTAGATGGCGCTGTAAACTCTCTCCTCGCACTTCGTACATATCGAGAGTATAAAGCCGCGTGATCGACAGTATAGAACTTATAGAGTACAGTGCATGCAGGTTCAAGTTGCGATTCCAAATCAGAGTACAGTTTACTAACTTAACCTTGACTATATGTTGGGTTGGGAATGGTTGGGAAGACCAAGCACTGGTCGAGGATGTGCGACACCCCAAAAAAGAGGTGACACATGGCGAGTCTTCCGAAAAATTCTTGTCTATTAATTCCTTCAACAAATTAATAATTTTAAGCATTTTAACTCGACCAACAATTTTGTTAATTTAAAAAAATGTAACTCTTTCACTCAGCACAATCATAATTATTTGAAGTAAATAAATCTCATTTCTTATAATACACAAATTGCAAACTTTTTAACTGGAAACATAAGTTGTTTGACACAAATCAACGTTCTTACTACCAAACAAATATTTCAAATAAATGCGTTTTTATCCGCAAATAAATATTTCTTTGCCTCTATTAAAACAACAAATTTCTTTGAGTCAATGCATATTTATTTGAATCAAACAAAAATTTCGCTCTGTGTATAAAATCCCCATTTTAACAAGATTTTGTAGACAGTTTGCATACTACCCAGCGAGTTTGTAAACTGACGGCTGGTTACCCGCTATTTTGCGAGAATGAACGAATTCCTTTAAAATAACAGCGCACTTAGTTAGTTTGCAAAATATCTAGTTAGTTGTGAAACTAGCGAAGTATCCATTTTAGCCGTAACATATACACAAAGAAAATAGTTTCTTTGTCAGTAAGAAATACACAGTAGCATATAAAACATAGAGATTCGCGGACACAACAACAATTACAAGCACATGTCGGTTTCACAAAATAAACCAACCTTTGTTCTCATTTCGCACCCCGCGTATACAAAAAAAAACAAACGATAATATCAACAAAAAAAAATATCACATTACAATCAGTAACGACACCCAAAGGAAATGCGGACAGCTCGGGAAGGTAAAAAATCGTCCACATATCGGTGGTTCACAGACCACCGACGTTCAAGTTAGGGTGAGGACGAACAAAACGCTACCGCAATCTTTTTAATGTTCAATTGTTATTAGATATTTTTCCCTGGCCGAAGGAGACAGGGAAGCCCCACCGCGTTCGATGTAGGAGGCGCTGTAGAACACGCAGGGGTGTGCACATTGTGTACAGTAATTGTGAACAGTGGTTTTGACTGAACGATCGACGGGTGCACCTGATAACAGAACAATACGTTTAGTAGAGAAGGAAAAGAGTGGGTGGGGATGTCCTGCCAAAAGCACAAGAAGTTCGACACAGATAGAAAATTTGGTTTAATGCAAATAAATATGCATTGACTCAAAGAAATTTGTTGTTTCAATAGAGGCAAAGAAATATTTATTTGCGGATAAAAACGCATTTATTTGAAATATTTGTTTGGTAGAAAGAACGTTGATTTGTGTCAAACAACTTATGTTTCCAGTTAGTTAAGTTTGCAATTTGTGTATTATAAATTTATAAGAAATGAGATTTATTTACTTCAAATAATTATGATTGTGTTGAGTGAAAGAATTACATTTTTTTAAATTAACAAAATTGCTGGTCGAGTTAAAATGCTTAAAATTATTAATTTGTTGAAGGAATTAATAGACAAGAATTTTTCGGAAGACTCGCCATGTGTCACCTCTTTTTTGGGATGTCGCACATCCTCGACCAGTGCTTGGTCTTCCCAACCATTCCCAACCCAACATATAGTCAAGGTTAAGTTAGTAAACTGTACTCTGATTTGGAATCGCAACTTGAACCTGCAGGCACTGTACTCTATAAGTTGTATACTGTAGATCACGCGGCTTTATAGTCTCGATATGTACGAAGTGCGAGGAGAGAGTTTACAGCGCCATCTAACAATACAGTTGGATGACATTAAAAATATATTTATTTGAATCAAAATATGATTTCTTTGGTGGAAGTAAACCTATTTTAAAGCCAAAACAAAAATATTACTTTAAAGGAAATAAATCTCTTCTTGTGTACAAATATATTTATTTTAATCCAAATATGATTTCTTTGGCGGAAGTAAGCCTATTTTTAAGCCAAAGACAAAATATTACTTTAAGCAAAATAAATCTCTCCTTATATACAAATTTATATGTTAGTATCAAAATTATATTTCAATGGTGTAAAGAAACGTGTTTTTTTTAATCAAAACTAAAATCTTACTTTAAAGGAAAGTAATTTTTGTTTGTATCCATATATATTTATTCCACTTAAATATACCTATATTTCAAATAAATTAATCTCTGCAAGCAAATAAACTAGAGTATTCAATGAAGTAAATATTGTTGGCGTCAAAAATATACGTTTTGACCAAAAGAATAAAATCAAACAAATACATTTCTTTAAAACAAGAAATCTTTTCTATCTGTGTATGTTTTCAGTTAAAATTGGCAATTTCTTTATTATAAGCAGTTATATAAAATGGGTATTTACTCGGGTATTTACCCGTACGTAGGGTAAATACCTAAATTTTGGGTATTTAACATTTTTATCCTTAAAACAGAATTTAACAACATTTTAGGATATTTATACAGGGCGCAAGAATTATTTTTAGATAGTAAATGTCATTCTGGGTATAAATTTTCATATGGGACTAATTGTTGTCTCAACTCCAAGTTACAGCCGCTTGAAATATTAACTAAATAGAGAAAAATACACAATAAACTACATATCGAACAATGCTAAAACTAAGAAAGATCACAATCAATACTTATAACAAAATTAATAGCAAATATGTAACTAAAAAATTTTAAATGTTAAGTACTGACTAAATAAACAACGAATAAAAACAACATATATACATGAAACTTTTTAGACATTTGTTTCTCTCGAATGTATTTGTCATTCTTAGTATCAAGTTTCTTTCATGCCGACTTATTGATTGGTTTTACCCATTCCTAAAGAAGTTAAATCATTTAAAATACAGTTTTGCAATTATTTTACAATTATTTCAAACAGTTGTAAGTTTTAAGGAATAAAGAAAACAAATAGGTCCTTTTTACTCAGTGTGGCATTTACTATCTGGATTACAAATAATGTACAATATTTGAGTTATATAAAAGAATATTCACTACATTTAGTTGGATTCATAGCATAATAAGAAATTGATTAACAACGTCAAAAGCCGTTAAGTTCACATACTTAACATAAGTACATATAAGTTAATAATCATAAGTTTCTGCTAAATCTTCTTCGATAACAGTCAGAAAATATGGAAGATTCACACCATTGAATGGACGATGATGACAAGAAAATGTCTGCTGGTGATATATCGTCAGAAGAGACTGATATTTTTATTCTTTGTTTTAAAAATATATTTATTTTTATAAGAATAACGTTCACTTTCTAATAAGAGAATACCTTTTGATTGTATGATAAAAGAAAAATCTTTATTTATCATTAAATATTTCCTGTTATTTAACATCACTGATTATTATAGCGAACGAGATTTGTTTAGTTTTTTGGTAAAATTAATAGTTTAGCTGCATGAGCAAATTCTATTTGATTGAGATCGGTCGTGTCTGAATTAATATAAAAGTAGTTAGCCAGGAATATGAAACGTCTTGTAGCATATTTCTAAGATCTCAAGACAGCATTTAAGCAAAAAAAAATTTGACTTTTCCAAAAATCCAGAGTGACATTACACCTTAATTGCTCAAGAGATATATTTTTATCTAAGATAACTAGGTACTGATGCTTGCGGGATTACTGTAACAACTGTGTACCGTACACAAGCACGATTTAAACCAGCAGAAGCAGCAGGTACTTCAATACCATCACCGCAGAAGAGCCGTCATCGAGCAAAAGTAAAATCCACAGATGTCGATGGGCTTATAACGATAGCTGTACGTCAAAAGATTTAGAGTAGACATAGTAAATGTATGTATGAAGTAAATAGTACAGACTGCCATGTGTGCTTATACACAGTTGCAAGTGTTAAAAATATTGAAAGTAAGATTCTTCAAATATTTTTGTAGTACTGTCTGTTACACTTAAAAGTCTCTTAGGGCAAATATTCCCTAAAATGAGGAAAATATGCAAAACAAACAGAAAATATTATTTAAGATCCAAGTTTAGTTTCAGCAGAAAATAATACGAATTTTCTCTTTAATATAATTTTGTTTGAAAGTTTACGCTGTGTGTTAATCTAAAGTTTTATTTTGTACTGTTAAAAGGTTTCCCGTTTTTAGATCGCATTTTGAGCTTTTTTTAGCATATACTACAATTTGTAAAGCATATTTTTGGTTGTCCTAAAGGTTATTTAAATAGTAAAGATAACAGCAAGATTAAATTAATTCCTATAATATCCGTCTCGGTGGGCAACGTATTTACAGCGATCTATGTTCGGTTGCCTATGCACTACAATCAATCTGCGCGGTACGTTAAAATCTTGGTTCATACAATTATAAGCGATGAGTCATTTGCAGGCACTCGTGAGATCGACGATAGTATGATAAAGTCATGTGCCTGGGTACATCAGATTTTTCTTTTTTTGAGGAATGAGAAATTTGGTCAATTTAATGAATTGTACTCAAGTTTAAAATCGTACGGAACCTTATGTAACCTTATAGGACCTGATGGAACTTTATGAAACCTTATTGTTAAATCTTGGATAACCCTATTTAAAATTCAGGGTTCCACATGTACAGGATGATTTTTTTAAACATTTGTTTCCCTTAACGCTTGCAATTGAGAATCATCCACCATTCCCACGTGGCTTATCCATGGGGAATACTGTAGACCCTATGGTGGGTACGCATGGTGTCACCTCCACGATAGTTGGTAGTGACGTCGGCAGCACGCGGCCTACTAGATTAGTTCACTTAGTTCCGCGTCTGGCCGCGGCACCGGCGCGTGTCTGCCGCGGCACGTGCCGAATTGGTGACGGCGTCGGCTTGATAGCGGGCGCTGCGATCGGTCGCGTCTTTGCCGCCGAACCGAGACGAATCGCGCCTCCACCTTTCGCAAACAGTCCGAGCACGTACCAACAATTAACTGCGAACGCTAATCGACCTACAGCTGTTCGCAAATAATAATAATATTCAATGTTCGTATTAATTAGGTGGTTATTGATGACGTAGTTGAAGAAATAAGAGAGTTGAGTTAGGTGCGTTCACATTGGTGGTTATGGTAGGTAATGGTAGTGGTAGCAGACGAAATTATAGTATTTTTCGCCAGACGTGATGGTGACACATATTAGTTTTCATGTAGGTACATAAACATGAATCACTAGAAATTTTCTATCAGAAATATTATAACGGCGTCTACTACCACTGTCATTACCGCTAATCAGAACGCACCTTTGGTTATATCTATACCTAACGAGAAAACTTGTAGTGGGAAATCAGTCAAATATTGTTTGTGTTTTTAATTTTTTATTCCTTAACCTTATTCAATATTTTTGTTTATATAAACTTTTCTAAACTTTTATCTACAGTGTGTCCAGGAAAGTCCGCATCATATATTATGGAGAATTTTTTATTATCTATTTCTATGTAAAAGTTGGCGGCAATACTCAAACCAACATGTTCTTTAAAGGTGCTATTAGTTCAGTTTTTGTATGTTATGTGCTGTTGATCTACTGCATTGGGTGTGAGAAGCAATTTCTCAAACCAAAGTCGTTCTATGCTCGATTACCGCTTTCAACTTTGGTAAACTTGCTTACTTATTTTCGGCAACAGATTTTTTGTACATAGTTTATTTCAATTTAATGTACCTATCCCACTTTCAGAAAATCAGAAACGGAGTTTATATATACAAAATCCTTGAGAAACTCAGTTTTGGGTTGTATGACAATAAAAAACAATATTTTCAAATGACAAAAGTGTTTTATATAAATACCAGCATCGTATTTTATGGAATTATCCAAAACTATTATACTTTCCTAGCGTAGATTTAAGAACACAGTAACAAACTAATTTTGGTTTGCGTAAAAACCAACGTGCCTACTACATAAGCCATTTCTTAACCGTCTGAAGACTATCGCAAATGGTCAAGTTTTAATTGCACGCTATTATTCGTCTTATTATTAATTATGATGCTCAATCATGTTTTCATATACCTGGGACGCGTTTTTTGTAAATATTAATACGAAAATATTAAAACTTATAAGCTACTTACAAAGTTACAAACGCAATATACAAACGCAATCAAATAAAATTACCATCATAGTAATAAAATAACTTACAACCTTGAAAACATTTTCACAGTTTAGGTGAAGATTCTCTCAACCAACCTTCACCTGAACTGTGAAAATGTTTTCAAGGTTGTAAGTTATTTTGCCACAGTACGCTTTACTAACCCCATTCAAATGATGTTTACGGACATTTTTGCCTGAACTTTCTCAAAAAGATTTTTTTTTTAATTTTCATCAAAATTTTTTGGAAGAAAGCGTTTTAATCAATTGAAACTTTTACCTACCACTAAAATTTTGAGCATGGCAATTTTGTTCTTTTAAAATAAGTAATTATGTGTTTCAGATTAACTTTTAGATTTTCAGATTAAGAAAAGACTGAACCCCACTTACATACTTATAAGATTATGAATAAAACACACTAATTTAGTAAAATAATAGACATTTAAAAGTCGTAACAATCATTTAAACTGAACATACTACAATAGTACACTCAATAAGCAAATAAATATGAAGTGCGCTTGCTTAAAAAAACGAACATTTACAGAAGATAAATGTAGTACATGGAGTTATATACATTATGTATAAATACAATGCACCAAATTACGATGTCAAGATCAGAAAAGATTTAGATCCTTAGGGTGAGTTTTTCAATTGCCGTTTAGCAGAGTTTAACTTAAACTATCGTTAGGCTATGTGGAGCCTAACGATACTTTGCTTAAACTCCGCTAAACCGCAATTGAAAAACCTATCCTTAGAGTTTTATTTAGAAAATCCGGCAAATAGAATTTTTGTTCAGTTTGCTCCCACTGCTCCCCGTAGCTACGCCCCTGATTTTTAGTGGTGTTTCTTAATGAGATTTTCAACAGACCCAGTCTGATTGAATTCTCTGATTATCCTAGAAATGGTTGAATAGGTAATTTGTTTGTCCGGATGTCTTTCAAGTATCAGCAACATCTACATTATCGCTTGCTGTACATGGATACTATTATAAACATATCCAAAGTCACTAATATTAATTGAATTAGAGGTAACTCACGTTAGTAGTGTATTAATTATTCTATGAACTAAAATAACAAAAAATTTTAAAAAAAGTATTCAAATTTATAAAAAATAGATTAAATCGAACCGTTTAGTATCAATTTATGCAAATTTTGGTGTGGACTACAAATATAAAAATGCTTTCCGATGTCAGTTGCTGAACTTCTCTAGACTTGCACTCTGGAGTATTGTAGTGCGTGTTTGTAATAATTTGGCAACATGTGTACAATAGCGACGATTGTGAAAGTAGTATATCATCGACTAGAAGACTCAGACACAGTACAGTTTAAATATTTGCACAAGTAGAAAGCAATACATTAATTTCTTTAGGTTATACCATACGTCAAATGTAATAAATACGTAATAAGAACATATATGTTTATAGTAGCGCCATCTACATCTGGTATTTTTTTTAATTTTAAAGCTTTGGAGAGAAGTTTTTTGCTACAATTCTCTATTTGAACTGAGACGGGAGCCTTAAGGAATAAAAAAGTTTAAAACCAAAAATATTTTACTGATTTCCCGCTATAAGTTATCACGTTCGATAACACACAATCATTACATTTTCAAATTATATAAAAATCGATGTATATAATATAAACTAAGGTCTCGATTTGCGTTGTTATGATTCGATATGCGTCCTCACAGACGAAATAACTCGGGGATTCCCTCGCATATACTGCACTCATTCTCCCATACCATTTGTGTTTGTTTTCTCAACACCTCATAGCGATTAGCAGTGAACCGCATCACTGCAATACGATACCTTCACTAACTTTGGCATACCACCACCCCTCCACACACCGTGTGAAATGTACAGGGGGTTTAAGCTCACCCCAACCGCATATATGTATACACCCCTATATCTATTTCACAGGATAGCCGGTCTTGCGGTTCTTAAGCCGATCCTGTGCGGCCGAAATACGCGATTTTAGCAGCCCTAAACCCCCAAAAGTCCTACCCCAATGATGCCAGCCTAATCCGCCGTGTCGATGATACCCAAAACACAGACAGGTGATGGTATAAACCCTGACCAGGTAACACCATCAAGGTTTGTTCACACTGCGAATTTATCGGAGCTCTCAGATGATGATCAGATAGAATTTTATGAGTGTCAACAAGAGTTTTTTTTTATTTTTGAATTTCTATTTCATGTTAGAAAAAGGAAGGAATATTCTCATTGTTGTATAAAATACCATCCACAGAACGCTCCAAATTTCAATTTCTAAAGGCTATTTTAAGCGCTAGTTTTTATTACTTGTCAAGTTTGCGAAATATAGCACACAAAGCAGTTAAAACGTTTGTGCTGATTGGATTCCCTTAGCGATGCCGATAAAGTAGTAGTAGCGTTAACGTTGACCGTTCCTTTGTAGATGGCGCTGATTCAAATTAGATATTGGGGACAATAAGAAAACTCATGCAATTATTGTCATCATATAATGCCAACTTTTAATTAGAACTATGGATTATGATACATTTTCTAACCGAAATCAAACAACTCCCGCTTAAAGTGGCTCATACACAGAGAGACATTTTTGTTTGATTCAAATAAATATGCATTAACTCAAAGAAATTTGTTGTTTCAATAGAGGCAAAGAAATATTTATTTGCGGATAAAAACGCATTTATTTGAAATATTTGTTTGGTAGAAAGAACGTTGATTTGTGTCAAACAACTTATGTTTCCAGTTAAAAGAGTTACATTTTTTTAAATTAACAAAATTGTTGGTCGAGTTAAAATGCTTAAAATTATTAATTTGTTGAAGGAATTAATAGACAAGAATTTTTCGGAAGACTCGCCATGTGTCACCTCTTTTTTGGGATGTCGCACATCCTCGACCAGTGCTTGGTCTTCCCAACCATTCCCAACCCAACATATAGTCAAGGTTAAGTTAGTAAACTGTACTCTGATTTGGAATCGCAACTTGAACCTGCAGGCACTGTACTCTATAAGTTCTATACTGTCGATCACGCGGCTTTATACTCTCGATATGTACGAAGTGCGAGGAGAGAGTTTACAGCGCCATCTAACAGTACAGTTGGATGACATTAAAAATATATTTATTTGAATTAAAATATGATTTCTTTAATGGAAGTAAACCTATTTTAAAGCCAAAACAAAAATATTACTTTAAAGGAAATAAATCTCTTCTTGTGTACAAATATATTTATTTTAATCAAAATATGATTTCTTTGGCGGAAGTAAACCTATTTTTAAGCCAAAGATAAAATATTACTTTAAGCGAAATAAATCTCTCCTTATATACAAATTTATATGTTAGAATCAAAATTATATTTCATAGGTGTAAAGAAACGTTTTTTTTTTAAATCAAAACTAAAATATTACTTTAAACGAAAGTAATTTTTGTTTGTATCCATATATATTTATTCCACTTAAATAAATATTTCAAATAAATTAATCTCTGCAAGCAAATAAACTAGAGTATTCAATGAAGTAAATATTGTTGGCGTCAAAGAAATACGTTTTGACCCAAAAGAATAAATTCAAACAAATACATTTCGTTAAAACAAGAAATCTTTTCTATCTGTGTAGAATTGAATTCTAAATTCTAATTTACGGATTTCAGGAAAACGAAAAACAATTAAACGTCGGGTATGAACAATCAAACCCAACCAAACCATAAGCAATCGATTACAACTTAAAAACCGGAGAATTCGAACAATATTAATATCTTATTTATATTGATCATTAATTTATACAATATTATCAATAATGCCGTTACTAAGAACAATTATACGTTCGGTACTAACAAGCGAACAAAATGGAGCAACAATCAAACCACTTCCGCTTAAAATAGCCTTTAGAAAAGTATAAATTCGGACAATAACATAACCTACAAATTCTAATTTTTGCGAAAAACGGAAAGACGAAAAACAATCAAACCTCTGGAATAGACTATCAAACCCTATCAAACGACTATCAAACGATTGACGCAAAAAAAACTGAAAAAACCCAATATGGGAGGGCTAAGTTCACAGAGGTTACACCAAGGGTGTTGTTGAGGAAATAGCCTTCAAATTGAACGAAACAATCATACAAATTTAGCAATTGGTTGAAAAGATAATGAACTTTAAAGTTTTATTTTAAAGTGTACATCATATCGATGTGTGGATGGGCCTTTAGTGATGGTATATGCTGGTAAAACTGAAGTGGTACGCCACTGCCGATTTGACGGTATAAGCCAGGCACGCAGCGTGCTATCCGGTAAGCGCAGATTCTCGATTTTGGAATGAGAGCTCAACCATGTGGCAAAATTTGTTTGACACGTCGCAACAATAGCCATGGCGGACCACACGCATTAACTGTTGGGGGACTTGGGTATTAACTGTTGGGTGAGGGTATTCCACACGTCTTTCAACTGTTAATACTCTGCGACAGAATGTGCAACGTTTGGTTTGCGCATTTACCCATGTCTGCAATCGTGGAAGATGTAGGATTATAATAGGTATTTATTCTGTTGCATTTAGTGGTGACTAATTATATATTTCTTCATTATTTTTTTGAGATAACTTAACAATACTTAAATTCTAACCTTCAAACATGCAGCAAGCTATACTACGTGGACTCTGAGCACGTTAAAGCCGCTAATGACCGTTTTCATAACATTGGAACCTCATTATTATTACGGGGTACAGCAACAGGTAATAACTTCATTGAACTAGGGTCATTAGGAGATTAGAGTTTCAATTAATACCCTATAGGGTTCGAAGGGTTATTGGACGTCCTATAAACTTATTAGATATGCCTCGGTCACAGATGAATTAGGACGTAAATGCCGAATGCTATTTTTTTAAACGTCTAGAGAAATTAGATTCTCAAATGTGCTGATTTTGCATTATGTGGGACAACATCCAAAATTGATGGGTTAACTTTTTTTATATATATATAATTATATATATATATGCCTCGGTCACAGATGAATTGGGTAATAAATACTGTAGATTAGAGCTTTCTCGCTAACCTAGATTACCATAAAGAAAATTTAAACTTAGAATTTTAGCGAAATTAGACTCCCAAATGTGCTGATTTATGCAGTATATGGGACAACATCCAAAGTTGATGTGTTAAAAATTATTGTTATGTATGCCTCGGTCACAGATGTTTACCATCCATTAAAACTTAGATAGTTACCACCCATTAAAACTTAGAATTTTAGCAAAATCAGACTCTCAAATGTGCTGATTTTTGTTTTATATGCGACAACATCCAGAGTTGATAGGTTCAAAATTATTTTTATATATGCCTCGGTCACAAATGAATTGGATAATAACTATCTATCTAATTTACAGCCTAAATATAAAGATAACAAGTAAATTGTAATTATCTAAATATCATCGTATTTTTAGATGTCATTGTTGTATCATTGTTGTGGTATATTATGCTTGTTTACTATATATTGGGTGGGGTGCATCTATGTGAAGGGCTAAACCCAGACAGGAGGATTAATGTCAAACATGTCAACGTGCGGATTTTGAAGAAAATCGCCACACAAACGCCTATAATGCAATAGTTTACGCTCAGTGGTTTGAAAAAGATCAGAAGTACAAAAGTATGGGGTGTGTTCCATTTTCAGGCTTTTATCCCGGTGCAAAAATACGAGGAATCGAAATACGTTGGCCTTTTAAATTGTTTAGATCCCACCAATACAAGTACTGTAATACTGCCAACTTGCGTGCTATGTTTGAATTTTGAATAGGTGTAATGTGAATGTTTATATTGTCGAAATGAAATAAATTAGATGGTCAAAAGTTAGATTCTGTACAGGAGTATAACTATTCAAGTGCATGCATATTACTAATTTGCTTTTATCCAATTGTTTAATATTTAATCTCGAATATAAGCAACTCAAAATTCGTAGGAATGGTGCCACTATATGCCGAACTTTGCAGTTGAAGTTAAGGATTTTTTTTTGTATTCACAACACAATGACTATTCTGCATATACGCTTTTACTTAGTTAGCTAATAATAAGATTTTTAATACATGTTCAAAGTTTTTGGGCCTGTGGTAAATCTTATTATTAAAGATCAATAACATACGAAAATATTAATCAATTTTGTTCATCAAAAGCTCCATGGAAAGGGAATAAAATGTAGAACATGAGAAATTTATAGATTTTGTGTTATATATACATAATTGTGTAATATTTTTATGTTAAATATAAAGATAACAGTTTTTCAGATAATCACAATACACACATAAAAATTTTACGGAGAGAATTTGCACGTAGTTAGTTGTACACAAAAAAGAGTGATTTTTTCTCTGAAAATCAGTTGATTGTGTGCTAAAAATTGTTGATATACATAATATCGGAGTTAATTTAACTACACAGCACGGAGTTGAAAATAGTTTATATCCGAAATGGTGAAAATTTTCACTGTAGCTGTGAAATGAAAATTAACACCATGCAGGGTGTTGAAATAACTGACAAAATGAGAGAAAGTACACTTTTTGGAGTTGATATGACTGAACATTGTGACGGAGTGATAAAACACCTAAAAGTATACATTAATTCCCTGTGTAATATTGATTTCTAACTCCGTTTTGGAGTGAATAATCTCCAAAAAGGTAAGATTTATACTGTAAAGGCAAAAACTTACGGTTTGACAACAACAGGCGTCAACATGTCGCCACCAAGACGGTTTGCAGTTTGCTTCGCAGTGTGTTGTGGTCGTCACTTATACTCCTAAGTTTGCGGGGTGCAGTTGAGAGTGAGTTTCATTTCCATTACTTCTAATATTTTATATGTAAGTACTTACATTATTATTTCAAATGGAGCAGTGTATTTTCATACGAGTTAAATACGGACAAATAAAAAAATGGGTTAGAATTATCAACGATGTATTAAATTTCGACACAATTAATACTACAGGTAGGTTACTTATATTACTACATATGTATGTATGTACGTGTACGTAGACATATGTATGCGTGTACATTACTTATTCGTTGTGCTCACATGCGTTTATAATTTTGTAGTTTATAAAAATGTTACGCACACTACTAATGTACTATAGAAAAAAGCTTGTGAAGATACCGGCTAGTCAAATGCGCAGTACGTTTGTTGCTGCATTTGTGGTACCTTCATACCGAGTATGACACTGCATTGTACCTACAGAACGCATGTCGATTTTTGTGTTTTTTTTTATGAAGTAGTGTGTATTCCTTTGTCCGCGAATGCGTTTTTTTTTTATTTTTTCTATTTGCCTTACAACATACAAAAATACAACAATTCTGCAGATATTTCTTTTTTTATGTACAGTTGGCAAGCTATTTAAAATAGCACAGACAAAATATCAAGATATCAAGTATTATGATGACGCAAGTTATGGAATCGACAAGGAGTTATTGCTAGACTTCATATGGCACAGTCAACGAGGAATTACTTTGGTAATAAGGACGGGCGAAGAGGATGACGATGTTAATACAAATCCTTATACACATTCCTTATAATAAGGCGAATGATATGTATATAGTTACCAATTATATTATATGTACTTAGTTATTAATGAAAGTACTCTAGACTTTATGTACTCTGTTATATTTGATATTAGTTATTAATTTATTATT
This sequence comes from Melinopterus prodromus, assembly GCA_964023965.1. Classification (NCBI taxonomy): domain Eukaryota; kingdom Metazoa; phylum Arthropoda; class Insecta; order Coleoptera; family Scarabaeidae; genus Melinopterus; species Melinopterus prodromus. The sequence goes on from OZ030395.1 coordinate 10,128,083, forward strand.
ATTAATATTTATACGGAGATTATTGTTATATTTAGGATAAACTGTATTTTATTTATTGAGTATTGTGCAAACATGTATATTCATTTACTTGTTTTTTCGAAAACTAAATTGTTAAAATGTATTTTTGATTTTTACTGGTCCCCGTCATATTCCTAATAAAGATAAGAACAGCTCTGAAAAAAAAAACAACTCTATTTGGTACATATTTAACTTCATTACGTATACACAAACAACTCTTTTAGGGAAAGAATAATTTCGCCAATAAAAGAAAAGCACCCCGCAACAGGGTAATTTTAACACTAATAAAGGAGTTACGTAACATCTCCACGGATGTATTTCACTACTACAGAAGAACTTTTGCACTCCGGAACGCGGAAGTTTGACACGCGGGGAGATTATTTTATGTCTATAAAGGAGTAAACCTGCATTTCCCTAAACATATATTTTCAACTCCGTTACAAATAATAATAACTATAAAAAGAGTGAATGAGCTCTGTAAAAATTCAACTCCGTCTGATTTAACTACATGCGCAAACGGTCGCGAGGGAGATCCATAGCGGTGTTGAATCGGTGTTAAATCCAACTCCGTATTTTTATGTGTGTATGTATAATTAATACTACAAGTTCTAAACCTGCATTGATCATAATGGATGGTATATGTACATATAGCATCCCATCACATATGACTGTGTACAAAAAGAAAGCTGAAGCTTTACTTTATCTCAGAAGGAACCGATTCCGAACACCCCACTTGTCAAGGGTGCAAATTTAGAATTTTTATTTCTACCCAAAAACCGACATAATAGCTAATATATACATTATATAATGCTTTTCGGGGTTTATACAAGCTCAAACTTACGGACGAACTCAAACTCTCTTGCGATTTGAAGGTGGTAGCATTACTTTCTGGACTACAATGAAAATACACAAAATATTTATTTTTTATGCCAATGGGACACTCGTTTTGAAGGAGACCAATATGAAACACGTCACAGGCCAGAAAGAACAAGGTTTGTTGTGGGAAAATGCAATATTACAAATGAATTTAATTTAATTTTCATTCAAAAAAAAATTAAATTGTATTTAAAAAAAATTTCTGTGGCAACAAATAAAATGTGTTTAAAAACATTATAATAAACATATTTTTGTGATCCCCTTTAATTTATTAGTTTCAGACCATTTTGAAGCGCTGTCTAGTTTAAAAAAATAATGCATACAATTTTTTCATATTCTGAAAGTTTTTGCCTTTCCAACCAGCTATTGACGAACAAAATTGAATAATTATTTCAAATTTCATTGATTTTTTGCTAATAAGACATACCACAAGTTTAAAAACTTTTAAAATGATTTAAAAATCCTATTTAACAAACTAAGTGAAACCATCTATACAGAACAGCTACACAGGGTGTCTCACGGAACTGGTACATTAGAAGTTTCTGAGCTCTTCAGCTAAAATAGGTAAAATAGGTAAAGAACTCATTCTTTTCCAAAAAAACGTGTACAGCGATACGCCATGCGATGGGAAATCTTACTCCCTATCAATCAATATTAGGGTTCCCTATATCTGTCTGTAATAGTTTTTGAGATATTGTCAGTTTTTCTTTAAATCCATTTTGAATACTCCCATTTAATAATGGGGGACATAATTAGATACGAAATTTACAACAAAAATTATAATAGTGCAAATTTTTTTAGTACAAATTTTGCGTGCATGTGTGAACAATTTTTGCGAAATTCTTCCCCTCAATATTTTACGCGACTGCTTTTATCAATTGGACGGTGCACCGACACATTCTTCGCATGTGGTATCTGTACAACTTAATCAGATGTTTGACGATAGGTGGTTCGGAAATAGGGGACCCTGGGGGTGTCCACCAAGCTCACCAGATTTAACACCATTAGATTTTTTTCTGGGCTCATGTGAAAAGTAAAGTCTATTCCACACCAGTTAATAGTCGAGAAGAATTGACTAACAGATAGTAACAGAGTCTTAGACTTAAACGACAAGAAATCCGAAGAACGACGATGACAGAAGTACAGCAAAGAGTTTTCAAATGTTTGGAGCAGAACGGGCAACATTTCGAACAACATAATTAAGTTTTAATTTAAGTTAAATATCCCAAATGGATTATTTTAGTTTTAACAAACCTTTTCAATATTTTTCTGTTTTTATGCTGTTCCAGAGTTGTTGCATTCCTATAAATGAAGAATAAATCGTTTGTATTTAGTTTGCTTGTTATTCTGACTATATCTCATAAACTATTAAAGATAGATATAGGGGACCCTAATATTGATTGATAGGGAATAACATTTCCTATCGAATGGCAATGTTCCATTTGAAAGAAAATAGTTTTTTACGTTTGAAAATTCAATTATTATGTTGCAAATTTTGAACAGCCTGTATAAGATATCATGGATGAGCTAAACATCGTCTTATTTGGTTATGTTTCTAGTTTTGGATCATCAAACATGAAACTTCTAGTTTCAATAATACCGATATATTCAATTTTAAACGTAACAGCGAAAATCACCAAAAAATTAGTAAAATCAAAAAAAAAACTGAAAAATGGTGATATTTATGTATAGGGAAACATTATCAAATATGATGTATTTTGATACGTAGAAACCAAAAACATAATAAAAATTATAAAATTCCATTTAAAATAACAAAGTTGATACCGACTTCCGGTGACCGGACGTGACAGTTAACTTGAGAATATTTTAGCTGAAGAGCTCAGATCGAGTAAAGTCTAGTTAAAAAATTTCAAGTTTCCAGAAATAGTAGAACATGAGAAACTTCTAATGTACCAGTTCGGTGTTCCCTGTATTTATAGTAACTACACTTTCATTTGGTGATTAGCAACTCTAAACTCCAAGTCACAAAATGACTGTTGCACTGTGTAATCTTATCAAATCTAATCAACCAGTAAAATAATACAACCCAACTTTTTTCAAAACACCCCCTCAACCACATCACCGAAAAAAAACACCCCCAAACCCACACAAACACCCCCCCTCCCAACCCTCTCAAAGAACATCAACCGAAAATCCCCTCATTACCCAGCATTGCCACCATTCCATTTTCCTGAGTATGGGCAGCCCTGCAACCCTAATCCGGACGCCTTTATTTACCCAATTTGGCGTCGGAAAATATCGCGTCGGCTATTCCCGGCGTCGCGACGCATAGCGTCGTCCTCACACGTGCATTTCCAGCGGGACAGTTAGCAGAACACCTAAGGTCCGTACGGCAAGGACATAAGAGTACCGGAGCGAGCCTGGCATGCCGGTAAAACAGCTAATCTATATGCATGACCGCCCTCTCCCATCGCCCCAGTGACGGCTCTATCTCCGCGGCCACCTAGCGGCACCAGTACGTACTGCCAGCGCCGAGGCTCGTTCACAAGCGGTTCGATTTTTTCGAGAGTTTTTTTTAGGAAGTTGAATGGTTAGGGATTGATTAAATGTATGCCTCGGTCACAGATGAATTGGGTAATAAATACTGTAAATTACAACTTTCTATCTAAGCCAGTTTACCATACAAATCTTTTTAAACTTAGAACCTTAGCGAGATTAGACTCTCAAATGTGCTAATTTTGCATTATAAGGGACAACATCCAAAGTTGATGTGTTAAGAATTATTTTTATGTATGCCTGAGTCACAGATGAATTGGGTAATAAATACTGTAAATTACAACTTTCTATCTAAGATAGTTTACCATACATTTTTTTTAAACTTAGAACCTTGGCGAGGTTAGACTCTCAAATGTGCTGATTATGTATTATAAGGGACAACATCCAAAGTTGAGGTGTTAAAAATTATTTTTATGTACGCCTCAGTCACAGATGAATTCGGTAATAAATACTGTACATTACAACTTTCTATCTAAGATAGTTTACCATACAGATTTTTTAAACTTAGAACAGCGCGATTAGACTCACAAATGTGCTGATTTTGCATTATAAGGGACAACATCCAAAGTTGAGGTGTTAAAAATTATTTTTATGTATGCCTCAGTCACAGATGAATTGGGTAATAAATACTGTAAATTACAACTTTCTATCTAAGATAGTTTACCATAGAGATTTTTTTAAACTTAGAACCTTAGCGAGATTAGACTCTCAAATGTGCCGATTTTGCATTATAAGGGACAACATCAAAAGTTGAGGCGTTAAAAATTATTTTTATGTATGCCTCAGTCACAGATGAATTGGGTAATAAATACTGTAAATTACAACTTTCTATCTAAGATCGTTTACCATACAGATTTTTTTAAACTTAGAACCTTAGCGAGATTAGACTCTCAAATGTGCTGATTTTGCATTATAAGGGACAACATCCAAAGTTGATGTGTTAAAAATTATTTTGTTATATCCCCGAGTCACAGATGAATTGGGTAATAAATACTATAAATTACAACTTTCTATCTAAGATAGTTTACCATACAGATTTGTTTAAACTTAGAACCTTAGCGAGATTAGACTCTCAAATGTGCTGATTATGTATTATAAGGGACAACATCCAAAGTTGAGGTGTTAAAAATTATTTTTATGTACGGCTCAGTCACAGATGAATTCGGTAATAAATACTGTAAATTACAACTTTCTATCTAAGCCAGTTTACCATACAAATCTTTTTAAACTTAGAACCTTAGCGAGATTAGACTCTCAAATGTGCTAATTTTGCATTATAAGGGACAACATCCAAAGTTGATGTGTTAAGAATTATTTTTATGTATGCCTGAGTCACAGATGAATTGGGTAATAAATACTGTAAATTACAACTTTCTACCTAAGATAGTTTACCATACACATTTTTTTAAACTTAGAACCTTAGCGAGATTAGACTCTCAAATGTGCTGATTATGTATTATAAGGGACAACATCCAAAGTTGAGGTGTTAAAAATTATTTTTATGTACGGCTCAGTCACAGATGAATTGGGTAATAAATACTGTAAATTACAACTTTCTATCTAAGCCAGTTTACCATACAAATCTTTTTAAACTTAGAACCTTAGCGAGATTAGACTCTCAAATGTGCTAATTTTGCATTATAAGGGACAACATCCAAAGTTGATGTGTTAAGAATTATTTTTATGTATGCCTGAGTCACAGATGAATTGGGTAATAAATACTGTAAATTACAACTTTCTATCTAAGATAGTTTACCATACACATTTTTTTAAACTTAGAACCTTAGCGAGATTAGACTCTCAAATGTGCTGATTATGTATTATAAGGGACAACATCCAAAGTTGAGGTGTTAAAAATTATTTTTATGTACGGCTCAGTCACAGATGAATTGGGTAATAAATACTGTAAATTACAACTTTCTATCTAAGCCAGTTTACCATACAAATCTTTTTAAACTTAGAACCTTAGCGAGATTAGACTCTCAAATGTGCTAATTTTGCATTATAAGGGACAACATCCAAAGTTGATGTGTTAAGAATTATTTTTATGTATGCCTGAGTCACAGATGAATTGGGTAATAAATACTGTAAATTACAACTTTCTATCTAAGATAGTTTACCATACACATTTTTTTAAACTTAGAACCTTAGCGAGATTAGACTCTCAAATGTGCTGATTATGTATTATAAGGGACAACATCCAAAGTTGAGGTGTTAAAAATTATTTTTATGTACGGCTCAGTCACAGATGAATTGGGTAATAAATACTGTAAATTACAACTTTCTATCTAAGCCAGTTTACCATACAAATCTTTTTAAACTTAGAACCTTAGCGAGATTAGACTCTCAAATGTGCTAATTTTGCATTATAAGGGACAACATCCAAAGTTGAGGTGTTAAAAATTATTTTTATGTATGCCTCAGTCACAGATGAATTGGGTAATAAATACTGTAAATTACAACTTTCTATCTAAGATAGTTTACCATAGAGATTTTTTTAAACTTAGAACCTTAGCGAGATTAGACTCTCAAATGTGCCGATTTTGCATTATAAGGGACAACATCAAAAGTTGAGGCGTTAAAAATTATTTTTATGTATGCCTCAGTCACAGATGAATTGGGTAATAAATACTGTAAATTACAACTTTCTATCTAAGATCGTTTACCATACAGATTTTTTTAAACTTAGAACCTTAGCGAGATTAGACTCTCAAATGTGCTGATTTTGCATTATAAGGGACAACATCCAAAGTTGATGTGTTAAAAATTATTTTGTTATATCCCCGAGTCACAGATGAATTGGGTAATAAATACTATAAATTACAACTTTCTATCTAAGATAGTTTACCACACAGATTTTTTTAAACTTAGAACCTTAGCGAGATTAGACTCTCAAATGTGCTGATTTTGCATTATAAGGGACAACATCCAATGTTGATGGGTTAAAATTTATTTTTGTACATGCTTCGCTCACAGATGAAGTGGGGAATAACTACAGTAAATTACAGTTTTTTTCTAATACAAGTTTACCAAGTAACGTTGTACAAAAATACCATAATCGCAACAAACAAATTTCCTCCGTATAAAATAAAACCTATAGGCGAGCGACGGGAGTCGCTTGTGAACGGGCCTCAACGCGGCCGTGGGCGCCCGGAGTGTACTATGATTGGATCCGGTTGCTGCCGGGGACTGTACAAAATAGACATCGGGTGCGCGGCCCGTTAATCTGCGTTACCAGGGCAACCAGGGATAGCTATCAACAATACCACCAGCCACCCCGGCTACGTCTATTTCATTCATCCGTTGATGAGAGAACGATCGCAGCCGCCTCGGAAAGCGGCAGCGACGGCAGCGCCATCTCATACCGAGTCACTTATTACCTGCGAGACACGGTCTCTCGATCGCAAACTTATTCATATAATATTAAGAAAAAAAGTAATTAGAAGCTTTAATAAAAAAATTATTTACTTAGGGAACCAGTTTCGGTGGTTTAAATCATCTTCAGCACTAAATTGTCAACTACGGATAATAAGCACTCTCGTCATCAGGTGTATAGTTAACACGTTACCAAAAACAAAAACAATCACACGAGCAACAACTAATACACAACAGGTAGACAATCAAACTGCGAATTCTGTTTTTCGGCTTTGACCCTGTTGTAGCCCACAATAACCGTAGTTTTTCTCCGTAGTTAACAATTCAGGGCTGAAGATGGTTTAAACAACCGAAACTAGTTCCCTATATAAATAAATGTATTATTAAAGCAGGAATAAATATAGAGGCTTCTAATTATTGTTTTATTAATATTCATTGAACCTTGCAATATGGACCCAATACATATTATTCATATAAGGTAAACGTCTCAAATTCAGGCACTGTCCTAAATGCCGGCACATTTCTGTTTAGTTGGATAATAAAATAAAAAATCTACAATATGGAACTTTATTTTAGGGCATCCGGTTTGCCAAAATTCGACTTCTTTTTACATCGCTACAGGATAACAGTAATTAAGAAAATTCTAATATTATCTAAACAAAATGTTAACAAATGTTGGCAAGAATTTTTTTAGTATTAAATTGTAACGCAATATTAAGGACTATTAGTAACTAGTAGCTAGTAACTACTTTTATGTTGCTAGCCACGGTCGTGACACCCGCTCGACAACGCTTACCATTTATATATTGATATTAATTAAATTTAAAGTCATTTTGGCGCGTTTTTATAGATTATTAATGTAGGATTAATAGTTTTTTTTATTACTAATTGTTTGTAAATATATTTTATTTCAGAATCATAAAACATTTATTCTAAAATTTAAGATTTTGTATGATTTTCAGCTAATATTGTTCAATAACATACAGATGAGGGAGAGAAGGCAGACTGAAGAAGACTGAGGACTTATTTTATACTGTGTTTCATTAAGAATGGTAAAACATTAATGTTTGATTACAGTGTAGGAACTTTTAGCTCGTTGATATATAACGTAATGATGATATATTTTTCTTTGGTGACCAGGGCTTAAAAACAGACGTTATTTGTTTGACTTTTTTAATTATCGAATATTTCGCTAAAAATGTTAGCTTCTTCAGGTTTCTATCATTCGTTTGCACTGTATATAAAATGCCGTGGTCAATGTTACATGTCTCTATGTTTTAGAACTATTAATTGTCCCTGAAGAAGCTAACATTTTTAACGAAGTATGGGATAATTAAAAAAGACAAACAAATGACATCTGTTTTTAAGCCTAAAAAAATATATCATTACGATAAATGTTCAATATTTCTATTTAAAAATCTATTTTAAACAAAGTTTGTATTGGTACGATATTGTGGGACAACCTGTAAGCATGTAAGCACCCTTTAAGCAGTTTAAGAGCAAATGATTATCTAGAATTTTCGTACATAAAAGCAATGTGTATTTCGATTTCTTAGGCCCATTAAAGGACTTTGTTTCTAGCGTTTGTTCATTGCGTTTTGTAAACATAAATTTTAAACCTTTGTATCAGGATTTCCAATCCTTTTTACTCTTAAATAGGGTTGGAACCTGACGGAACCCCAACAATATAATATACAATGTCTTTTCCAAGGCATTTCGAGCATTTTCTTGCGTACATAAAAACGTGTAACGTATGTCAAGTAACCAAATACAAGTCTGTAAAGAAACGCAGTTCAATGATTGAATATTACTTACTACTGTGAAATTAAAGTATTTTGCCTGTAAAACTTGAACTTACTACTATGAATTCTGTAAAACCAATACAGAAATTTAGCTGGAATCCAATAACCAGCGATGTTACAGTTAATTCTTCTTTTACAGCTTCTTTGGTAGTTTATTACGTTCATTTTCTGTAACATTGCAGATGTTTCTCTCTAGTATTAACTTATTTGTTCTTTTTAGTTCCTTCGGGTATTACCAAAGGACGGAAGAAGAAAATACAAATCTACAATGCGTAAACGAAGAATACAAAAAGTACCTTTTACAAATAATTAAATAAATAAATTCATTAAAATTTTTAAATCATTGGTCCAAATACAAAAATTAAGAAACATTTATTCTGAGTAAAAAGTTTCATATGGTCCTATTGACAACAAGATAATATTCCTTAAGAAGTTAGAGCCATTTAAAATACTGCCTTATTAATATTTTGTTATTTTTTAAGTATTGAAAAAACAAATAAGTCCTTAGTCCATTTTAGTCAGAACAATAATTACGTTCTGAGTAAGAAACTAATGTGGCCAGACACCTGACTTTATCATACTATTTATAAACTTAGTAGTATATGAGATTGCATTTGATCGGGATCGGTCGTATCTACATTAAAATAAAACTAGTTAGCCAGGATTTGACAGATATTTCAATACAATAAAAAGTGGTCGGATTCCTTATTTTTGTTTTATTTTAGCAATCGCTACATGTTTCGTGTCCTACTGGGCACTTCTTCAAGCGCTATAGGAAATAATATATAAATTACACAATTCACAATCAAATCAAACTCCAAAAAACTCAAAAACAGATTTTTTTAAAAGATATTTTTACTATTGACAAAGGTATTGTCAAAACATCAGCGTTTGGCACTACCTACTGACATTATAATGAAACTATTTGTCAAATCTTGGCTAACTAAGATGCAGACACGACCGATCTCAAACAAATACAATTTGCTCATGCAGCTAAACTATTAATTTTACCAAAAGATGTCGTAGACATAAATTATTTAGAATTTCCTCCACTTTAATTTATTATTGATTTTTTTTACGAAATTACAGAAGTGTCAGCTCATTTGCAAAATTGTTAAAAAAATGCTAAGAGTAAACATCCAGTTCCTTTCGACCCTTTTGAACCAAAAGCTTTTCAGCTCTAAGTTTGGTCTAAGTTTGGTCATACTGCGTATGATATAGTAAAAAGTGTGGAAATAAAGACCCAAGTAGAATATATTTGAAAATACTAATTTTATCTATAACAGATGATCTCTATATTTTCTCTTAAAGTTTGCTAAATAAGAAAAACCTTGCTCATACTTACACAATGTTGAAAACTGAAGTGATACAAGGTAATAATAACTCGAGGTGAAAATTAAATGCAAAAACGTACCAAATTTGAAATATGAATTTGTAAAGCAGTTTTAAATTTGTTTCAGTGTCAAAATTAGTACTTATTTCAATAAATCACTCTGTATATTTATTGATTCTCAATGAATGGAACCGACATAATTTTAGTCATAGAAGCTCAGAACTTGTCTGGTGATAGGTTAGTTATCTTATCTGGAATTTAAGATCATATTGAAATCCACCACCTACAACTCTGTTCTTCTCCTAAAGTACCATTATGAGCAGCAGATTCAAATTATAGGTTTATTTTGTCACACATTTGGAAAGTCAAAAATATTGAAAACAAATAATGTTGGAAGTTGCCCAATAACTTTACCAGATTGTTGTTTTCTAGAGGTTATTTTGGTTTTATGTAACAGATAATTGGAAGCAATAGTGTCAATTGAAGTTAATGAATAGTCTAGAATGTTGCCCGTTGGATGTAATATCGAAATAAGTGGTTTATTGGGTTAGAAGGGCTCCAAATCAAAATTATTCATGGATTGACCTTGTTTATTAATCCAATATTTAAAATAATAATCCCATGCTAAAATAATACATAAAAATAACACTGAATAATGTGCCCATGAACCTGAAAAACTACAATCTGTTTTAGTAGCGTATTGTAGCTTGTAGCACCACACATCGAATACATACACAACCTGGCATATTCTACTCACTTTGCACTAAAAAACTGCAAATAAACGCACAAAAAAACACTTACCGACATCCACAGTATCTTGATAATGTATCCTTTGGAGTAAATTTTCCATTCCCATCGCACTAAACCACATATCACACAAGAAACACGTTAATTTCTTCAAAACTATACGCGAACTGTCAAAATACCCGGCTCGCTAAGCACCATGTTTACTCACGTGACCAGTGACCCACGCAAGACAACTTCACAGCGCTCTGTCTCCCGTGTTAGCAACTTGTAAAATCGACGAACATATACTTATTTCGCGTAGCTTAGGCCCGTTTTCACAAAATGCACAACCGGCAATGTTGTTTTGATAATTTTAAGGCGTCGGTTCTTGATATTATTCCAAGATTACGCGGATATAAACAATAATATCAAGAAGGTCCGAACCGCGACAGCGTAACACTGAATCACTGTTTGACGTTTACTGAACTGGCAGTGTTGCCAACACAATTTAGTTGGTAGTATACAATTGGACGTTGAAATCGTATAGATTGTATGACTTTATTTTCTGTTTTTTTTATGTATATTATATAGGTAATTAATTGAGAAAACAGGAAATGAAATCTTACAATATTAATGTGATGACCGATTTATTTTAAATTATAACCTATTTTATGGTAAACTAAACATACATATGCAGGGTTGCCAGATTAGTCTCACAAGAATGCTGGAGATGATGGGGGGAGGTATAGTCGACAAGATTACAAAAAAATATAAAATAATTGTTAAAAGAACAATACTTATTTTTAAAGTAAAAATATTAAAATAATGATATAGGGTCAACTTGATTATGTGATTAAAAAACTCAGGCCGTTTCACCTCGCATGTGCCAAACCCAAACAGATCTAAAAACTCAACTGCGATTTTGGCAATGAAAAGATCATAATCGCCTATGCAGTTTCCAATTCCGAAAGCCACGTTCTACAGGATTGCAGATATTTTGCGCTTTTTAATTTTGTAATTTTTTACTATAAAAATACCCATTTTTATGTAATGCCAATCCCATATCTGAAAGTTATTTTAGTATAACATTTAATTGTCTTAATGGTAGCGGAAGAAAATTTATGGCTTAAAGCACAGACTTGTCTGTGGCTTAAAGACCATAATTGAAATTGCAAATATTGATAAATTTGAGTAGCATGAAGGTTGTAAATGGAATATAAAATGTACTCTGGAACTTTATTTGCCCTAAATACGAATGCGAACTCAAAATTATCGTAATTTTAGCAACATTAATTCAAGTATTCAATCTCCCAGAAACCTCAAAATCTGTATAAAATTCACAATGTAACACTAATTTTCAACTATCTTTTCTAGAAAATGTTCCTATGTATATTATATGCTGTTGCCAATGGTGTCATTTAAAAAATATGTCGATTCCGTCTTAATTCAAAAACCATTGAAAGTCGGAAATTTAGTTTACGATAAATATGTGTACATATTTAAGATAATTCAAAACCGAGTTTTATTTATTTAAATAACTGACCGATTTAGAGATTTTGTCACGTTTCAATACTTTGTGTTCTCTCTGACACTGTTTTATACTATTGTTAATGGCACAATTCGCAATATTTTATTCCTTAAAAAGTTGTAGAACGAACATTTTGCGTGATAAATTGCGTACTGTAAAATAATTTGTATAACATAGAATATGTAAAATTCAACAAAGATATGTCTGGTATGCATATCGTCTGGCTAAAAGTAAAAGTAACTAACTAACATTTCAAATAATTACAAAAACCTGACTGCAATAGAATACCAATAAATACAATGACATTTTCCAGAGAATTAATGGATTTTAAGAATTTGTTGAAGTTATTTTAGTAACACTTATTGATCATATTTTCGTTTAGATACGCATTTATCAGTATTTGGCCACAATTAATTCGTGCTTCAATAAAATATAACAAATTGTTAGTTAGTAACTTTTACCATTTTACCTTTAAGACGACTATATATTATGTACAATAAAGTAAAACTATTTCCTTCATGTTTGATTTTGCTGGAGATGCTTGAATGCCTGCCGGAGACCCGAGATGAGCCTCAACTGCTGCAGACTCCGGCGCAATGCCGGAGACCTGGCAACCCTGTACATATGTAATAGCATTCTCAAACTTTCCAATCAATTTCCTATTAAAACAATTACCAAGAAATTAGATTAGATTTGAATCAAAATCTGCCAAAACTCCAAAATTGCTAATTTACTATAGAATTATAGAAAGTAATATATAAAAATCGACCGATAGCATCAAAATAATACATCCTCGAGTTCCTTATTCTTTTCCGGATGATTTACCGTCCGTACGTCCTCAGAGACAGCTTGACCTGGACAGAGGGTGAATCTATGATGTAGCCATGTGGCCCATGAGGGCCTCGAGCAAACACATTGGGGCCAAGGGCCGTAGAATCCCTCCACCGATATGACGTTCGGCGGATGGCACCCATGAGAGTACCCCAGGGTACCACTACTACATACACAACGCTTACACGAGCCGAAAACGCGAATATGTGTCCATATGGCGCTGTTTTACAAGTCGGCGTATTGTAATAATAAAACGGTTATGTTGGCCGGATAATTCAGGATGAAAAGCAGTGGTCCCAAGGCATGTCCCATCGGTGATGTAAATAATGACCGGTTATTGGGGGTTGGGCTCGATAACGAGGTGGTTTATTTAGCGGCGCTATTTTAACCCTTTTGTGTGCGACACGGCCGAAAAAAGGGTTTAGATTTATTGGTGGTAGTTGTATTTTTTTATTGGGTTGATATGGTTAACTGTTATTCGTTTTGCTATACAGAAATAGATGTGAAGTAAACTCATTTCTGGATTAAGTGAGGAAATTAATTAGTATTGTCATGTGCTTTTGGTATTTTTAAAAAGAAATTTTTGAAGCATAATGTTGGCAATTTATATCATATCGACAACTGGGATACAGTTCAATATTTTTAATTTTTTTTATAGTACTTTTTAATATCTTTTCAACGGTGCAAAATTTTTATTATGTTATATCAGAAAATTTTCATGAAAATGGACTTTAAAGGTGAACCATATTAAGAAAACAATCTTAAAATCAAGTCGACGTGCTTGACGTCTTATGAATGAATTACCATAGTTACATATCGCATTGTTAGTAACTGTCACAAAATGAGACGATTAACAATGGATTAACAAAGCAGCAGAAAATGTTCTCATTATGATCGGTTACGGGAATAGAACTCGGACCTATGCAGAAGTGTGCAAACCAGTTTGCAGACAAATATCCAGACCAACGTATTAGCCAGTCGACGGTATGCAGAATTGATATCAAATTGCAGGAAAAAGGAACTGTACGCGATTTATCCAGGTCTGGACGCCCAAAAAAAGTTACGGACGAAATAAAACTGGATGTTTTGTTGGATCTTGAGGAAAATCCGCATCCAAGCAGCCGTGGATTGGCCTTAGACCATGACATCAGTCATACATCCGTTTTAAATTTACTAAAAGTAGAAAAATTTTACCCCTACAAAATTCAACTTATTCATCAGATTGCCGAAACCGACACTGGCCACAGACTGGAATTTTGTGAAAGCATAATGAACATTTGCACACAGATAGAAAAGACTTCTTGTTTTAAAGAAATGTATTTGTTTGAATTTATTCTTTTGGGTCAAAACATATTTCTTTGACGACAACAATATTTACTTCATTGAATACTCTAGTTTATTTGCTTGCAGAGATTAATTTATTTGGAATATTTATTTAAGTGGAATAAATATACATATGGATACAAACAAAAATTATTTTCCTTTAAAGTAATATTTTAGTTTTGATTTTTAAAAAACGTTTCTTTACCCCAATGAAATATAATTTTGATTGTAACATATAATTTTGTATATACGGAGAGATTTATTTCGCTTAAAGTAATATTTTGTCTTTGGCTTAAAAATAGGTTTACTTCCGCCAAAGAAATCATATTTTGATTAAAATAAATATATTTCTACACAAGAAGAGATTTATTTCCTTTAAAGTAATATTTTTGTTTTGGCTTTAAAATATGTTTACTTCCACCAAAGAAATCATATTTTGATTCAAATAAATATATTTTTAATGTCATCCAACTGTATTGTTAGATGGCGCTGTAAACTCTCTCCTCGCACTTCGTACATATCGAGAGTATAAAGCCGCGTGATCGACAGTATAGAACGTATAGAGTACAGTGCCTGCAGGTTCAAGTTGCGATTACAAATCAGAGTACACTTTACTAACTTAACCTTGACTATATGTAGGGCTAGGAAGACCAAGCACTGGGACCCTATTCTCGTCATCTTTTTGAAGCGAATGCATGGCGAATGCGTGACTACGAATTGAGTAGGGATATCACCGGTTGCCCGTATCTATGAGCAAGTTTGTTTGTTGCTAAGAACAATAACACACGCGCCACGCCCATACGTTCCCATACGTTTGATTGAAAAGTATGGGCGTGGCGCGTGCATTATTGTTCTTAGCAACAACCTAGATACGAACCAGAGGGCAACCGGTGATATCCCTACTCCATTCGCAAAGTCACGCATTCGCTTCAAAAAGATGACGAGAATAGGGTCCCAGGTCGAGGATGTGCGACATCCCAAAAAGGAGGTGACACATGGCGAGTCTTCCGAAAAATTCTTGTCTATTAATTCCTTCAACAAATTAATAGTTTTAAGCATTTTAACTCGACCATCAATTTTGTTAATTTAAAAAAATGTAATTCTTCCACTCAACACAATCATAATTATTTGAAGTAAATAAATCTCATTTCTTATAATACACAAATTGCAAACTTTTTAACTGGAAACATAAGTTGTTTGACGCAAATCAATGTTCTTTCTACCAAACAAATATTTCAAATAAATGCGTTTTTACCCGCAAATAAATATTTCTTTGCCTCTATTGAAACAACAAATTTCTTTGAGTCAATGCATATTTATTTGAATCAAACAAAAATTTCTCTCTGTGTACCTTTAATCATACACAAGCAACCCGATAAAACACAAACTGAACAATTTACTTTCATGTTGACATTAAGCATTGGTATATCTTCTCTTAGTAATGGGAATCTCTTCAGACTTTCAAGTCAATACGTCAAACGCATCCACCATGGCATCCCCAATGGCTAAGTCTAACTCGCAGCATATATACATATATACCGACCAGCATAGAAGGAAGACCGTCGCCAGATCGAAATCTAAATCTGCGGAATAAATCAAATTGGCATTAAAATACTATCAGCGTTGGCAATCGGGCGTTAACACAGATGGTATCTGGGCCTTATTCCGTGGGGTGCGATCGCCCTCCTGCCCCCTAGGTACCAGTTCTTACCGTCGTTCGAACTGCACACGCCAAATGCTTCGAGATAGCGCACATGGGTACATTTTACGAGCTCATTGTTGCATTTTTCAAACGGCAAACCCCTGCAGATGATGGATACCGTAATTGATGGCCGGCAATTTATCAACATAGACTGTAGGGGGAGGGCGAAGGAATCGTTCGAGTAGCGTGTACGGACAAGTTCATGAATGCGCAGGTTGATTCTGCAATTGTTTGAGTGTGGTATACTTATAATTCGTATGTTTCAAAACGGAATATAACTGAAAAAAATAAACAAATCTAAACTGAGTTTTTTTAATCTTCCATCGATTTTGTTGATCACTGCATACTGTAAGAAATCAATGTAAATTTCCATCACTATAGATGCAAAAAATACATTGTTATTCATGTCACTGATGGATTACATCAAACATAACGTAAAAATAGATGTGTTGTGTAATACTGTAGTCATTTTACAATGTTTTCTGTATTATTACAATCGGATATGTAAAATTGCAACCAAAGCGCGTTCGTGCAGCACAGTTAGAAACGTATGGAAATTTACATAGGTAAAATATATGACGTTAAATTTTCATGAAATAGCTGTAAATGTAAATATTTCATTATTTGTTTGCAAATATAAATACGACTATGTAAAAATTAACAAAAAAACTCTTAAAAATACATCTCCGCTGGTAAAATAAGATATTTTCCATTTGGTTTGTAAATTTACACAAACAAGAACTGCTAATATACATATTTTGTTGTTAAAATTACATTTTATTTCTGTGTTTAGTTGTTTTTTGACAATAAAATGTATACACACACAACTTTATTGTAAAAAATACATAGCATAATACAAAATTACACAAAACGTGAATTAATAAATGTTTAATGTAAATCTAATACATTTTTGAGGTATTATTTTAAATATAGTGTGTATTAATTTACACAGTGTGTAGTTTGCATTCGGAAAGTGCATTTTGGCACCATTCTGCCGGGTTATCGTCCAAGCACTAGTCACTCAGCATTACTTAGAAATTCACCCTTAGAAATTCACGGTAGTTGGTGTGGTGGTTCAATATCGTTAAGGTTAATAAGGTAAGTAGGTATGTTATCATCGCACTACGATTCATCAACATAGATTAATTAACAAGTATATTTTATTGTAGTGAATTGTTATTTTAAAAGCTGTCTTAAGGAAGATGTCGTTGTAAAATAAAATTACATTTGAAGGCATTGATGATCCTGAGACCACTTTATTGCAGGATGAGGAATAGAACTTCTGAAGATTTGCAGAATCTGCCGGTAGTACTCTGGGTGGTAAAATCAGGTAATATTAATAACACTCTATATAGGGTCTCCCACGACGAGCTGCCATTAGAAGTATATGGAGAACCAAATGCAATGAGAGATTGAGAATTTGCGGAATTATATTGTTGGACACGATCGTCTCAGCTAAAATATTTTGAGTTTTCGATTACTTCCGGTTACACCGGAAATGATGTCAACTTTTCTATTTCAAATGGAATACCCTGTATTTTATTGCATTTTCGAAATCTTCATTAAATTCTAGATCAACTTCATGTTACATTCCCTATACCTAACCTGTGTCATTTTTGAGATATGCATACTTTTCCTTAAAAAATGACAGCTGCACGGTTACTTTCAATTACTTATAAACTAGCCCCGTTGACCGTTGTAAAAAAGTTGTCCAGCAAAATTGTTTTGATGGTAACGTATTATCGACACATCGGTAGAACTCTTGTAAAAGTTATACAGGGTGTTCAAATTATAAGATCAAAGTGGGATTTGAGAAAAGTACTAAAAGTCGATTTTTTCAAATGGCAACCCTAACATATGAACACATTTCTCAATTCTGTGGAAAATTTTAGGTCAACTGTATGTACAATGTCCTATATCTAAAGTGTACTTGTACCTACTGAAATCGATTTTTAATCATCCAGTAGAAATTGCAACTATTGCCGATGTTGCAATCAAAAGCGATGTGCTTTTGATTGCTTTTGAAAACAACTGAACAATTTGGAAGAAACAAAAATTTATTAAACAAGTTTTTTTACGTCATTTTTCTTTATATTTAATTAAGTATTGATAAAATTATAAGCCTACAATAAAACAATATTAAAAATAAAACGAAATCCTAAAGTGAATAAAAAAAAAATTTATTAAACAAGTTTTTTTACGTCATTTTTCTTTATATTTAATTAAGTATTGATAAAATTATAAGCCTACAATAAAACAATATTAAAAATAAAACGAAATCCTAAAGTGAATAAAAAAAAAATTGCTTAATTCAATTTCCGTAACCCTTCAAAAACGTTGACGTTTTCCGCTAAACATGCTGCAATTCCTTTTAACCCAATAACTGATGAGGAGAAAATGAAATATAGGGTTCGAGCTGCTTTCAATGGGTTATGTGCGAACTCTATCAGGGACGCCACTAACAATAGTATGTTAAAAAGAATTGAAGCATGTTTAGCGAAAAACGACAACGTTTTTGAACAGTTACTGAAATAGAATTTAGCAGTTTTTTAATTTTCTTTACGATTTTGTTTTATTTTTACTGTTGTGTTTTAATGTAGGCCTATAATTTTATAAATACTAATTATAACGAAAAATTACCCAACAAAACTTGTCTATTAAAGTTCTGTTTATTCCAAATTGTTGAGTTGTTCTCAAACGTAATCTAGATTTGCCAATATTTGCAATTTCTACTGTGATGTTTAAAAATCGATTTCAGTGGGTACAAGTACATTTTAGGTATAGGACATTGTACACAAAGTTGATCTAAAATTTTCTATAGAATTGAGAAATGTATTCACATATTAGGGTTGCCATTTGAAAAAATCGACTATTAGTACTTTTCTCGAATTTAATTTTGATCTTATAATATGAACACCTGTATAACATTTAGAAGAGTACTACTGATGTGTTGATAATCCGTTACCCTCACAACAATTTTTCAGGACAACTTTTTTTCCAACGGTCACAGGAGATCATTTATAAGCAATTGAAAGTAACCGTGCAGCTGTCATTTTTTAATGAAAAGAATTAATATTTCAAAAATGACACATGTTAGGTATAGGGAATGTAACATAACATTGATCTAAAATTTAATGAAGATTTCAAAAATGCGATAAAATACAGGGTGTACCATTTGAAATATAAAAGTTACCATCATTTCCGGTGTAACCGGAAGTAACCGAAAACTCAAAATATTTTAGTTGAGACGATCGTGTCCAGCAATATAAGTCCACAAATTTTCAATCTCTCATTTCATTTGGTTCTTCATATACTTCTAATGGCAGCTCGTCGTGGGAGACCCTGTATATGTATAATCTAGGTATATACATATTTATTTTTTGATTTTTATTTTGTTTTGCAACCTCTCCCCCCGAGTACAAGATGCTGAGTAAAATTGTGGGGTAAACCGATCAATGACAGCACGTAGGATAGATAGCTACACTTTTGCGTTTGGCGTTGCTTTTGCAATATATTTTATAGCATTTTCGCAAGATCAAAAGCAAAACAAAAGTGCCACGCGATGGAGTTTGTACAGCAATATTATGGAAGGATCCACCTGATGCCGGATCTTAAAGCACCTACCAAGAAAAACGTCTCAAATGCTCTTATGTAAAGACTTATTAGTAGGCTGCACAATGTTTAAATAAGTAGGTAATAGCGTATACGATAAATATTATTATATACCTACACATGGGCGCATCCAGCTCAAATCAGAAGGGGGGGGCAGTTTTCTAAATTTTCCTTGCTGTGTGTGGGGGAAGGTTGGTTCACAAAATACATTGCAAAGATTTTTGTGATGATAGAAAGCAAGGATCCCCCCAAATCGTTTCCAAATCCAAAAAAGTGGAGACGTATTTTTGTTGTTGAAATTTTGAATTTTAACAATACCTGTTGGGGCCTTGAATTTACTAGCTCTTGTCTAGTCGCTATTTTTTCTTTATTGCCTTTGTAATCAGTTGTATTGATTTATATATTCATTCGCTTTCTTGTGTTTGTTTTTATATTAGTTTTTAATTTGTATTTGAGTTTCTTGATTTTGATTTGCATTGATTTTCATTTCATTTGATTCGCGTTGTTTCTGAGTACAGTATGACTTGTCTCGTGCATTGTATGTACAGAGACCAATAAAGTTTACTTTTGCATTTTCCCATGTAAAGTAAAGGAAAGACCTCACAAGACACATGGGAAAATGCATGAGAAAAAGACATTTTTTGGTATTTTTCAAATAATTGTTCGGTGTTTGGACAAACTTAAGATTACTTAATATGGATTTGACGATCCCCAACCCACCCCCATAGTACCCTTAAACTACCCTTAAATGAAAATATGTACATTCTTCACATAATTGATCCTTTTTTTTTCAGTATAGTGGAATGTTTATAAACATTTGTCAGTTAATTTACGTTTGTTTAAATAAATTCTATTTCTTTAAATAATTCGTTTTTCTCGAAAATCAGTATGAATTCTATGAGTTCACCTATTTTTTTTTTTTTAATCGGTCTAGCCAACTATCATTCTCATGTGACATCATTTATATTTTGGGATGATTTCCATTGTTTAAATAATACAATATTATTCGTTTTCAATATCATTTATTCGAAAAAATTTAAATGCTCTGTAATCCTTTTTTTCGGAAAATGGGGTAGTTACATTTCTTTTTAAAATATTATATTTCCTAATGTCAACAAATTGTATTATTCACATTTCTTTCTCCATTTCTAATTCTGATTTTCTACCACTATGTGTTCAGGATAATATTGATTTGTTGCTGTCTGGAGAATAATAGTTGGCAGACCGATCTATAAACATAATTTTATGCCAATTACAAAAAAATAAATTGTTTAAATAAATTGCATTTGTTTAAACAAATATGGGTTTATTAGATAATATAGGTCAGATATCTCAAACATGAAATTAGTTAATTTCACTAAAAAACTGCTTTTCTACTATAATTAGAAACAAAAGTTGAAAACTAATTATAATTGATGTTTAAACAATAGGAAGAATTTGTTTAATGAATATTGTCACTTTAAGGTAATAAACTGCCTTTTTAAACTCAGAAAACAGAATTCAGACGGATTTTCGAGAAAAACGAATTATTTCAACAAATAGAATTTGTTTAAACAAATGGAAAGTAACTGAAAAATGTTTATAAACATTCCACTAGACGTATAGTAACGATTTCTATGAGAAAAAAGAGAATTAATTGATTACAACGGTAAATTCTCTGAAGAATGTACACATACATGAAATATGTGAAAATCACACCATTAATCATGTAATTGACCACATCAAAACTAATGGCAAATTACAAGACGTTATGTAATTGAATTTTACAATCGACACTATAATTTTACAAACGCATTGCTTTTTTTACATGGCTGTAAAATCACATCAAAATGGCTGGCGTATTAAGAACTTTGAAAAATTGTGACTAATTTTATAATTTCCTGCGATTTGTAATTTATTGCGAACATTATACGCACTCATCTATTAAAAATCACCACCAAAACCATTGATAAACACATCAGCCGTTCGCAATACACCAGGGTATAAATTATACCGAAAATATTTGATTACAAACACTCGAAATGTAATAAACAGAATTGGCTATTACTTCAGCCTCCCCTATTGTCGTCGCACTCCACATCCAGGCTGTCCCTATTTCCCTATTCATTACGTCCGAAGGTCGCGTGTCTTCTGTCAACCCCAGTCATCCCCAGCCGTGTTTTTTCCTCCGTGTTCTAACTTGATTAGTGGCAAAAGTCGTGGGCAAGTTCCGCCAAATAACAAAATTAGCGGTTTGGAATCCCCATTACTTTCCAAGTCGAGGGGGTGCAGGGTTGCTGTCGAGGAAACACACACCACTCGGCTAGGGGCGTAAGTATAAAAAGGAGGTTATATAATTGCATAGAATGGAATGAAGTAGTGTCCCTCTGAGTTGTGTGCCACCCCCTTTCTGGTTCTCTT
This sequence comes from Melinopterus prodromus, assembly GCA_964023965.1. NCBI lineage: Eukaryota > Metazoa > Arthropoda > Insecta > Coleoptera > Scarabaeidae > Melinopterus > Melinopterus prodromus. Next base: position 10,150,126 of record OZ030395.1, read on the forward strand.
GTTTATTTATCATGTTATGAGGGAATCGCGTCATCGAATTTAGTGTAATATTTATCTAGCAAATTGACGTACATGCACTCATAGATGAAGTGTTTTCCTTTTGGTTGGTCAAGTGGTATTGATGTTGGATGGATCAGGAAGAAGTCAAGTAAATATATAGGGAGGGATAGCTGAGCTACTCAAAGAAATATGAAAAATGACGTTAGTTCTTTACCTCACTCAAACTGGTTGTCATCAGCCATTTTGATGTGATTTCACAGTCATGTTGTAAAAGAGCAATGCGTTTGTAAAATTACATTTTCGATTGTAAAATACAATTACATAACGTCTTGTAATTTCCCATTAATATTGATGTGGTCAATTACATGAATATTGAATAATCTTGTGGTTTTAATATATTTCATGAAAATCTATGGTAGATCTATTTTATTTACTGGTATGACGTAAGTTATAATCAACTGTCTGTCGGTCAACACATGTGTGTGAGTGTTTATTATGTAATTTTATATTACTTTTAACTATGATTACGGTTAAAAATACAACCGAAACGTCAGCAACAAAGTAAAACAAGAATTTTATTACAAACCAGCTCCCAAAGCCGTTATACAAATTAGTCTTGAAGCGAAAACAAATATTTATTTATTGTTTATAACGTTTTAAAAATTACTGAACGACGATATTCCATATGTCAAAAGTAAGACTACCTATTTCAATTAGTTAGTCACTATTTTCCGTTCTGTAGCAAACAACCTTTAAATCACAATATTTTGCATATAGTTTCTATGCAAGCTTTCATATGTACTACGAAAAACGCTACAGATAAATTGTTATAACTTTTAGAAAACATTAAATGTGTAAGATATGGAAAAAAAATTGTTACATATGTTTGCATCATATGACAAATCCGTAGGTAATTAATCGTTGTATTTACTCATTTGCGCTGAGAAATTTTCTTTGTGGCATACAACCCCAAAATCAGTAATTTTGTCTACTACTTATTTGAGTATTGCGGTACAAATTACATATCTTTACAACAGAAAAATGTTTATAACTTTTACAAAAAAATGTTTGAATCCTTTTCTCTTAGGCCAAATTGTAGGTAATTTATTGGGATTATACGTTAAATGATTACATTAAAAGCTGAAAAGCCCCAACATTACGATATTATGTATGACACCAAGTGGAGGAAGTTGATATTTTGGTTGGCTGTGATAACAACATATTTATAACTTTTTCAAAAATTATTGTATAACTTTCCACCATATACTAAATTATAGGTAATTAGATGCGGTAGTCCTATTCATGAATGCTAAATGTTTTGCTCTGAGGTGAAGAACCCCTAAATAACGATATTGTACTTATGTTATGTGGCTTCAACTGGACATTAATTTGTTCTGCTTTAGCAAAATGTTATAAGTTTTCTAAATGTTGTTCTATAATTTTCTGTCATGCGTTAAATTAAAGATCATTAATGGGGGTTAAATCCTTTGGTAGTCGATTTCGGAACATTTTGTAAATACATGCTATGATTGTTACCATACACAATTTAATAATCTAACAGATGTGAATATTTATAAAAACCAAACGTCAAGTTTTTAGGTGTGAAGGTTCCATTGCCTTAAATTTGCAACGTTCTCAAAAAATTATTATTAAAATATGAGTATTTCTAACGGCTACCGAGATGACGCACAAAAATTCTAATTAATTAATTCTAATAATTCTCAAAAATTATCTTGGTCAAGGGTTGTCATGGAATGTAAAACGGTTGTCTTAACTTAAATCATTCTTTTACAATAATTCTGTCGTTGTCAAGCTACAGTGACATCGTCAATGATTTCAGCACTGTGTTTCGACAGATTTTGAACCTCAAAAAATGATTGACATAAATTTACGTTGGGAGCTACGACAATCATTTTAAAATCCATGACCATCCTTGACCAAGGTAATTCTTGATATCACTGTACGTACATACATTCAGCGAAAAATACGAGAGTTTCAATGAATAATTACACTTATCCAGTTTTGAACTGCAGTATTACACAATAATAACATTATAAACCCCTAACCACAACAAGTATTTTAGAACCTAAATACGTATTTCAGCAACTATGTTGCCATCTTCAGTAGAACCTAAAAAGAGGAAAAGAGAGATTAGCACTTCATAGTATCTTTACTGGATATTGTTCAAGCAAATCACTAGTGGAAGTGACGTCCATGTTAAAAATTACCCTATATATACCCATTTGTTGTTCACACCTCAGTGAATTCAACAATTTACCTGTTCCTCAACCAAGCTTCTCTGTTAATAACTCATTGGAGTTTATCAATAAGGTTAACAATGTAAAATTAGAGGATGGCGAATTGTTGATTTCATTTGATGTTGCTTCACTGTTTCCTAGTGTGCCTATTCCGGAAACTTTGGAGTTTCTTAGGGAATTATTGAGCAATAACAACTTTGACCCGTCAGAAATAGATGAATATGTAAGATTGACTGCCCTTTGTATGTCTCAAAATTGTTTTCAAATAAACGGAAAGTTTTTTGAACAACTTGAGGGAACTGCAATGGGTAACTGTCTCTCACCTTTTATTGCCAACTTGTTTATGAGCAGATTTGAAACCACTGTAAAGTCTATAGCACCATATTTCCCTAAGACTTGGGTTAGGTATGTCGACGATATTTTTGCAATTTTTGACACCAAGAAGTGCAGTATTCAAGATTTTCTTCTCGTTTTGAATTCTAAATTCAACACCATTAACTTTACTGTAGAACAAGAAGTTAACGGCCAACTTCCATTTTTAGATACTCTGGTAGTCAGGAATAGCAAAAATATAATAGAAATTGACGTGTATCGGAAAGATACTAACACAATCAGGTTTATCCTTAATGATTCCCAGCATCCTTTTCAACAAAAATTGTCTTTTATTAGTTGTTTAGTAAATAGGTTATTGACATTTCCATTGTCCGCAGATATATATCAGCAAGAATTATTGTTTATTAAGAATGTTGTCATACATAATGGGTACCCTGAGAAAATAGTTGATAGAATGATTAAGAAGCAGAATCAAAAAATGTATGTAAATCAAATATCTACTTTAAATACTTTGTCTGTAGAAAAGAAGAAATATGTTAAAATACCGTTCGATTGTGCATATACAAAGGGTTTGAGAAGTATTTTTACATCACAAAATCTCTGTATAGCATATTCGACTCATAATAGCATAAAAAACCTTTTTGGAAACCCAAAGGATAAGGTAGATGTACTTGATAAATCTGGTATATATTGTATCAAATGTCATAACTGTGAAAAAGAATACGTAGGCCAGACTAGAAGAACAATTTTAACTAGGTTCAAAGAACATCTAGCTCATTTTAAATATAATCGTTTTGAAAAATCTAGTGTGGCTCAACATATTTTAGACACAGGTCATAAAGTAGTTGTAGATGACTTAACACTTGTAAAAGCTGTGTCAAATAATAGGGAACTAAACAGCTTGGAAAGTATCTTTATTCACTTGAATAGAGATAAATTAATAAATTCAGAGAGGGGTCCTATACCTAGTTCGCCATTGTTTGACCTGCTTTAATTAAAACTTGTTTTTTACGCTTCAATGATCAAAATTCACTGAGGTGTGAACAACAAATGGGTATATATAGGGTAATTTTTAACATGGACGTCACTTCCACTAGTGATTTGCTTGGACAATATCCAGTAAAGATACTATGAAGTGCTAATCTCTCTTTTCCTCTTTTTAGGTTCTACTGAAGATGGCAACATAGTTGCTGAAATACGTATTTAGGTTCTAAAATACTTGTTGTGGTTAGGGGTTTATAATTTTATTATTAAGTTCGCCACAGTCTCCAAAATATTGTCAGTATTACACAACACATGCATGTTTGATATAATTCATCAGTTAATGAGTAACAGTGTATTCTCGCATCTATAGTGATGGAAAATTACATTTATTTTTTACAGTGCATTTTCTTTTAACTTCCCTTTAAATATAAAACATGTTGGCACGAAGCAAGAGGAAGAACAGTAATAACGCCCTGTGTACCGGACATTTTACGATTGTCAAATGTCCTGGGCATCGAACGGCCGCTTCCAGATAAGTCTTCAATGAGTTCGATCGACAATAGCGACCTCTCGCGCGGGGCGCACGAAGTTCCTATCCGCAGCCACGGTAGCATGCCCGGTGTATGCACGCTCGCAGGCCTGCCACTACATAATAACAACCTTCCACTGCGGCAGTGCCTCGTAATCGGTTCGTGCAGTACGCCGCCCCTTTTGTAATTATGTTTTTGATGCATGGTCTTCGTTCGTCTTACCTCCTTCGCCTCTTCCTTCCTCCTCCTCCTTCGTAACCATTCTCTCGGTTACGAGACGTTAGGGCGATCCGCCGAGGAACACCATAGATAAGAATAGGCCGGTAACCGTCCAGCTTTCGTTGTACCCGGTAGAAAATGGCGAAATTACAACCGTTACGCTCGTTCAGATGGTCATAGATTGGTCGATTAGAGCCGGTTGTAATTTTGATCGTTTGTGTGTTGTATATTAGTGGAAAACGATAGATGCAGTTTTTGTAGACTTGAAAAGAGTCTTCGAGATTAATTTCTCGTCAAAAGTTATTGCAAAAATGGGAAAGTTGCGAACTCAGAGGAAAAGAATTGAAATGGTTTGAAAGCTATTTAACAAAGAGGAGACAAAAGGTTAGGATTTGAGAAAATTGGTTGAAGTGAATTTAGGGTACCTTCTCAATTCAAATAGCTAACTGTAGCGAGCTTCTCTCCAAAACTTCGAAATAAAAAAATCACCAGGTGTAGATGGTGCTACTATAAACATGTCTGTTTTTATTTTGTTTGATTATGGTATAAACGGGGACGCCGTTACATATAGGCAGGAGGGCGCGTTTCCCCCCCCCCTGGATTTTAAACGAACTATACCCAAACTATTTCGTGACTTAACGGCGTTTGCCCCCAGCCCTGAAATAAAAAAATCCTACGACATTTTACATACTATAGTATATTGTGTAGCAAGACAAGTAAGTGATTCCTAAGCGAGGCTCCGGGCACATTTTGAGGCCCCGAAATCAGTTTTTTGCGCAGCGCACACATTTTTATGTCACGCAGTGTTGCCAGGTCTAGTGAAAGTTCACTAGATCTAGTAATTTTTTTCCCATTTAGTGATTTAATAAAAAGTTTCACAAAAAAAGCACCGTTTGAGTGATTTTTCAAATCAATATTAAAAATTGGAGTCTACAGCATTCAAACTTTACCAATATTATACCATCTAGCGGGAAAAACAACAAATATTATCATGTGAATCTCCAAAAATTACTTTACAAGCAAAAGGGACTTACCCGAAAAAAATCGTTGCCAGAGGCTATAAATACACACTAGGCGAAATAACTGCATTAATATGCATTTAAGATTGCTTTATAAGAAGCATAATTTATTAAGACGCTTTATTTTAGTATGGATACATACGACAGAATAACCGGAGCTGCCGAAATTCATAATTTGCTCAAAGAACCGCTAACCAAATTATATTTGCAATTTCTAGTGTTCGTTTTGCCTATATTCGTCGACATGAATTTAGAATTTCGGTCCGAAACACGCAAAGTACACTTACTTGACACAAAATTTCATCAGCTTTAAAATTACTGTTGAGTTTCTATATGAAACCAGATTATTTAAAAACTACTGATTTAGCAAAGATATAGTACCAAGATCCTACAAACTATGCTTAATTGGAAAAATTGTATCTAGGTCCAAAAATGGCAATAGCACTTGCTGAAAATGTATTAGAACATAGCGTGCTCCACGAATTCCGCTTGAAATGCCTAAATTTCTACATTGAGACTGCTATTGAAAGTATTGGATCATTAGCTTCTAAATTTCCTGGTGTTATTCCGGATATTGATTTGTTGGATAGGGAATACAGGCAGCTCAAAAATTCGGCCGTAGATTTCGAAATGCATTATATTAAGTTTTCGGAAAGTATTTGTTCCATAAAAAAATGGGGATGGTAGTACGGCTTATTCTGAAATTGCAAAAATTGTTAAAGTGCTACTTGTTTTGCCGCACTGGTAGCGCCTGTGTAGGAAGAATTTTTAGTATAATTAATCTAAACAAGCAACGTAATAGTACTGACACTTTAACGGGTATTCTCCGTTCAAAACGTACAATTTCTAAAAAAAAATTGTTATTACTTTGATATAACTGCCATTGTATTAAATCACCATAAGAATAAAATGTTTAAGCAGTAGATATTTAATGTTTGATATTTGTTATTGTACAAGACTTTTACGTGTTCAAATCTAGTGACGTTTAGAAGCGCCATCTAGAAACTTTTTAGATTTGAACCTGGCAACACTGTATGTCAGTTTCATTAGATTGTTTACCTCCAGTTTTCGTCGTTAAAGAGTCACAATATAAATTATGCCAAGTTTTCGATTTTGCGCTGTTATCCGAAATGCCCATGTTTGATCTTTCATTTAATCATACTTATTAGGTTTAATTACAGTAGAACGTCGATAATCCGAACCTCGATAATCCGAACACAAAAAAAAAATAATAATAATATAAATCACTGAGTAACCTAGGAAAAAGCCATTTTTATCGGTTCCTGTTTACAGAAAAATGTTGCTTTTGTTTTATATCTTCTATCCAATACTCGTATCACTATTTAGCTGCAGTATTTAATAATCCGAATTACCTTCGGACCCAAGTAGTTCGGATTATAGCCTACTGTAATAAATAAATAATAAATAAATCATAAATAAATTATAAATCATAACTAATCATAAATAAGTTATAAATAAATCGCTTCGATATCCTTTGGATATCGCTTCGATATCCCTTCGATATCGCTTTGATATCCCTTCGATTTTGACTTTTTGATATTCTTATAGTTTATGAAGAGCGGAATAGAATGGTGTTGGTTTTATTAAGATTGCACTTCTATCCAATCCTATTTTCTGCTATTTAGTTGCAATATTTGCTAATCCGAACAATTTGATAATCCGATTGACCTTCGGTCCCAATTAGTTCGGATTATCGACGCTCTACTGTACTTCGCACCTTTTTGCATTGCTCAGCTGTTTATCTCAAATATAGTGGGTGTTAAAAATAAGTGTAAAATATAGATAAAGTATACTGAACTTTTTATATTGAACTCATGTCCACACACCTGACACCGTTTAGGTACTGCATAGAGCCTTAATATATTATAGAATATATAAATAATTCTTATGTAAAACTTTATTTGTTTAACGTTTCTAAAAAGAATTCAAGATAACCCAAATTGCCCAAATTTGGTATCAAAATTACAAAACGGTTCTCATTAACTTCTTTCAACGACGATAAATATTAAAAATAAGTCACACAAATGTTATTTGGCTTTAAAAGTGCCGTCCTATGATACATGGCACTATTTTTCATATATTGTTTGTAAAATTGGTTCAATCTTCCGACTCTCTCCAACGTTTAAACAATACATTCCCGGACATGAGTTCATTAAAAAAATTGTCTACTATGGTCATACAGACCATTCATACAGCTTATATATAACATCAATTATTCTTAACTAGTTGACTTAGTATTGTCGCCTTTTAAGTGTTTACGTATAATAGTAATGATAGCAATTTTGAATTTCGTTGGCGATGATCGTTATCACAGAATTTTCAAATTTGTCAACTTTTCTTTATATTTAGTCATTGTTTTTCGTTTATGTGGTTATATTTTAAAATAATATTTTCACCTTTTATTCTTTACCAATTTGTTCTTAAGACTTTTTATCGGATACTCGATTGACACGATTATAGAATTAAATTATCAGTTGTGTTCATTTTGTGCCTGTATTTATGGTTTTGGAAGATGCCAGTTGCTCATTATACATTAGGCCTCGCTCGATTAACACGAGCTGGAAATTCTTATAAAAAATTAACAATGTTTACTCCAGAATATTACAAAGTAATAAAAATTCTTCAATATTGGTTGGCAATCAGACCAAATCTAAAATTATAGGATAAAAGTTCAATGATTCTGAAACAAATATTATATATTATAGAGTTGCTCGGGGGTACCGCAAGGTTCTGTTTTGACCCCTCTTTTATTTAGTTTGTATACATAAACTACGTCGCGTAAAAAATAATTTTCCTTTGTAGTTACCGATAGACAAAACAAAAGACGCGAGTTTGTTCACAAGTGGCAACGAAATGAATCATCGCGAAACACAAAAAAAACACAAAACAAAAACCATTGTCAGGGGCGTCCGAACGCCCGGGCAAGGTCCGGTGTCACATCGATATTAATTTCGCGGGGCCTCAAAATAATTTATAGCCTCATATATCAAGATTTTTTCCGCCGCTGATCCCGGCAGATAACCTCGCTATCTCGATTCGCCCTTTTTCCGCAAGAGCGACGACGATGCCGCGTCCTTGGGAGGAGGCGAAAAAATCGCAGGTGCCTTGGTGATATCCACATTAATGAAGCTATTTAAATGCATAACACGAGGGTCGCGGCCGATCCCGCCCGAACAACCCCGAGGGAAATCGACCCTAGAGGGCGCCACCGGTCCCGTGCGATGACAGCGCCTCTTGCGGATCGCTTGCGCGAACCGCCGTCGAATTTCCGACGCCCCGCGGTAGGGTTTTACACCTTTGCGGGTTATTTATAGACGGAAAGGACCATTTTGTTTGGTAGAAGCTGGTTTAACGAAAGAAGTTTGAAAATATTTGATATTTTGATTTTAGAGGAAAGTTCTGCAGTTATGATTTACTATAGAGACTATTTTGTTCCGTAAGAAGCATCACATGACGTCAAAATTAACTGTACGGCTTTGTTTTTAGCGCACATAGGACATGTTGACATTGACAATTCTTTATAAATTATACACTCTTGGACCACATAAACTTAAGGAAATAATAATATAAGGTCCGATCCCCTTCAAATCGTTTCCAAATCCAAAAAAGTGTACACGTATGTTTTTTGGAAATTTTGATTTTTAATGGTGCCTTTCTATGCCTAAAATTTACATGGGAAGAAGAAATTTTTTGGTATTTTTCGAATAATTGTTCGGGGTTTAGGAAAACATCATTATTCAAAAATAATTATTACCTTTCATTATTTAAAATAGAGGCATCGTTTCCGCACCTTGCGATTAAAAAAACTATTCTTCTTGTGTCAACCTACTACCCATATTTTGAATTAATCAGAAGAAACTGTAAATACGTGGGCGCTTCCAAAAGAATCTGCTTATGTGAAACCAAACTTCCAAAAAATCTCTGACTTAAGTGTTTCAGTTTATAGAAGGTAAAGACTTGGAGTTTTAGTATCATAGTACTTCATGAAAAACATCAATTTAAGATAACTAATGTGACAACTATAGTAACGTTTGTTTATTTTTACTTTATCATACGCAGTATGCTAAAGTATTGTAATCATGCGGAAAAAAAAAATTGAGATTTTAGCGGAAATAGGTCTTTTTGGGTCCCCTGAACATTTTTGACCAAGGTACAAAAAAATGTCTGTGTGTGTGTGTGTATGTGTGTGTGTGTGTGTGTGTGTGCGTATGTGTGTACCCGATTTTTGTGACGACGATTCCGGAGAAACTACTAAAGGTATCGGGATGAAAGTTCATATTTAGAAGTTTTATGATCAAACTTAGAGCTGAAAAGCTTTTGGTTCAAAAAGGTCCAAAGGAACTGGTAGTTTATTCTAAGCCCTTTTCAAGGATTTTGCAGATGAGCCGCTATTTCTGTAATTTCGTCAAAATAGTTAAATAATAAATTAAAGCAGAGGAAATTTTAAATAATTTATGCCAATGACATTTTTTGGTAAAATTAATAGTTTAGCTGCAAGAGCAAATTCTATTTGATCGAGATCGGTTGCATCTGCATTGATATGAAACTGCATAGTAGCCAGGATTTTGACAAATATCTTTTTTGTGTTGTCAGCGCTGAAATTTCTATGGCTGTCACCACGCTGTCACACTCGGAGAACCGCTATGGAACGTCATCCACAGTGTCATGAACGAATATAAATCTGTCAGAATTTTAATTAGCTTTTTAAACTTGACATTTCGTAGAAGTGGTATCAACCTAACATCTTCTATGCCGAAATATAACCATTTTTGATTTTTTTTAAATATGTTTTTTTAATACGCAACACAAAAAACGTTGATGTCACTGCTGTCGAAAACTACATAGCGCGACTCGCTCACATGCGACGACGACGCTCCGTCATCGGTGACACGCCGCATCACCGATCGGTGTGCTATTCCGTACTTTCGGCACTTGTGATTTAAGCAACTATTATTCTGATGACAGTAGGTAGCGTCAAATGCTGATGCTTTGACAATACCTTCGATTGATACTATTGACTATCAAAATATCTGTCAAATCCTGGCTAACTGGTTTAATTTTAATGCAGACACAATTTATCTCAGTCAAATAGATTCTCATACAGCTAAACTATTAATTTTATATATTGTATGATAAAGTCATGTGCCTGGCCACATCAGATTTTTTTTTTGTTGTTATTGATTTTTATTTTGCATTCTTTCTCATAGGATGATTTTTATACATCAAATAAGTCATAATTACTCTTAAATATGTCAATGAGTGGAATAACAGAACAAGTTCACCCTATGTTTTAGCTAATTACTATTCTTTTAATGATTTATGACCGAAAATTTAAATTTAGGACAACTACCAATGATAATTACTACAATTTTTGTGTGCTGACCAAAACTGTTAAATGTACATTTGCAGAATTATACAGTTTTCTTTAGGTTCCAGATTTCAACTTACTTCGTTCTTCCACTAACCAATTCATTGACTTTTTTTCAAACGTTCTATAATTTTCTATCGTACATCAACTTTGTTTGAGGTTTGGGTTGTTAATTTTTTGGTAACATTATGCACTCAAGTACTTAAATTCATATTATATTGCTTGTATACACAATTTATTAATTTAAACAAACGAGAGTATTTATTAAATAAATATGTAACGGTCGTTTTTTATGTATAAAGGTTTCAGTGCTTTAAATTTGCAACGTTTACCACGCTGGCGAATTTGACTCCACTAGTAACAGCAATATTAAGTAAGAGCAAAATAAATTCTGGTATGAAAAGCTCCAAATTTTATGAGATGATTAAAGTTTATTAAAGCTGATTAAAGGTTATATTATAATAAAAAAAAAGTACCGACACGTAAGCGAAAAATACGAGGGGGACAAAAAAATTACGTGTCTATTTTTTTGGATTTGGAAACGATTTAAGGGGATCGTTGCTGTATAACATCACAAAAATTTTTGCAATGCATTTTTGAACCACACGAATGGGCACCCTTGTGCCATACAGATACAGCAAGTTAAATTTAGACAACTGCCCCCTTTCCAATTTGAGCTGGATACGCCCATGGTTCAATTGATAATTAAAAACCAGAATACGTATGTAAAGAGACATACAACGTAGTTTTTTGACATTCACGTTGTTTGCCCGGTGCAATTCAGTTGTCACAGCAACAAGTGGATACAAACAAAGCGCTCTTGTAGTAAGGTTGAATATATATATATATGTTTAAAATGATGCAAAATTGACTAGAATCCTTAAGAATACTAAGCATTGCGCACTATAAACCCGATGATTTCGCCTAATTCTAACATATTTGATCGCAAAACTCAACCTAACCTCAAATACGGTAACAGAAAATTGCTATTGAGCAACATTACGCAATAGCCCAAAATACTAATTAAGAGATTATGGTACTCACATTCTTTGCCGCAATTCTTCTTAGTTCGAAGCAATTACACCATAATCCATCACACAACATAATAACAAACAACACACGCACCAACACTCCCGAAAAGCAAACGGCCATACTGCAAAAAACTTGAAAAATACTGACTTCACTGACTTGTTTAACGCATCCGCGTGAATTAAGCAACAAAGCAAGTGTGCATTCCTATACACAATTCACGGCATACTTTGCATATTATTTCAGGTGCGATACGTCGATATTAGATGTATTTAGTTGACAATATTTATAAATTATACCCTATTGGACTATATGAACGTGATCAAATATGAAATATCTATAATTGTGCTTAAATTTGACAATGCAAAATACCGAAATAAATCTACATACTTCACACCGGTGTAGATCGGTGTGTGTTAAGTTATTTGCAATGTATTTAATGCATTGTTAAAAATATGAATATGATGATAAAATAAATATGATGATCTAAAAATCATTTTTTAAAAACGATACTATAGAGCAGGGGTTCTCAACCTTTTAGGTTCCGTGTACCACATAAAAAATATGTGTCAAATTTCTCGTGGCAGTGAAGTTATCTGGTATACTCATAATTTTTGGAGTTTTGAACCAATTTTCATTGTCATAGTTTTCTGGAAAATAACTGTTAAACTTGGTTATTATGATAATGATTTTTTTCGAGAAAGCCGACAATAAACTACATTTATTTTTATTAACTTCTTTTTATTATTGCGCTATTGTGCATTTTAGAAAAACGTCTGTATACGGCACCATTTAATAATGGAATATTATTTAATATTATTCTTACACCATTATGTATAATTTGATCTATTACATGGTACAAAATTAAGTTCACTACGGATACTTATTTTGTAGGACAGTACTTAAATAAAGCATATCGTAAAATTTAAGAATTTAAGCGCATCTTTCGGTTCTCTTATCTATTTCCGTGGGGTTAAACACCCCCTTGCTGACGACACCGCTTTAAAATCATTTGCAAGGTGCGCCCCCGTGACTGGAATACTTTTCACTTGACAGGTGTCAACTAAAGAACTGTGACGGAATGTTTTATTCATAGCTTCGTGAAAACTGCACCCGGGTGTCTCACTGACTACCCCGACGCTACACGAAGGCATTTTTGGGACATAGATTTGGTTATACCTATTAAACTAACCCCTATTGTGAATGAAAGGTATCAGCATTAGACCCTTTGTCCATTACCACCTTCTGTTGTGGTATCAGCAATAAATTGGTGCAAAGTAGTGTTAAAACGTGTGATTCACACTAGTATTCATTCTCTGTGTATCTAAAAATACATCAATAAACGACTTTATATCCCACTTCTGCCACCAAACGTTAATCACCTCTCAAAAACATATCCTCAACAATTGCACCAATATACCTACACGCGATTCTTACTATTGTCAACAGCAGGCAATGAAAATCCACGAACAGAAGGTCCTCTCTAACGTAAACTAACGCTCACATCAAGGAAACGACACGTGCTCCCCCGTACGTGTACGAAATGACAAGAGTGCCCCCAAATGCGTCCCCATATGAATGCCTGGATATCTGCTGGGGACAGCAGTGAAGACTTGGGCGAATTCAACCAACTGTATGTGATATAATACTCCCCCGTTTGGTCCTGTAGGACGTGTGCGACTACGGAAGAGAGCGATGGCACCCCAAGTGTGCGACCACCAGATAAGGACCTAAGCTGGGCCCTGGAATCGGGGCCGTTCAAAAGGATTTTAATTTTTATCGGGACAGACTGTCGGTGCACTTCGCTCAAACACACGCACACACGGGGATGTCATTCCGCTTCCGGAGGCGGGTTTAGCCCGGAGATATGGCATCGACGAGCATGCTGATGACGCATAGAATACCATAAAAAAGAAAAATCGAATAAATAAAAAAATAAATAGATAAAATAATAAGAAGATAAAAACTATTACTAAACACGTTTATCTACGACTCACCTATAATAAGTTCATTGCATACGTATCTATGACTATATATAATCCTCATCATTATACGCGCCAATGATTATAATGACACTAGCGTTGTATAATAATGAAGTTCGTTCAAATAATGACCTCATTATTTGAACGAACTGTCATCTTTAAACAACGCTAGTGTCAAAGTCTGTCAAAACCTACGTGGATGATAAGTTATGTGACAGTTCGCCTCGCTATCATTGACAAATACATTTAAAATATTTGATATAAATGGAATTTATGAGTCGTAGATAAAACGTCGTATTTAACTCGCACATAACGGATCTAAATCGCTCGCATGACTACACGCTCGCCTACGGCTCGCGCGTAAACTTCATGCTCGCGATTTATATCCATAATTATGTGCATATAGAAGACAACTTAAATGGTTTCCGATATTTGAAAATTACTATGATTTTCCAGTTAGTTGGTAGTTAGTTTAATGTTATTAATGGGTAAATCTATCCCATTTCTTGTACGTAGTATGTTCAAACCACGTTCAAACAAAATGCGTGTTACTTGCTAAGAAATTAATATTATATTAATATAAATTATATTACTTGCTAAAAATTTGGAGCCCACTAAACAAGTAGGTAAATATCCCTTAAACATGTCTAAAACAAATTTCTTTGACATTGTTAAATGCAAATAATGTAATATATTTAATTGTAACATTGTTACTACCTCTTATGTATTATGTAATATTTTGACCATGTTATAATTACAAGAATGCAAAATTTAAAAAATTGTTTGGGTTTTTTCTTATATATTCATTGCAATTTGTTTTGTAAAATTTGAACGAGGAACTAGGATTTAGGCAATAACTGTACAACGTATGTCTATTTTAATAAATACGAAACTCATCTGACACTTTTTACTTAGTATGACAATTATTACTTGAAAAATAAAATTGTGGGAAAAAGCAGGACACCTGTATATAAATTATCACATATAATTTCCGCGGGGAATAGTGGAACAGTTACGTCATACCTATAACAGATGATTGTTTATGTCTATTAATTATTATACATATGTTAACAGACTTCAAATTTATGACGAACTTTCTGGAAAAGGGACAAAAACTTGACACTTATTACAATGACATGACACTATTGTCCCCAGAAACTGTACGACATATTTAACAAATCCATCTTATAACTTATTACGGGTAACTGTAATCTTCTATCGTTTCCAGTGATATGGGATAAGCAACCCATTATCCCACCTAATGATTAGTAAATTTAGCATTGTGGGCAGAAAATAATATGTATTTGTTGCTTACCAAACGTTCCCTTTTTGAAATTAAACTTAATTTCAACAAAAAATAAATATTAAAGGGATAATATAATCTGCTACAAAATATGTAACAATTTATCGAAACATGTTATTTACAACTTAACCTACTAAATCTGTTTATAACTATTATAACCGTAAACTATATAATCACCCCTCAAAAATAAGATATAACAAACATATACTACAAACTCCCACACACTTTATAGGTAACTCTGAATAATAAAACTCCTCTATAAATAAAAATCAAAGACCGAAACGTGCTGTCAATTATAGTAGTAGTACTGACACGGGGTTCCCCTACTAGATCGCAAACATACGTTAATTTGTCAAATGTAGTACCTAAATACAAAATAAAATCAGATTTGGTTATACTGGCGCCATCTACATCTGGTAACTTTTCTATTTCGAAGCTTAGAACAAAAGCGCGCCATTTGAATTATGACTCCCGTCATTAATGACATTAATGACAAGATAAGTGGGGACTGCCGTTTCATAAATTCATGATAAGATATCATATAATTCAACACTTTGTAAAAAGACTAAAAACTTTCTACCATTTTTCTTCGTTACACAAAGTCAAACCTTATAGTTGTCGGGTGGGCCACGTGCTAATCTATATATTCATATAGACGGCATATAAAATAAAACAAAATTTGTCTTGTTTAATTTTTTGGATACGTCACATTGTGACAACTCCTTTTGAAAATGTCTGGTAATGGTCACGAAATTTTTGTGCCTGGCGGCGAAGAAACTATGGAAGTGAACACATCTACCTTCAGAATGAAAGCTTCCGATCGCATCGCAAATTTAATGAAGAAGTTGATGGTTTACCGTGAACGAAGCAGGGCAACCCAAGAGTAACTGAAACACATGAAGAAACTTGACGCTTTTACATCCACATGTGCATGCTTTCTATCCTATCCTGCCTATGTAACAATATCTATGCTCAGGTTTTACAACCTTAGCATGTTCTCAAGTAAATTTCTTCCAAACATAATACTTTGTATTATTTTCTTCTATATACTGCTTTATAGATTACCTTAAATTCTATATTTGAACACCTGTAGATAAAAAAAGTTGCTCTAAAACAGTGAAAATTTGAAGTGAGTTATTCTTAGACTTAAAATTCACTGTTAAATATCTTCTTTTAAGACTCCTTCACAAGTCCGGCGTGGTATAGTGGTGAGCATCCCCGCCTGTCACGCGGGAGACCGGGGTTCGATTCCCCGCGCCGGAGTTTCATTTTTTATTTTTTTAAATATATTTTATGCATTTAGATATCACATTTGAACACATGAATCAAAAATGGACTAAATTAAATAAAACATACAAACAAAAGGAATCCTATTTTTTTTTCTATATACGGGTGTTACATATAACTATTTAAATGCGTCACTAAATTCACACTATAAAATAAAATGAAACATTTATATTGATATTAAACAACCCTCTTAGTAATTATACCAAAATCCACACCAAAAATCACACATCAATCTTAATTTCATAAAACATTACAAAATTGCGCAAACACGTGTGAAAATACACATAAATCAGGGAATCGAGTGCAGATTAACTCCCCTAACCAAAATGAAATACTTTTGGAGGGTAAATTCACAAACCTGAACCAAATGTAGCAGAAAAGAATGCATCCAAGGGCTTATTTCCCCGTCACTCACAGTGGACCGGATATAATTAAAATATTGACGATTTTGACACGAGGGAGGTGTTAATTAAAAAGAATATTTTTCCTTTCACCCATTTATTCCAAAAACCATCTTTTTATGCCTTTTTCTAATTTCATAATTTTAAATAGAAAATATTAATTTATTAAAAAAGAACATTGAGCGACATCTCTCGGACATTTGCTGAAGCTTCTGTAACCGCGATGGTTTTGTCACGATGGCGGCAGGGGTTTTCATAAAAATTATATATTATATTTTTTAATTATTTTTCTAGTGTTATTCTCTACGATAAATAGTTTTGGAGTTACCGCCATTTCAAGTTCGAAAGAAAATGCCTAAAATTTGAATTAATTTTTCTTTAACCGTTCGAGACGAAACTAAAAGCAAAATGATCCTTCGGCGATTGCAAAGTACTATTTTCCCGTAATTGTTATAGTTTTTAAGATACCGATTTTATCGAAACAAGTAAAATATACGTCTCGATGCGGGAATCAATATTTCCCTATGAAATTTTACGCTAAATCGTATTATTTACTAATTATTTAATAAAATAACACTTATCTCTAGATCGTGTGTCGCCATCTATCGACAGAGACTCACTTGTTAACAGTTCAGCGCGGTGCTAAAAGATGTCGCGAAAGATGTGTTCGAAGTCAAGAACTTCATTTGGAGGTTAGAGTATAGAAGACACATATTTTTGTATTGTTTTGAAATACTAGAAGTTAAATAAATAGAAAATATGTCGAAACAGTACGTATAACCATTAAATTTCCATATTGTTTATGTAATATGTATTTTATTTCCTTAGGTATGGTCTAATCATTGCAAACAAGAGTAAGCTTACCCCGGCTAACGCAATCAAAAAACCGTCAATATTCAACGATGAGTCAGGTAGCGATGAAGAAGTGGAGAAACCGACTGGTTTTGGATCAAAACTAAAGCACCAGGTATGTTACGCAACCTAACAGGAACACGTTTGATCGAAATTTTACCATAAACATTAACATGATCGTAATTTCTTGTAGGATCGGGTTGCTAGAGACAAAGCAGTTGAAGAAGACCCCACAGTGTTCCAGTACGATGAAGTTTACGACTCCATAGAGCAGAAACGTAAAGATGCCAAACTTTCGCGGAAGGATTTGGATAAAAAACCGAAATACATAAGTAGGCTGCTTGCCGCTGCGGAGAAGAGAAAAATGGATAACGAGAGGCGCATTGAGAGGCAAGTCCAAAAGGAAAGGGAAGCTGAAGGTATGTTGTTCAATAGATTTCAAGAGTTGGAGTAAATAATGTTAATAAAAATTTGTACGTTCAGGTGACGAATATAAAGATAAGGAGTCGTTTGTTACATCAGCATATCGTCAGAAGTTGGAAGAATTCAAGAAGCTAGAAGAAGAAGAAAAACGCGAGGAATACCTAGAGGCCATTGGCGATGTAACTCGTCAAGGGAATCTTGATGGGTTCTACCGGCATTTATACGACCAAAAAGTTAATTACGAAGATAAGCCAGATGCAGAAAATCCGTCGATGAAACAAGAAGAAAAACCGGAACCAACCGAAGATAAAGCAAATACTTCTGAATCAGAATCAGAAAAAATGGAAGAATCCAAAATTGTCAAGAAGAATCCGTCACAGAAGAGGAAATACAGAAAACGGGAGTCGTCAGAATCTGAAGATAAAGAAGATCACGCTGAAGAAGTCGAGAAGAAACTTGAGCACTTGCCTTCGAATTTAGACGCGGATTCTGACTTCAGTATAGATTCTGATAGCGACGATGATGAAGAGAGCCCATCGAAAAAGGTAAAGAAAGATGCAGTTGAAGAAAAAGTAGAAAAACCAGGTGCGGTAATTGCAGAAGAAAAGAAAGAAGACGTTGTAGTTAAAGACGATGAGAAGGAAATCAAGGAAGAAATTGAAACGGCAGTTGAAGAAAAACCAGTAAAGCCAAAGATCGATATTTGGAAAAAAAGAACAGTTGGAACCGTCTTTGATGAAGCTCTCCAACGATATTTTGAGAGGAAAGCCCTTCGTGATTCCTCAGGACTTTGAACTCGTCGACTCATCTACTTTCCACAAAAACTTCTGTTTATACTAAAATAACTTTATTTGTATATATAAAACTCATAAATACACAATACAAAATACTATAAAAATTGATATATTACAAATAAACACCAAAACTTGGACACGCTTCTTTTATTTTTATTATTTATAAGCAAAACACGGTTAAAACCTACATAGAATCTTCTATCACGTTTGTTTTCCTTTCCTCTGCAGTGGCGCTGGTCCTAGTGTGTTTCTCAGTCGGTTGGCAAGCTTGCTTTTGTCGTTTGTGGCGTGGTAAGTCCGAAACTGGGTGCCCTTATAACTGGAACAATTGCTATCGGTAATGCTCCTCCCGTCACCCTCGTCACGTTTCGACATCTCGGAAAAAGGGGATAAACGCTTAGTTTCCGACTCTTCCTTATTTGGTCTGTTTTCAGTTCTGAAATGAAAGAAATATCAATGAGAAATTTGATGTTCACTATCTAAAATTCTCCTGAATAAGCCAGAGTAGACAGAGGGTTGTAATTTTCAGGATCAATTATCTAGTATATCTGTGATCCACACATGTATAATAACCATCTCTATCCCATCTACTTTTCTCGTAATGTCCAACAACCAAAATAATAGCATCAAAGCTAAAGAATACATATATACTTGAAGTTAGATAAATTCTCCTGGTTAAGGCAGAGTAGACAGAAGGTTGTAATTTTCAGGATTAATTACTAATTTATTTCTGACCAACACGTGTATAATAATTTTCTCTATCCCATCAACTTTTCTTGTAATGTCACAAAAACCAAAATAATAACATCAAAGCTAAAGAATACATACATACTTGAAGTTAGAAAAATTCTCCTTGTTAAGACCAAGTAGACAGAAGGTTGTAATTTTCAGGATTAATTATCTAATTTATTTGTGACCCACACGTGTATAATAATTGTCTCTATCCCATCTACCTTTCTCGTAATGTCAGAAAAACCAAAATAATAGCATAAAAGCTAAAGAATACATACATACTTGAAGTTAGAAAAATTCTCCTGATTAAGCCGGAATAGATAGAGTTGTAATTTTCAGGATTAATTATCTAATTTATTTGTAACCCACACGTGTATAATAACTGTCTCTATCCCATCTACTTTTGTCGTAATGTCACAAAAACCAAAATAATAGCATCAAAGCTAAAGAATACATACATACTTGAAGTTAGAATAATTCTCCTGGTTGAGGCAGAGTAGACAGAAGGTTGTAATTTTCAGGATTAATTATCTAATTTATTTGTGACCCACACGTGTATACTAATTATCTCTATCCCATGTACTTTTCTCGTAATGTCACAAAAACCAAAATAATAGCATCAAAGCTAAAGAATACATACATACTTGAAGTTAAAAAATTCTCCTGGTTAATGCAAAGTAGACAGAAGGTTGTAATTTTTAGGATTAATTATCTAATTTATTTGTGACCCACACGTGTATAATAATTGTCTCTATCCCATCTACCTTTCTCGTAATGTCAGAAAAACCAAAATAATAGCATCAAAGCTAAAGAATACATACATACTTGAAGTTAGAAAAATTCTCCTGATTAAGCCTGAATAGATAGAGAGTTGTAATTTTCAGGATTAATTATCTAATTTATTTGTAACCCACACGTGTATAATAACTGTCTCTATCCCATCTACCTTTCTCGTAATGTCAGAAAAACCAAAATAATAGCATCAAAGCTAAAGAATACATACATACTTGAAGTTAGAAAAATTCTCCTGATTAAGCCTGAATAGATAGAAGGTTGTAATTTTCAGGATTAATTATCTAATTTATTTGTAACCCACACGTGTATAATAACTGTCTCTATCCCATCTAGTTTTGTCGTAATGTCACAAAAACCAAAATAATAGCATCAAAGCTAAAGAATACATACATACTTGAAGTTAGAATAATTCTCCTGGTTGAGGCAGAGTAGACAGAAGGTTGTAATTTTCAGGATTAATTATCTAATTTATTTGTGACCCACACGTGTATACTAATTATCTCTATCCCATGTACTTTTCTCGTAATGTCACAAAAACCAAAATAATAGCATCAAAGCTAAAGAATACATACATACTTGAAGTTATAAATATTCTCCTGGTTAATGCAAAGTAGACAGAAGGTTGTAATTTTCAGGATTAATTATCTAATTTATTTGTGACCCACACGTGTATACTAATTATCTCTATCCCATGTACTTTTCTCGTAATGTCACAAAAACCAAAATAATAGCATCAAAGCTAAAGAATACATACATACTTGAAGTTAGAAAAATTCTCCTGATTAAGCCTGAATAGATAGAGAGTTGTAATTTTCAGGATTAATTATCTAATTTATTTGTAACCCACACGTGTATAATAACTGTCTCTATCCCATCTAGTTTTGTCGTAATGTCACAAAAACCAAAATAATAGCATCAAAGCTAAAGAATACATACATACTTGAAGTTAGAATAATTCTCCTGGTTGAGGCAGAGTAGACAGAAGGTTGTAATTTTCAGGATTAATTATCTAATTTATTTGTGACCCACACGTGTATACTAATTATCTCTACCCCATGTACTTTTCTCGTAATGTCACAAAAACCAAAATAATAGCATCAAAGCTAAAGAATACATACATACTTGAAGTTAGAAAAATTCTCCTGATTAAGCCTGAATAGATAGAGTTGTAATTTTCAGGATTAATTATCTAATTTATTTGTAACCCACACGTGTATAATAACTGTCTCTATCCCATCTAGTTTTGTCGTAATGTCACAAAAACCAAAATAATAGCATCAAAGCTAAAGAATACATACATACTTGAAGTTAGAATAATTCTCCTGGTTGAGGCAGAGTAGACAGAAGGTTGTAATTTTCAGGATTAATTATCTAATTTATTTGTGACCCACACGTGTATACTAATTATCTCTATCCCATGTACTTTTCTCGTAATGTCACAAAAACCAAAATAATAGCATAAAAGCTAAAGAATACATACATACTTGAAGTTAGAAAAATTCTCCTGATTAAGCCGGAATAGATAGAGTTGTAATTTTCAGGATTAATTATCTAATTTATTTGTAACCCACACGTGTATAATAACTGTCTCTATCCCATCTACTTTTGTCGTAATGTCACAAAAACCAAAATAATAGCATCAAAGCTAAAGAATACATACATACTTGAAGTTAGAATAATTCTCCTGGTTGAGGCAGAGTAGACAGAAGGTTGTAATTTTCAGGATTAATTATCTAATTTATTTGTGACCCACACGTGTATACTAATTATCTCTATCCCATGTACTTTTCTCGTAATGTCACAAAAACCAAAATAATAGCATCAAAGCTAAAGAATACATACATACTTGAAGTTAAAAAATTCTCCTGGTTAATGCAAAGTAGACAGAAGGTTGTAATTTTTAGGATTAATTATCTAATTTATTTGTGACCCACACGTGTATAATAATTGTCTCTATCCCATCTACCTTTCTCGTAATGTCAGAAAAACCAAAATAATAGCATCAAAGCTAAAGAATACATACATACTTGAAGTTAGAAAAATTCTCCTGATTAAGCCTGAATAGATAGAGAGTTGTAATTTTCAGGATTAATTATCTAATTTATTTGTAACCCACACGTGTATACTAATTATCTCTACCCCATGTACTTTTCTCGTAATGTCACAAAAACCAAAATAATAGCATCAAAGCTAAAGAATACATACATACTTGAAGTTAGAAAAATTCTCCTGATTAAGCCTGAATAGATAGAGTTGTAATTTTCAGGATTAATTATCTAATTTATTTGTGACCCACACGTGTATACTAATTATCTCTACCCCATGTACTTTTCTCGTAATGTCACAAAAACCAAAATAATAGCATCAAAGCTAAAGAATACATACATACTTGAAGTTAGAAAAATTCTCCTGATTAAGCCTGAATAGATAGAGTTGTAATTTTCAGGATTAATTATCTAATTTATTTGTAACCCACACGTGTATAATAACTGTCTCTATCCCATCTAGTTTTGTCGTAATGTCACAAAAACCAAAATAATAGCATCAAAGCTAAAGAATACATACATACTTGAAGTTAGAATAATTCTCCTGGTTGAGGCAGAGTAGACAGAAGGTTGTAATTTTCAGGATTAATTATCTAATTTATTTGTGACCCACACGTGTATACTAATTATCTCTATCCCATGTACTTTTCTCGTAATGTCACAAAAACCAAAATAATAGCATAAAAGCTAAAGAATACATACATACTTGAAGTTAGAAAAATTCTCCTGATTAAGCCGGAATAGATAGAGTTGTAATTTTCAGGATTAATTATCTAATTTATTTGTAACCCACACGTGTATAATAACTGTCTCTATCCCATCTACTTTTGTCGTAATGTCACAAAAACCAAAATAATAGCATCAAAGCTAAAGAATACATACATACTTGAAGTTAGAATAATTCTCCTGGTTGAGGCAGAGTAGACAGAAGGTTGTAATTTTCAGGATTAATTATCTAATTTATTTGTGACCCACACGTGTATACTAATTATCTCTATCCCATGTACTTTTCTCGTAATGTCACAAAAACCAAAATAATAGCATCAAAGCTAAAGAATACATACATACTTGAAGTTAAAAAATTCTCCTGGTTAATGCAAAGTAGACAGAAGGTTGTAATTTTTAGGATTAATTATCTAATTTATTTGTGACCCACACGTGTATAATAATTGTCTCTATCCCATCTACCTTTCTCGTAATGTCAGAAAAACCAAAATAATAGCATCAAAGCTAAAGAATACATACATACTTGAAGTTAGAAAAATTCTCCTGATTAAGCCTGAATAGATAGAGAGTTGTAATTTTCAGGATTAATTATCTAATTTATTTGTAACCCACACGTGTATAATAACTGTCTCTATCCCATCTACCTTTCTCGTAATGTCAGAAAAACCAAAATAATAGCATCAAAGCTAAAGAATACATACATACTTGAAGTTAGAAAAATTCTCCTGATTAAGCCTGAATAGATAGAAGGTTGTAATTTTCAGGATTAATTATCTAATTTATTTGTAACCCACACGTGTATAATAACTGTCTCTATCCCATCTAGTTTTGTCGTAATGTCACAAAAACCAAAATAATAGCATCAAAGCTAAAGAATACATACATACTTGAAGTTAGAATAATTCTCCTGGTTGAGGCAGAGTAGACAGAAGGTTGTAATTTTCAGGATTAATTATCTAATTTATTTGTGACCCACACGTGTATACTAATTATCTCTATCCCATGTACTTTTCTCGTAATGTCACAAAAACCAAAATAATAGCATCAAAGCTAAAGAATACATACATACTTGAAGTTATAAATATTCTCCTGGTTAATGCAAAGTAGACAGAAGGTTGTAATTTTCAGGATTAATTATCTAATTTATTTGTGACCCACACGTGTATACTAATTATCTCTATCCCATGTACTTTTCTCGTAATGTCACAAAAACCAAAATAATAGCATCAAAGCTAAAGAATACATACATACTTGAAGTTAGAAAAATTCTCCTGATTAAGCCTGAATAGATAGAGAGTTGTAATTTTCAGGATTAATTATCTAATTTATTTGTAACCCACACGTGTATAATAACTGTCTCTATCCCATCTAGTTTTGTCGTAATGTCACAAAAACCAAAATAATAGCATCAAAGCTAAAGAATACATACATACTTGAAGTTAGAATAATTCTCCTGGTTGAGGCAGAGTAGACAGAAGGTTGTAATTTTCAGGATTAATTATCTAATTTATTTGTGACCCACACGTGTATACTAATTATCTCTACCCCATGTACTTTTCTCGTAATGTCACAAAAACCAAAATAATAGCATCAAAGCTAAAGAATACATACATACTTGAAGTTAGAAAAATTCTCCTGATTAAGCCTGAATAGATAGAGTTGTAATTTTCAGGATTAATTATCTAATTTATTTGTAACCCACACGTGTATAATAACTGTCTCTATCCCATCTAGTTTTGTCGTAATGTCACAAAAACCAAAATAATAGCATCAAAGCTAAAGAATACATACATACTTGAAGTTAGAATAATTCTCCTGGTTGAGGCAGAGTAGACAGAAGGTTGTAATTTTCAGGATTAATTATCTAATTTATTTGTGACCCACACGTGTATACTAATTATCTCTATCCCATGTACTTTTCTCGTAATGTCACAAAAACCAAAATAATAGCATCAAAGCTAAAGAATACATACATACTTGAAGTTAGAAATATTCTCCTGGTTAATGCAAAGTAGACAGAAGGTTGTAATTTTCAGGATTAATTATCTAATTTATTTGTGACCCACACGTGTATACTAATTATCTCTATCCCATGTACTTTTCTCGTAATGTCACAAAAACCAAAATAATAGCATCAAAGCTAAAGAATACATACATACTTGAAGTTAGAAAAATTCTCCTGGTTAATGCAAAGTAGACAGAAAGTAGTAATTTTCAGGATTAATTATCTAATTTATCTTTGACCAAGACATGTATCATAATCGTCTGTACTCCATGTACTTTTCTCATAATGCCACTAAAACCAAAATAATAGCATCAAAGCTAAAAAATTTATACATACTCAAAGTTTGACAAATTCTCCTGATTTAACCAGAGTAGAGAGAGTTGTAATTTTCAGGATCTAATTTATATATGACCCATACATGTGTGATAATCATCTACTTTTCTCATAATGCTACAAAACTCTCAACCGCAATTTTATTGCAGCTTTCTCTGTCCTCAGACTGACAGACAGAGTTATAACTTACTTTAGGGTTATCAAAAATTCTCTTACCTCATCGTCTTTTTATTCTTAACCTCCCTCTCAAGGATATCAGCTGTCGTCAAGTCCGAACTTTGAATCTGCTGCAGCGCGCTAGCGTTTTCCGACAGCCATGGCTTGCTACTCTTGATATTCTTACAAGCGCACAACGCGTTCTCCAATTTACACCTTAGGCAACTTCCCTTGCCTTCGGGTACGACGTTATCTTCAGCCAAGATCCCCAGATTTATCTTATCCAAGACCGAACTTTCAACTTGCGTCTGCGTTTGATTCGGCTGACTCAATAACAATTTCGAGAGAGGCGGAGCCAGACCTAACCCTATATTCCTTTCGTGGTAAACCTCGGAAATGGTGGGCGTTAATTCTCGGTTTATGTGACGTAATTGGGTCGCTAGGATTGTATCGTGAAGGCTTGGAGGTTTCACTTCCTGTATCGGATCGATTTGAGTCTCTTCTGCTTCCTTCGGTTGAGGTACGTTCGTTTCATTAGGGGAGAAGTACAACAAACGTTCGTTGGTGTTTTCTTCAGTCGGTAAAGGAACTAATTTTCGGTTTAGCGCCATCTGGTTTGTTTGCGGGGTAACCTCCGTCCTAACGGATAATCGATCCAACGTAGACATCGTATTCCGCGACTTCTTAAACGCTATTTTACTCCGTTGACTAAACAATTTCGCCTCCATTTTCTCTAGCTCTGAATCGGACGAATTTTCAAAATTCGGCAAATTATTGTAAACCGGCAGATCGACCAGCGGTTTATTCCTCGGCGGGGGCACCGGGGGTGCTTGGTTCACCCTCCGTAAAACCGTAGCATGCCCGTTATCCCAATCCGTAGCGGAACTAGCCGAGCTCGAACTATCGGGCCGCAAACTAACCTCACTCTGCGAGTATAAGTTCCTAATTCTCGTTTGATGAGCTAGAGACATCGCTATACTCTGATTCTCAACCTGCAACACCACCGGGGGGCTCGGGGTGAACGCAGCATCAGACTCCCCCCCTCCAGGTCTGGCTAAAACAGTCGATTTCTTCGTTTTCACATCCGTAATGATCGGCAGCTTCAAATCCGCAGTTCTCCCGTCTGGCTCGCCCCGTCTCCTCACGTAACTCGTAAAAGCACCCCCGAGACGTTTACTCGGCAATACAGTCCTCGTAAAAGGTGGCGGTATAGGCCTCGGAACAACCGTTACGTTATTGTTCGCCGATTGTTGGTTTATTTTATTAATTTCGTCTTCGGAATGCGGGAAATCATTCTCGATGGAAGCTAGAGACTCTAAACTACTCGAGGAATCTATTGTTAAACTCTTCGGGGCTTCTTGCGTGTCTGGAAAGGGCAAAATTGTAATTCTGTCGTTTGAATTTTACGGTTAAGTTGCTTACCGAATATGGCTAATAAGGCTTGGAGGGTAAAGTGGACGTTGCGTTTGTTCGCTTGTTTTCCGGTTCGCAACGTAACTTTGTCTTGCCCCACGTCGCAAAGGTCAAAACCGAGAGACGCTAACAGTTCGTGACAGCCTGGAGTTCGCCATAACCTACAAAAAAATTAAAAAATAATAAAAAAAAAATGTAGGAGTTGTAATTTTTCAGGATCAATTAATATTTTATCATGTACTATAATCATTTCTATCCAATCTGCTTTTCTCGTAATATCACAAAAACTGAAATAAACCAAGTTTTTACGTACCTAACGTTAAGTTCGATGTCTATGCTGTCTGTATCAGAATTTTTACTGGAAAATTGGGCCAAGGCCGACTGGATGACCCCGATGATATCGTCGGCTACTTCCGGACTGGAAGTTAACTTCGAAAGGGCTTGTATAGAAGTACCCGTCAACGCTGAAAAGAAAATCAAAATCAGAGAGTTATAAAATAGTTACAAATCTTGAATATGTTCCTATTTCTCATTGAATATTGACTTGCTAAAGGAATTATTGGTGCTTGTTCATAGAGGTAGCAATATATTGGATATTTTGGGGAAAAAACTAAAAACTACGTACCTAATAATGCTTGCAAACTTGCGGAACACTGAGTCAACCTCTCGTCAGGGTCAGACTGTGGGAAAAACACACTACTCGGTATACCGTTTGAAGCTGGTTCAAATCTGAAGCCTACTGACATAAGCAATTCTTTCCAACCAGTGACAACACCCACCTAATTTAAAACAAAAAGAACCAAAACTACTTATTATTATTATTACGGATATAATGGATATAATCCACCTTATTTTCTATGGATTTCTGCGTGGTATACATGGCATTTTTCTGTCCACGGTGTATTCTCTGTAAACTCTTCTCTACCAAGTGTAACGTAACTCGTAAAGCATCACGGCTTTTCTCCGGTATTCTCAACAGTTCGCAAAGGGCCTGTCCCATCAATGCTACCTGCAAAAGTTCAAGTCTACGTGTGAATTATGCATCTATTTTTTGATGGTCGCAGTAGAAGGTATCTTCTTGTAAATACCAACAGAAAAGTTGCTTAATTTGTATTCAGTGTTGATAAACATTGTTCCATATGAAAATTGTTACATATGCTCACCTTATTTGACAATCGAATGTTTACACCGACCAATAGGAAGCCAGCCCAGTTGGCAGGATGGGCAAAATGTTTGGTATGCTGCACAGTCTGCATTGCCTCAGCTAAAGCCCTAAGATCAAAACACGTCAAATAAGTCAAATTAGAATGTTAAAATTGTATTTTTTAAATATATTTTAAACGAAATATAATAAAACAAAAAGGCTTACTTAGCGGCTCTGGTTCCTTGCAGTAGGGCTGAATAGAACGCTCGTAACAAAATTTTCGTAGCTGTATCCGGCACGGGCCACAAGGAAATCAACACTGCTTGAGCTCCTGCAGCCAACAGAGCCCTAACCAGGGCTACCAACCCGTCGGAAGTGGCCCAACCTTGCTGGTCTCTCATATGCGAAGAACTTATCTAAAACATGAAGAATATTCAAATTATTAATGAATGAAAAAAATAAAAAAGGATACTAATTTACATATTTCGGATCGCACTTTTCCACTTTTAGATTGGCCAAAGAATGCTCGTTCGAACAATGCTAGTTTCATTGGGATACCTCTAAGGGTACTCGAGTAATTAGCGGTTTTCTAAACACGTAAATTCACACTAAGAGCTGGATTGTTTTGTCAGGGGTGATAGTTTGTGTTGATGTTATTTTTGTTTGGGTTACTTTTTTTAATACTAATTAAATTCATGGGAATTTAGTACTTTACAGTAATAAAACGATAATAAATAAGAGGACATACCACAACTAATTTCGCGGATAACTGCATGGACAATAGATCGGCAGCGCTGAGCAAAAATTCTGTAATAGGAGGTAATTCAGCGCTTATCGACACTTCGCTTGGTTCTTCTTCTTCATTAGCATCGGTCATATACAGTCTCTTACTTTGGCTTTGCTCCAGAACCTTAAAACACAAATTTAACGTCTCAAGAAAAAAAACAAGAAAAAAAAAACTAACCTCTGTAGGACTTAAAACAATCGAAGACAACTTCCAGGAGACGTGCGTGGCGAGGTGAATGCACTCCGCCTCTTGGATCTGCGCCATGACTTGTTCTTTGGTCGCCATGGCCCCCGTCAACGCCTGGGTTTGCAACAGTTCCGCAACCATGTTGGCTTCCTGTTCCGCTTGCGGTATGTCCTTCCAACTCCAATGATCCGTTATGGAGGTGGGCAGTTTGGGATTGCCAACGATCAAACTTCGAACGGTTTCGTTGTCGTTTTTTCGAGACCGGCTCAATTTTAACGTGGAGAGGTTAGGAACGGCAAGCAGCGAAAATCTCTCGCACAGGTATTCCGCGTTATCTTGCGACGACCGCAAAACTGGGAACGGAACCAGATATAAGTCGCCTTCTAACACTAATACCAGTTCCCGTCGGGACTTGTTCTCTTTATTTGGAGCTGAAAATTAAAGAAAAACTAATGCATTTAAGAACGTGTATCTGTTTTGTAGGTTATGGTTATTTTGATACGGATATTGTGTTAACCGACAATAATTTCTGTCACTTACCAGTTTTTGATGGCAGAAACTCCTCGAACGGTTGGATCAGCAGCGTATACAGGGTGTGCAAGCACGACGGTCCCTTCCAGGCTTTCCTCTTGGGCAAACGCGTTGATCCTTGAGCACTAGCGCTGGATCTGGTCGACCCTTGTAGCGAAGCCACAGAACCACCAACACTTCCCAACGAAAACAGCGAACTCAACGAGTAATTGCTCGAATTCATCAAGTGTTGTCTGTTTACCATCCTCAAGAAACCAGTCCTCTCCGAGAGGGTATCTTCCGAGTACTGGTCTTCAGAAATCGTGGTACAAGGCGATAATTCAACACCTAAGCTGTCACGAACAGCGGTCACCAGTTTTTCCAGCATACCGGAGTTGTTCAAGCAACTTTCGGTTATTTCTAGATTGTTTTCGTTCTGGTTGTCGTGGAGGGATGTTTGATGGAACTTGATGACTCCTTTGGTTGGGACGATCAACCAAGCGTAGAGGAAGCCGGCAGCTACGCTGTAGTATAAAACGGATGCTCTTTGCCTGTTGACGAAGTCTTTGATCTGGTCTAAAGAGTTGGGGAGGGAATCTTCGGGTTTGAAGGATTTTTTGTTCTGGGTTTCACCAAGGCCTTGCCTTTCGAGAAGAAGATCTACAAATGCTCTGTTTCGACCACGTTCTGCTATGACCAATGCGTCATCTTGACGGTTCAAACCTGAAATTAAATTGATGTGATATGATGTTTTCCATACATTTTTAGACTATATACTGCTAACTTTCGATCGAGGTTGCGGAGAAAGTAATGGTAAGTTTTGTTGCGGAGTATTGCGCACCAATGTAAGGAATACTCAAGAATAAGCACGTCAAACAAACGTAAATACTCGGAATAGAACAACACACGAGTATTCAAACATCAAACATTCACTCACCAACTAAAACTCTCTGCAAAATTTGGTAACTCGAACTCTGCAACTCGAAAAGACTCAGCTTATAGTCAGGTGAGTTCCGACACTCCCTACGTATCGTCTCCAAAAGATTCGTAGCCACCTCCAGCTGCTTCTGGGCACCCTCAAGGTCGCCATTCGCCCAAAGCGCCAAACCCAATCGATTCCGAATCCTAGCCTAAAATTACACAATTGAAATCCATTAAAATCCAGCATCAATCAATCTCCCATCAAATTTACCTCTTCATCACGCCTTCCCAACGCTTCGGCAATACACAATCCTTGCGTCAGATATGCAATTGCCTGCGTGCGATTTCCCAACAACTGGTGGACCCTTCCCAAAGAACTGTAGGCCAAAGTCTTGGCCAACTGGTCGTTTGTGCTCGCGGCAACTTGCAAGTGCTGCTCTTGGTACCTGACGGCTTGTTCGTAATTCCCTAACGCTTCATGGACAGCACCTACAACCAAAATTTTTAGTTTGGCCTTTAGATATTGCATCGAAAGACGGGTTACCGATATTTCCGCAGGCTCTGCTTTGCAACGTCGGCATTCCTAGGTGTTCTGCGATCTCCAGGTCGTTTTGATGATACCTGAGTGAGGTTGAGTATTCGCCTATTTGCTGGTAGACCAATCCCAGTCCGCTGATGGCTTCCGATTCCATCACCCTATCGCCTGTGAATTGGTTCGATTAGTTGGACGTTGGATATGCAAAGTTGGAGAAGAAGGTGCAAACTGATAGGTTGAGAATAACAGGGGAAAGAAGAAGGCAAATAGAAGAAGCTGGTAGGCAGAAGAAAGAGAAGCCAGGTAGAAGAAAAGCGCAAAGAGATGAACAAGGTAGACAGAAGAACAAGCAGAAGAAAACAACACATGGAAAAAGCTAGGAAGAAAATAAAGGCAGGTTAAAGAAAAGAGAATAGAGAAGAAGATAGACAGGAGACGGAGAAGACAAGTAGAAGAAAACAAAAAATGGAAGAAGCTAGGCATAAGATGAAGGCAGGTAGAAGAAAAAGGCAGAGAAAAGAAGAAGGTAGACAGAAGAATGAGACGAGAAGCAGAATAAAACAACCTATGAAGAAAATCAAAACAGGTTAAAGAAAAAAGCACAGAGAAGATAGACAGGAGAAGGAGAAGACAAGTAGAAGAAAACAAGAAATGGAAGAAGCTAGGCAAAACATGAAGACTGGTGGAAGAAAAAGGCAGAGAGAAGAGGAAGGTAGACAGAACAATAAGAAGACAAGCAGAAGAAAACAACAGATGGAAAAGGCTAGCAGGAAATAAAGACAGGTTAAAGAAAAAAACAGAGAAGAAGATAGACAGAAGAAGAAGACAAGTAGAAGAAAACAATAAACAGAACAAGCTAGACACAACATGAAGACAGGTAGAAGAAAAAGGCAGAGAGAAGAGGAAGGTAGACAGAAGAATAAGAAGACAAGCAGAAGAAAACAACATATGGAAAAGGCTAACAGAAAATAAAGACAGGTTAAAAAAGGATACAGAAGAAGGAGGAGACAGGAAGAAGAAAACAATAAACAGAAGAAGCTATGCAGAACATGAAGACAGGTAGAAGAAAGAAGAAGGCATAGAGAAGATGATATAGAGAAGAAGGCGAAGACAGGCAGAAGAAATCAACAGATGAATAAAGCTAAGCAAAAAATAAGAAACTCATCAAAAAACCTACTAAGTTCTTGGGCAATGTTCTTCTGATGTTCCAAACACGACACGGCCTGTTCCGCATTTCCCAACGTTGCGTGCAGCTGTCCCAATTCCCCATAAGCGGCAGCCTTAGCTTCTAAACTTCCCAGTTCGTGCGAAACGACCAAACGCTTCTCCAGGCAAACCAGAGCCTGCTGGAGGTTGCCCAATGACTTCTGGGACTGACCCAAACCTCTATAAGCCCGTTCCTGATCTCTGGCACTCTTCAACTTCAAAGCCATCGAAAGATACTGCTCGTGGCACTTCGCAGCTTCTTCCGGGTCGCCCAGAGCATCGTAGCAATCCCCCAAACTACCAAAGGCGCGACCTTTGTCCAGTTGCGCCGTGGCACTACTCAGCCTTTCCAGGGTTGCTAACTGCTGCTCGAAATAACCGATGGCGTCCTCGTAATGAGCCATGTTTAACCTCGCAATTCCTAGGTTTCCGTAAGCTTGCGCTTCCACAGCACAGTCTTGTAACTCTTGGGCTCTCTCCAGCTGTTCCTGGTAACATTTCACAGCATGGGTGTAGTTGCCCAAAGCCATATGGACAGCACCCAAATGGCCGTGGGCTCGACATTCGCCTGATAACTCGGACATCTCCTGTCTTAGTGTCAATTCCTGAGTGTGATAACCTAAAGGATAACCAATGAGATAATGTGAAGATATTGTTAAAGAAGAACTTACCCAGAGCTTTATCAAACCTCTTGAGAAGCCTGTGGGCAATCCCAAGTGCTCCACAAGCGGCAGCTTCCATCGTTCGCTCCCTATTGCTTCTGCCCAAAGCCAACTGCCTATGATACATCTTTATGCTCTCGTCGATCTCCTGCATTTTGATCAGAACGTCGCCGATGTTGCCCAAAGCCCGAAATTTACCTAAATAACCAAACGAATATGATTACAGAATCAAACCAATCGACGACCGTGCGCACCATTCAAGTTGTTCGTCATGTGCGCGATGGCCAGAAAGTACTTCTGGCATTCGAGCGCCGTGTCCAGCTGGCCCAGAGCTAGGTGCGCCAGACCCAGGTTGCAATAGGCCCTACCCATGTTCATCTTGTCCTGGAGGTCCTTGGCCAGGGCCAAGTCCTGGTCGTAGTAGCGGACCGCCTCGCGGTAGTTGCCTATGCAGTAATGGGCGTAACCTAAAAAATGACAAGCTTTCGCCTCTCCCTCAACATCGGCAAGTTCCTGCGAGAGCATAAGGTATTGCTCATAGTACGGTATGGCTTCGCCGAACTCGTTACGCGAACTCAAACAATTGCCCAGATTGAGAAGGGCGCACGCCTCGCCGGCTGTATCTTTCAGTTCGCGCGCAATACCTGAAAATTAGGTCGTGAATATTGATACAAGCTCGGAAGAAGGTAGAAGAAGAAGAAGATAGGAGGTACAAGAATAGAGAAGGCAGAAGAAGGCTAGAGACAGAAGAAAGAAGACAGAAGACGGCAAAATGTAGAAAAGACAAAAACATA
Organism: Melinopterus prodromus; assembly: GCA_964023965.1. Classification (NCBI taxonomy): domain Eukaryota; kingdom Metazoa; phylum Arthropoda; class Insecta; order Coleoptera; family Scarabaeidae; genus Melinopterus; species Melinopterus prodromus. The sequence continues at coordinate 10,183,879 of OZ030395.1, forward strand.
AAAGACAGACGGTAGAATAACGTAGACGGCAGAAGACAGAGAAAGGCAAAAGATAGAAGAAGATAGAAAGCAGACGGTTGAAGACGGACGAAGACAAAAGACAGACGAAAGCAGAAAAGCATAAAAAGCGGACGTATGACCTAGAACGCAGAAAGTCGAAGAAGGCAGAAGATAGAAGGCAGAAAGCTGAAGACGGAAGAAGGTAGAAGAAGGCAAAAGACAGAAAAAGGCAGAAGGCGAAAGGCTAAAGACAGAAGGTATAAGACAGAACGTAGAAAGCAAGAGACAGAAGAAGGAAAAGACAGAAGAAGGCAAAACGGAGAAGAACGCAGAAGGTAGAAGGCCACAGACAGAAGAAGGCAAAATACATAGGAAGGCAAAATTGAGAAGAAAGCAGAAGGTAGAAGGCAACAGACAGAAGGCAAAAGACAGAAGAAGGCAAAAGACAGAGGAAGGCAAGAGACAGAAAAAGGCAAAAGACATAGGAAGGCAGAAGACAAGAGACAAAAACATAAAAAGACAGAAGGTAGAAGAACGTAGATGGCAGAAGACAGAAAAAGGCAAAAGATAGAAGAAGATAGAAAGCAGACGGTTGAAGACTGAAGAAGACAAAAGACAGACGAAAGTAGAAAAGCGGACGAATAACCTAGAACGCAGAAAGTCGAAGCAGGCAGAAGATAGAAGGCAGAAGGCTGAAGACGGAAGAAGGTAGAAGAAAGCAAAAGACAGAAAAATGCAGAAGGTGGAAGGCTAAAGACAGAAGGTAAAAGACAAAACGTAGAAGGCAAGAGACAGAAGAAGGAAAAGACAGAAGAAGGCAAAAGGGAGAAGGCAACAGACAGAAGAAGGCAAAAGACAGAAGAAGGCAAGAGACAGAAGAAGGCAAAAGACATAGGGAGGCAGAAGACAAGAGACAAAAACATAAAAGACAGAAGGTAGAAGAACGGAGACGGCAGAAGACAGAAAGGCAAAAGATAGAAGAAGGCAGAAGATAGAAGGCTGAAGACGGAAGAAGGTAGAAGAAGGCAAAAGACAGAAAAAGGCAGAAGGTGGAAGGCTAAAGACAGAAAGTAAAAGACAGAACGTAGAAGGCAAAAGATAGAAGAAGGCAAAAGACAGAAGGCAAAAGGGAGAAGAACGCAGAAGGTAGAAGGCAAAATACAGAAGAAGGCAAGAGACAGAAGAAGGCAAAAGACATAGGAAGGCAGAAGACAGCGAGAAACAGAATCCACTTCGTTTCTTACAAAGTCGCGATAAGAAAAAACTTACCCAAATGCGCCCGATAATGCAGCAAGGCCATATCGTGCGCCCCGATAGCCTGGTAAGCAACAGCAAGATTCCCATGCGTGCTGGCTTCAGAGCTCCTATCGTGAACCTCCTTGCTGATGGTCAACTCCTGCTTATGGTATTGCACGGCCGACTCGTAATAACCAGCAGCGGAATACGCGTTTCCTATATTCCCATACGCCCTACCCATACCAGCCCGATCCTGAAGACTCCTGGCTATGGCCAGATGGGCCTGGTGCAACTTCAGCGCAGCGTCATACTCGCCCAAGAGCTGATAGACGATGCCCAAGTTCGAGCAAGCCCTCCCTTCGCCAACTTTATCTCTGGTCGCCAGAGCCATGTCCAATTGACGTTCGTGCCAGTGTTTGGCTTGCGAGTAATCTCCGGCACAACGTGCAGCATGGCCAAGACCAGCGTAAGCCCTGGCTTCCACGGATCTGCAAATTTACGGATTGAGGATGTTGGTTTTTAGGTTATTTTGACGGTCGGCTTACTTGTCTCCCATGGACTGCGATAACCTGAGCACCTTTTCGTGGTAGACTATGGCCTGTGAGAAATTTCTGCGATAATGGTGGCTGGAGCCTAAATTGCTGTATGCCCTGGCTTCCTCGACCTAGATCATATAAATATAATATATAGGAAACTTAATAGGTCAGATTTGAAAATAAGTTAATAGAATGTGTGGTGAAAGAGAAGCCAGAGAGAAATAAATTTTGAAAATCATTTTAAAATAACGGTCTCAGCCCAGATCTGTCTCTTGCCTTCTTCTGTCCTCTGCTGTCTTTTGCCTTCTATCTTCTTCTGTCTTCAATCTTCTGCCTTCTTCAACTTTCTTCTGCCATTTACGTTCTTCTACCTTCTGTCTTCTTTTTCTTCTTCTGTCTTCTTGTACCTTTTGACTTCTTCTGTCTTCTTCTGTTTTCTTCTATCTTTTGCTTTCTTTTGTGGTTTTTTCTCTTCTACTTATTGCTTTCTACTGGCTTCTGCTTTTTCTTCTTTCTTCTATGTTTTTCCGTCTTCAACCATCTGCTTTCTATCTTCTACCCTTTGCCTTCTTCTATCTTCTTCTTGTTTCTTCTGGCGTTTGCCAACCTTCTGCCTTCTATCTTCTTCTGCTGTCTTCTTCTGCTGTCCATGTTGTTTTAACTTATGCCTTTTATGATTTTCTGTCTTCTTCTACCTTTTGCCCTTTTCTGTCTTTTTCTGTCTATTGCTTTCTCCTATCGTCTTCCGTATTCAACCTTCTGCCTTCTATCCTCTTCTATCTTTTGCCTTTTTCTGTCTTCTTCTGGTTTCTTCTGGTTTTTGTATTCTTCTATCTTCTTCCGTCTTCAACCTTCTGGCTTCTATCTTCTTCCCTTTGCATTCTTCTACTTTCTGTCCTCTGCCATCTACGTTTTTCTATTTTCTGCCTTTTATGTTTTTCTCTTTTACCTCTTGCTTTTTTTTTCTTCTTCAGTCTTCTGCTTTCATCAGTCTTTTGCCTTTTTCTATCTTTTTCCGTCTTCAACCTTCTGCTTTCTATCTTCTTCAGCGTTGTTCGACATTCTGTCTTCTGCCGTCCATGTTGTTCTACCTTCTGCCTTTTATTTTTGTCTGTCTTCTTCTGTCGTTTTCTGCTTTCTTCTGTCTTTCGCCTTCTTCTTCCGTCTTCAATCTTCTACCTAATATCTTTAATTTTTAATTCATTTTTAAAATTTACTTCTCTCTTAGCTCCTCGTTCGCCAAACATTCTATATATACATATATTTTATTATATTAGTAACTTTTAACGCAAATCGTGTCCGATTAAATAGTCCGATGTTGACGTTTCAAACGGTACTCGATGAGTAATTGGTTGAGGAATTAATTTCCGAAAGCCGCGTTGCTCTAAGTTGCGCGGTTAGCGAGAAAACGGCAAACAAACGCGAGAAACCGCGGAAACTATAGTTTCCCACTTTCTGACCAAATAAAAAAAAACATTTTACCTGATTTCCCAACCTCCTAGCTATCCTCAAATGCTGCGTGTGGCAGTCGACCGCCGAATCGAAGTCACCCATCGCTAGATAGACAGCGCCAACGTTTCCGATCTCTCTCGCTTCTTGTAACTTATCGCCCATCTGTTTGACCAGTTGGACGCACTGTTTGTGGGATGCTAAAGCATTCGGATAATCACCGATAGCTGTATATACGTGACCCAAAGACGTAAGAGCTGCCGCGGCAGCTTGAGTGTCTTTACACTTCATGGCCAAGACCAGCTGATACCTGTGCGCTGTCAGCGCTTCTTTGTAGCTTCCCTGACTGAAGTACGCCGAGCCCAGGTTCCCGTGCGCTCTACACTCCCCAGCTGTGTCGCCCAAACTTTTGGCGATCGCCAAATCTTGCTGCATATACCTAAAAATGACCAGAAATGAGGAAAATGATTGGTGCAGTTCATTAGAGTTAAAATTTTCACAAAAAATGTACCCTATGGCTTTGTCCAACTGATTTAGAGCCCAATGCGCAGAACTCAAGGCGCTGAATACGGATCCTCGCAACTTCTGCGAACAAGAACCAATCCTCAAGGCCGATTCTAAGACAGTAACCGCGGAATTATACAGTCCAGCGGCTAATAACTCCTGCCCGACCACTGAGATGAGCACGAAAGGGCTTTGGTCCAATTTCATCAACTCTAGCTGTTGGAAAGTTGGCTCCAACTTATGTCTAAGAGGCGATTTGACAGACGCCTCAATTAAGGCGGAAAGAAGCTGCTGAGAAGCAGCATCTTGCGCCAAACCAGAGCTAAACGCAGCCAGAGCTTCACCATGTCTGGCCAAGCATTGCAAAGCGACACCTTGCCTGGAAATAAATAGAAAGAGTTATGTTTTTGGAGGTTGTGTGAGCCCAAAAAAATGAAGCCAATTTACCGATATAAAACTTAATAAACAATTTCCACACTCGGCTGCGCCATTTTACTCACCTATAGTACGCTTTTGGCCAGGTTGGACACAAGTCTCGAGCAGTGCTGGCATCTTGTAGAGCTTGTGTGAACAGGCCCTGTTTTAGCTTGGCTGCAGACCTATTCGAGTACAAGATATGGTTTGTCGGGTCCAATTGTAGGGCGTCTGTATATAGAGCAACAGCTGTTCCAAAGTCTCCATTTTGACAAGCGGCATTGGACTGCCGGACCTAAGATTGTAGAAAATTGAAGAATCATGTACTTTTGGGTCCCCAGAACATTTTTGAGCAAGGTAAAACAGTTTCTTTGTGTGTGTGGTACCAGTTTTTGTGGCAACGATTCCAGAGAAACTACTAAAGGACAAAACTTCATATTTAGAAGTTTCATGACTAAACTTAGAGATGAAAGTTTTGTTTCAAAAGGAACAGGAGCTTTAATCTTAGGATTTTTCAATAACTTTGCAAATGAGTCGCCATTTCTGCAATTTCCTCAAAATAGTTACATAATAAATTAAAGTAGAGGATATTTTGTGTTCTCTGTTGGTCGCTCTGTACTTGCTAAATTGTACTTGCGAGCTGATTGGCTGATGCTCGACCTGCGAGATTTATTCCTAACTTATGGTGATTTAAAGAATCCAAACATCGTCTCGCTCCATAAATGAAAAATAGTAAACATTAGTTGACGGAATGAGTCGCATTTTTTAGTAAATGCAAGTAGGTGTGAAACTCAAATGAAAATGACAAATAAAATTTATAATGCAAACCATTTTTTACAAAAATTATGTCTGCACTAGTGGGTTCAACAAGTCTCACAGATGACTTCCTTTCCAAGAAGAAACATATCTGCATTACAACTAGTGTTCCAGGATTTGACACATATTTTTTGATTCAATCGACAGTATTGTTAGATCATCAGCGTTTGACAGTGCTGTATAGTATGATAAAGTCATGTGCCTGGCCACATCAGATTATTTTTTAATTAACACATTGGAAAAAAATAGTTCTTAAAGTTGGAAAAAAGTCTTATCTTAAAAATTAATTAAAAAAATGCTGAATCACTCGAGTGTGGAACGTACCTTTTCTAGAAACAATTGCCTGCTAGCGGCTGGTAACTCGTCCGTACCTTGGGGTTCAACCTGAAGAAGAAAAAACAATAAAGCATCTTAAAAATCACGATAATAACACCACTTCTTGTCGATTGTGGTCACATAATTGGGGTAACTCCAGCTGAAATAACAGTCTGTTGTTTGCTCGTCCATAAAATTCTAGGGAAAAACACAGTGACCTGCACGCGTACAATGCTACATCTCAAAACTTTAAATTTTTAGCTCGATAGAAATATTCGTATATTATTTGACAAGCTACTGTCAAGTGTCAACAACAGCCAATATTTCTCGCCTCTCAAACCACACTTTTTCATTATCATTTATTTCATAGTTAAAACAGCGAAAAGGAATCGAGGGTAGCCGCTCGGGAATTAAAAACCAAAAGTCAGATCATATCTTTAGCCGCCTTTTTATTCGGCGAAAATTGTCTCCGATTACTTTTACGCCTTTAGTAATAATAGATGTGGGACGAACACATTATTGGGGATATAGGTAAATCGCGAGCATGAAGTTTATAGGCCAGCGTGTAACCACGCGAGCGATTTATATCCGTTATGTGTATTTGTTTTTAAATGTATTTGTCAATGGTAGCGAGGCGAACTGTTAAATAAATGTTATCTACGTAGGTTTTCACTGACTTTGACACTAATTAAGATAATTCTAATAATATCTATTTAGGCTGACTTAGGGCCGATATATTCACCTATCGTCAAAGTTGTCGTTAGCCAACGAACAGATTACGCTAACGTTCGCGTTAAAAATGATTCTGTCTTTTCACCGATCTGTAACTTGTCGTCAGGTAACGAGGACGTAAACATCGGTAACGAATGTTTTTTGGCAGTATAGTATCAAAAGTCGGTAAAAAAGGTGTACTAAATCAATACTTGGACCATAACTTGGACTAATTGCCGCTAGATGCAGCGCCGTAAATGACAATGATAGTGTCCCTGTATTTATAGAGTACCGCAATTGGTTATGCCACTACTAGGACTCAAAATGGCTGCTAAGTATTGACAGCTGGCCTGATTGAAAAGTCAACATAACCTTACTATAACCTTTTGCCCATAAGAAATGGAACCAAAATGGCGACTATTGCGGTACTCTCTAAATACAGGGACACTAGACAATGACAAAACGTAACCCAAATTCATTCGAACACGTTTTCTAACCGCATCAATTAAAAAGACCCAAACCAAAAATAAAAAAAATAGTATTGAAGGAAAAAAGAAAGGACCGCCAGTTTTGCAGTATCAGAGGTAAACCTCCTCGTAGACCCATTTATTCAATATGGTCAATATGGTCATGCCGATTATCACTGGTATATTAGCTGCGTGTGGATATTCTACACCGTTGACACCGGCATGATACCGGGTACACTGGGGTACACCGAGCAAATCAAGAATAGTAGAATAATCTACTATTCTTGCGAGCAAATGACATGTGAATGAGTAAAAGTATAAACGGCGTACAATATCGGAACGCAGCCATAGAAGTAGAATTCCGTCAGCCATAACCGCTTCTTCAAAAATAATGAGGTCTTCAGCTTCCTCAAAGTCGAATTCCGCAAATTCGGCCATATTAGCTAAACAATGATCAATAATGACTTCAATTGATACAGTACCACGTACGTACGTAAATATTTGTCAGTTTGACTTTTTGTTTGACATTCAGTACATGCTCTGTGATTGGTTCAAAGTGTTCGTTATCAGTTTACCGGCAGGTTCATTCGATCGCTATAAATTCGTTCGTTAAGCGTATTTATCCGGTCGGTAACGTTAACGACAGGTGAATAGACACATATTTACCATTTATCCTGTCGTTTAGATGACGAACAGTTTCACGATAGGTGAATATATCGGCCCTGAAAATGCTTTATTTTTTCATAATATACGGTGTACTACTCTTTTAACCACTATTATTTACAAATTTAGATGTGTCGGAATTAGGTACATGTAAATATAGCACGTCCTTACATCAGACATGTGTGTCGGAATTGTGTATATGGTTAGAAGTAATAGATATGGCTCTATTGCTGTCTTTGCAGAAGAAAATAACGTATTTTACATCGTTTGTGATATTACAACTAATTGTACGTATTTTGTCCAAATTCCGACACGAGTGTCGGAATTACGGACATCAATAATCCCTAATTATTACACTAGCAGCAGAGAGTAGCGATTTTGGCATTAATACACTATCTTTGGAGATAACAGTTGAACTCATGCCAAAAATGATAGATTTAAGAGAACCTGATAGATTTACGAAACGCCGATAGATTTAAGAATCGCTGATAAATTTAAGAAAAGCTGATAGATTTAAGAGAAGCTGATAGATTTATGAAAAGCTGATAGATTTAAGAAAAGCTGATAGATTTAAGAACAGCTGATAGATTTAAGAAAAGCTGATAGGTTTAAGAAAAGTTGATAGATTTAAGAAAAGCTGATGGATTTAAGAAAAGCTGATAGATTTAAGAAAAGCGGATAGAGTTAAGAAAAGCTGATAGATTTAAGAAAAGCTGATAGATTTAAGAAATGGTGTTAGGTTTAAGAAAAGATGATAGGTTTAAGAAAAGCGGATAGTTTTAAGAAAAGCTGTTAGATTTAAGGAAAGCTGATAGATTTAAGAAAAGCTGATAGATTTAAGAAAAGCTCATAGATTTAAGAAAAGATGATAGGTTTAAGAAAAGCTGACAGGTTCAAGAAAACCTGGTAGATGTAAGAAACGCTGATAAATTTAAGAAAAGCTGATAGATTTAAGAGAAGCTGATAGATTTAAGAAAAGCTGATAGATTTAAGAAAAGCTGATAGATTTAAGAAAAGCTGATAGATTTAAGAAAAGCTGATAGATTTAAGAAAACCTGATAGATTTAAGAAAAGCGGATAGAGTTAAGAAAAGCTGATAGATTTAAAAAAAGCTGATAGATTTAAGAAATGGTGTTAGGTTTAAGAAAAGATGATAGGTTTAAGAAAAGCGGATAGTTTTAAGAAAAGCTGTTAGATTTAAGGAAAGCTGATAGATTTAAGAAAAGCTGATAGATTTGAGAAAACCTGATACATTTAAAAAAATCTGATACATTTAAGAAAAGCTGATAGATTGTTAATAGAAAAGAAGAAAGCACAAAAGGAAATCATTCTATAGAATAATAAGAAAGGAAGCGAAAAAGGAACAGAATAAAAAGCTGCGCCAAGAAAACGACTAAAAATTCCAGATGCAAGAAACATTAAAATACAGATGAGGAAGAGAGGGCAGACTGAAGAAGACTAAGGACTTAGTTTATACTTTGTTTCATTCAAAATAGTAATGTTTAACGTTTCTTAATTGACGTCAATGCGTTTAAGTCATGGTTTAAGTCTAACTTCGAATTTTCGGTGAAAATATCACACTTTCCATAGTTTCCACAAAAATATTTTGAAAACGCCACCTAATTCTATTCTTCATGTTCGCTATCGTAGATGTAACATCCCCATAAATTTCTTCTACAATATGTCTCCAGAGTAACAAATTAAATGGGGTTAAATCAGTTCTTCAAAGCGTTGAGTCACCATAAACAATGTCTTTGATAAAATATTATCTAAACAATTTTATACATAAATTAAAAATTCTTTGACTTTGAAGAAAATCAATATCACGTTTGTGTAATTCTTAAATGTTACTTTTATTCTGTTTGCTGCCTGTATTCCTGTAGTGTGATTGTTTATAAGAACGACAATTGCAGTTTGTTTTTTAAAACTTATTTCTATAGCCAAATCCCGGTCAATCTCTCAGAGTTTATTAACCTAATACAACCATAAATAAACAAACAAACTAGGTACCTCCATAAAATCTCTGTGTGACATTTTCGGCCAATATCAAATCCTCCAAAGGCATATTAACACCACTACAGACACACAAACACAAAATTAAAGCACTCCAACGAACGCTAAGTCACATCACACTATTCCATATATTTAACAACACCAATACACAAAACACCGAATCAAATAACCACACACGAAAAAAAAACGCTCACTTCATTACTCTATCCCGCAAGAAAAACTAAACAATTACAGACGAAAAACCAATTGACAAAAGTCCGAAGAAAATGCGTATTGTAAGAAAACACGTTCTAACAGTTAGCTATGTCGCATTCTTGTGGATTGCGCCATCTTGGAATTCAGGTATGTCGGGCCTTTTTTTTTCTTCTCGTTTCTTCTCGTCGAGTTTCCAGAGGTGTACCAGCACACAGGTATCGAGTGTGCTGTGACCGCGGCTCGCCAGACCGTTGGTAGGAGGTAGAAGATTGGCCTAAAGGCGGTACCCTGCGGCACCGAGCTAACCGCTCGCGGTGTACGGTCAGATCTGTCCGGAAATTGGTATTTTTGTAATGGAAAAGGGCATATAATTGAATGCTATACAGGGTGAGTTATTAGTATCCCGGCGGTCAGATATTAGATTCAAGATATTAGATTCACTATACTGGGTGTTCATAAAACTTTGTAAATTTTGATGTTTTTCAAATGGCTTTTCCTCGAGTTTTTTAAATTGAACACCCTGTATATTATGTGCTAGTTGAATTGCTCTCCCCCCCCCCCCCGAGTTCCCTTTAATTTATGTTAAGTATGCCATAGGTCAATTGTAATAGTTTTCGTGATATTTACAATTTAAAGAAAAATGTGCAATATTATCTAATACTGCCATTATTTTTTTGTTATTTTTGTTTGTGTCTCATTTGTAAATCAGTAATACTGTATTAAAATACAACTTAAAAAACGGTAATTAATACTATTAGCATTTATGTTGTAAATAAATATTCCAAATAATTTAATCTCTGGAAGAAAATTTATTCAAAGAAGTAAATATTGTTGGCGTCAAAGAAATATGCTTTGATCCAAAAGATTAAATTCAAAAGAATGTATTTCTTAAAAACAAGAAATCTTTTCTATCTGTGTAGTTTTTATAATATATGTACACATCAAAACACCTAAGTCTTATCGAAGAACACACAAAGTCGCTAATCTCGAGTACCAAAAGTGGAGATAATCTTCATTTTCCACTGCACAATACTAAAAACACTTCGAAAATGTTACGTCTGGCGTTGTTTTGTGTCTTTTTTGCCATTGTTTCGGTGCAATCTGCGAAGATTTTATTTGTGTCCACAACGCCATCTTACGGCAGCCAAGTAGTACTACAACCAATATGGAAGGAGCTATCTTTGAGGGGCCACACGGTCACTGCAATCACACCAAACCCAATAAAGGACCCAAAATTAACAAACTTAACCGAAATCAGTGTAAAGTTTGTCTATGAGATGTTGGACATGAAATATGATTATACGTCACAAGTGGCTAGGTGGGTAAAAATATTCAAAATGTTATTCAAAATACACTGCTAGTCTATCTGATGTTCTAATGTTCTCAATGATCATCCTTAAACAACATTTTATAACAAGAAAACAATAACAACCATTGCCGAGATGTGTGATGTCCTTTATATATTATATTAATATACTTCTTAATTGTAGGTTTAAGGACGAACCTTTACGATATTCAACCTTCTTCCTGACAGTCCTACTGGGCATCAACCAAGATATTTTGATGCATCCAGACGTAGAACTGTTAATAAGAAACCCAAAAGCGGAATTCGATCTGGTCATAGCAGAGTTCATGGTGCCTACGATGTTGGCTTTTGGCCACAGATTCAAATGTCCAACCATAGCTGTAACATCCATGGACGCGTCCATTATGGGCCATGACGCTATAGGCAACCCAAACCACCCAGCCTTACAACCTGACAACAACCTCAAGTTCAACGTTCAGCTTAGTTTCATGCAACGCGTTTTTAGTACAATAAATCTATTGATAAGGAAGGCAGTCTTCAAAGTTGTCAAACAAGTTGAAGATGAGACCGTGGCCAAGCATTTCGGCCCGAATTATCCAAGTTTGGAGGAGCTCGTGGATAGCATTCAGCTGTTTTTGATGAACGTCAACCCTGCGTTTCATAACGCCAGACCCACCGTGCCAGCTGTAGTGCATTTTGGGGGACAGATGAGTATCAGGCCGCCAGAAGAACTGCCAAAGGTAATTAAAAGATTTAGTAGTCGTTAGACGGTCGGAGTTTTGCTCCATGAACAACAACAATAGCGATAATACCCATACGATAAACTAACCTAAATCAATCAGTTGCTACAGAAACATATCTATAACCTTTCCAAAAATGGTTGCATAAATTTCTATCAAAGCTCAAAGTGTGGGTAATTAAAAGATCTAGTAGTCATGCAACGCCCGGAGTTTTGCCCCATGGACAACACCTCCTAAATAGCGATAAAGTCCGTTCGAATTACAAACGTAAATCAGTCAGTTGCTACAGAAAAATGTCCATAACTTTTCCAAAAATGGTTGCATAAATATCTATCATACCTCAAAGTGTAGATAATTCAAAGATCTAGTAGTCATGCAACGGCCGGAGTTTTTCCCCATGGACAACACCTCCTAAATAGCGATAAAGTCCGTTTGAATTACAAACGTAAATCAGTCAGTTGCTGCAGAAAAATATCTATAACTTTTCCAAGAATGGTTGCATACACTTCTATCAAACCTCAAAGTGTAGGTAATTAGAAGATCTAGTAGTCATGCAACGGCCGGAGTTTTGCCCCATGGACAACATCTCTTAAATAGCGATAAAGTCCGTTCGAATTACAAACGTAAATCAATTAGTTGCCCCAGGAAAATGTCTATAACTTTTCCAAAAATGGTTGCATAAATTTCTATCATACCTCAAAGTGTAGGTAATTAAAAGATCTAGTAGTCATCCAACCACCGGAGTTTTGCCCCATGGACAACACCACCTAAATAACGATAAACTCCGTTCGAATTACAAACGTAAATCAGTCAGTTGCTACAGAACAATGTCTATAACTTTTCCAAAAACGGTTGCATAAATTTCTATCGTACCTCAAACTGTAGGTAATTAAAAGATCTAGTAGTCATGCAACGGCCGGAGTTTTGCACTATGGACAACACCTCCTAAATAGCGATAAAATCCGTTTGAATTCCAAACGTAAATCAGTCAGTTGCTACAGAAAAATGTCTATAACTTTTTCAAAAATAGCTGCATAAATTTCTATCATACCTCAAAGTGTAGGTAATTAAAAGATCTAGTAGTCATCCAACCGCCGGAGTTTTGCCCCATGGACAACACCTCCTAAATAGCGATAAAGTCCGTTCGAATTACAAACGTAAATCAGTCAGTTGCTACAGAAAAATGTCTATAACTTTTCCAAAAATGGTTGCATAAATTTCTATCATACCTCAAAGTGTAGGTAATTAAAAGATCTAGTAGTCATGCAACGGCCGGAGTTTTGCCCCATGGACAACACCTCCTAAATAGCGATAAAGTCCGTTCGAATTACAAACGTAAATCAGTCAGATGCTATATAAAAATGTCTATAACTTTTCCAAAAATGATTGCATAATATTCTATTATACCTGAAAATGTAGGTAATTAAAAGATCGAGTAGTCATAAAACGGCCGGAGTTTTGCCCTATGGACAACACCTCCTAAATAGCGATAAAGTCCGTTCGAATTACAAACGTAAATCAGTCAGTTGCTGCAGAAAAATATCTATAACTTTTCCAAAAATAGTTACGTAAATTTCTATCATACCTCAAAGTGTAGGTAATTAAAAGATCTAGTAGTCATGCAACGCTCAGAGTTTTACCCCATGGACAACACCTCCTAGGTCCGGGGTTCACACCCAGGACCAGCCGAAAATTCGTCCGCCGTCTTTCGGAAGAGACGAAAAACCGTGGGCCCCGGCAACCAGTTGAACATCTCTGGTTGTCGATATTACTGTACAGTAGTGAGGGGAAAGCTCAAAGGGCCAACTGTGGCCTAGGAGCTGCGCGGAAAAAACCGCACCCTACCATACATACATACATACATACAACACCTCCTAAATAGCGATAAAGTCCGTGCGAATTACAAACGTAAATCACTCAGTTGCTACAGAAAAATGTCTATAACTTTTCCAAAAATGGTTGCATAAATTTCTATCATACCTCAAAGTGTAAGTAATTAAAATATCTAGTAGTCCTGCAACGCCCCAAGGTTTGTCCCATGGACAACACCTCCTAAACATCGATAAAGTCCGTGCGAATTACAAACGTAAATCAGTCAGTTCCTACAGAAAAATGTCTATCACTTTTCCAAAAATTGTTGCATAAATTTCTATCATACCTCAAAGTGTAGGTAATTAAAAGATCTAGTCGTCATGCAACGGCCGGAGTTTTGCCCCATGGACAACACCTCCTAAATAGCGATAAAGTCCGTTCGAATTACAAACGTAAATCAGTCAGTTGCTACAGAAAAATGTCTATAACTTTTCCAAAAATGGTTGCATACATTTCTATCATACCTCCAAGTGTAGATAATTAAAAGATCTAGTAGCCCTTCGACGCTCGGAGTTTTGCCCCATGGGTAACAACCGCTAAATAGCGAAAATGTCCGTTCGAATAGCAAACGTAAATCAATCAACAGAAACATGTTTATAATACTCTATTTGTTGTAGGATGTCAAAAGTTTCTTGGATAAAAGTACAGATGGGGTTGTATACTTCAGCCTGGGCACAGTGGTTAAAGCCAAAATGTTGACACCTGAGTTCTTGCAGATTATATTTACAGCATTTTCACAGATGACGTTTAACTTTTTGATCCATTTAGACATCGATGAAAACATTCCGGAAAAACCTGACAACTTCATGATTAAAAAATGGGTGCCCCAGCAAGATGTCTTACGTAAGTTGGAAATTTGTTTAACGTAATTACTTATTACCAACAATTTGTTAGAATGTCCTTATCTATAATATTATCATCGCAGGCATCAGAATTAATCGCAAAATTTGAATCCACTTGTAGTGTTGTTATCAACAATTTACTTCGTTATATTTAGAAAGGCGAAACAATGTATATGACAATGGTTTCAACAGATTTTCGATATCTGTTAATATATCAGCGATGCTAATCAGACTGTATCTTTCAGACAATTATAATATTATATAAGGAATATTTATAAATGTGAAAAAAGGATGAATCATGGGAAGGTTTTTCTTTTTTATTTTGCAGGACATCCTAATGTAAAGGTATTTATAAACCAATGCGGTCTACAGTCTATCGAAGAAGCAATCTATTACGATGTGCCAATAATTGGACTTCCGTTTTTTGGCGATCAATTCAGCAACTGCATTCAAGCCTACAGGAGAGGTTTGGGCATCATATTTGATATAAACCAGTTAAACGTCAAACACTTACAAGCAGCTATTGTGGAAGTTATCAAAAACCCAGTGTAAGTCAAGTCAAAATAAGCTGTCAAATCTCGTTTATGATTAACAATACGAGAGGTCGCATCTGCATTGATATAATACTATATAGTGAGCCAGGATTTTCCAAATATTTTCAGTCTAATGACAGTACCGGTAGTGTCAAATGCTGATGTTTTGTCAATATCTCACTATATCTACTGTCAATAGTAAAAAGATTTCATATTGTGATACCGTGTACGGTCCTTGCCTGACGGCGTCGGATAACCAGCGTGTTCAGCGTGTCCAAAATGCATGTGTACTGTTTGTTTTTGGTTTGAGGAAGTATGATCATGTATCGAATGGGCTGGGCGACTTGGGGTGGTTGGACATGGATAACACTAGGGTGTTGGATGCAGCAATATTATATCATAAGTTGCTATCCAAGAGGAGCCCACAATACCTCTTGCGGAAGATACGCGGTAGAACGGATGTCCATAACTTTAATTTAAGATTCAGGGGTTTGTTTGCTCCACCTGCCCATCGCGCTGAGCTGTATAAACGGTCATTCTCTTACCAGGTCAGTCACATATACAATGGTCTCAGGGAAGATATGAAAAAATTATCGTTAAACTGTTTGGTCAACAGGGGGGACTTTAGGCATTGAGCGCACATCGGAGGCTGTTTTAACTTTTATTTGTATGGGCATGTGCAATGTTTTGTTGAGTTCTCGGAATTATTGTTATATTATTCGTACAATTATGTCTTAGTTCTAGTTTGCGTAAGGGGTTGAGTGGAAGACCAAGGCAATTTGGAAACAAGTGTGCTGATCTCCGTCCTAAATATAAATATTATTTTATTAATTTTATATATTGTATGATAAAGTCACGTGCCTGGCGACATCAGATTTTTGCGGATAAATTTGCGTTCGTTTGAAACATTTGGTAGAAAGAACGTTTATTTGTGTTAATCAACTTAGGTTTTCAGTTAAAATTAATATTGAATTGTGAATATAGTTCTAAAAAACAAGAAATCTTTTCTATCACTGTAGTGTTTCTGTTGCGGGCTCGTGCAGGTTATGTTTTCTGAGTTTGTTTCTTTTATGTAACTAATATTTTTTAAATCCAATTAGGTATGAAGAAAGAGCATTTGAGTTGTCCAAAATAGCTCAAGACCAACCGATGACAGGTTTGGACAAAGCAATCTGGTGGATAGAACACGTCATAAGAAATAAGGGCGCAAAACATTTGAGGACTCCGTCTCTGGACATACCATTTTGGCAGTTCTATCTTCTCGACGTCATCTCATTTTTGTTGGTTATGTTCACGCTTAGTGCAACTATTTTCTACGTTTTATTTAGGAAATGTTTGTCAATTTGCGGTAAGGGAACGGTAAAAGCGGAAAATACCAAACCGAAAACACAATAGGTCGATTATTGTTATTTGTAATTGTTCTTTAACGTACTTAATGTAATTGACTTGAGAATGAAAAAAATATAGTAAAATACGTCGAAAATATGAATGTAACCATTGTTTTGTTATGCCTGATTGAGTAAATCGATTAAAAATATGAACTGCGTATTTAATGTTGTATTATTTATATTGTTGTATCTGTTGTCGTCAAGCTGATTTTATCGCTACTATTTCGTGTCACTTATTAAAGATTAATTAGGTTATAATTGCAGATCAAATCTCAGTATACCATTGTTCAAATATGAATGAAAAAAAAAAAAAAACATGTGACAAGGTTTCACATCATGAGTTTTTGAATGACTCCGTGTAGTAGCTGATTTGAGGATTTCGAAGTAAAGAAAAACAAAAAAAGGGAGCAATTATTGTTTTGAAAAGAAACAAAAAATAAATTTAAATAATTGGTACATATTTTTCCTAGAATTCTTGAGGGGAACCGCTACCCCTGGAAATCTAAACATGATTCCTCAGTTAAAGGGGAGATTCCGGTTTTCTGATGAAAAAGAAATTCTCTTGTAAACAGTCATGGATAAGAAACACTCAAGAAAAAACTCCTTCACGTGCTGATAGACAACAAAAACAGAAAATTTTCTGGGAATTCACACTCGTGAAAGAAAAGCATTTGCTAGTACGTCTGCCGATATATTGTTGCCAGCGGAAGACGAAGAAATTATAGTGCATGGGTTTGGAGACGGGATATGGAAGAAGACAGATTACACTTCCGCTGTATGGGATCACAGTACCTACTAATGAAGAAATATACTAACAAAGTGGGTGAGCTTGCCGTGAAATTTTCCTATTGTCATGCCCGTGAGTTTTGAGAATCAGAATCTGATCTCATCTGAATGACAATTGTATCGAAGTACATACTGTACTGCGAACATGATGGGTCAGCGGGAAATAGTGGATTCTACCAAAGACATATTCCGCGGGGCTGTGGGTTGGAGCACTGGGTCCGATGCGGCTTATACATTGAAAAGAATAGACAACTTTCTATGTTTTACTAATCAGAAGACATCCAGACTGTTGATAATATGTACAATGCTGTGTGGACCAAATTCTATCATAAGATCTGGACGAATGAAAATCCTCAGCATATGTACTGCCCTGCGGGATCACAGTGTTGATACAAATGCGAAAAACCGAAGCCGAGAAAACTCTAGATGAATTCAATAACATTTGATAAAAATGTCGATAATGCCACCAAGCCGATTTACAGCAACTTGTCGTTGAGAGAGTTGCTAGAACGGTGTTTGGGGAGGAAAAACTCAAAACAACAACCTAAAACTTCAATTCTACTGTCTGGCGCCTCGCACCCAAACATCTTTACCGTGGCTCAAAACCTATCAAAATTGCGGCTTATGCAGCAGCAGGAATTTATAAAAAAAGGCGTTTTTGCCGTCCTTAAAACTATGAAAACAATAGGAATCGTTATTGGCACGGAAACGAATATATTTGTCAATGTGCGCGAAAAACAGCGTCTGGTGAGGTCGTCGAGACGTACACTCGAGGCTGCAAAACAAGCTTAAACAAGGCGTAGAAGTGAGCAAATATGTCAAAATATATTGTACGAAGTGGAGGAAGGAATAAAGTATGGCCCTGGTATAACATATTAGCAGAAAAATACTGTAAGTACTCGATGTCACGTTATAAACTGTACTTGAAAGTTTAACAGTGTTCTTTTCGAAACCGTTTTTCGCGAACGGTTGACTTGATATTTCAAAAACAATTTGACATGACTTCAAATTTTAACTGGATGTTAAGTAAACATCCATTTATCGTTTGATGAACCAGAAATGCAATATGTAGAGAAAACATAATAATAGAGAAAACATTGTCAAGTTTGATGAGAAAAACCGATCATTGACTTTGACAAGTCACCATTTCCTCAAATATAAATATTTTTATTTTCTGGTACATCAAAGCGTGCTGGATATGGCATCGGTCAAAATTTCATCGTAATGTAGGACAATGCAAAGCCACATACCGCCGGCATCACCAGACAGTTTTTTTCTGACCTAAATCCTATTGAACACGTGTGGGATCAGATTGACCGACGTGTTCGCAAGCGCCCTAATCCACCCCCAACCATACAGGAATCGACACAAGCCCTGATTGAAAATTTATATAAAATAATTTATATAAAATTATTATTATTATTATTATTATATAAAATGGCTATCATAGTTTGAAATGTTAAATTTTTGACTTGTTCTGTTCTTACACTCACCGATTCAATTGGTGGTCTAGAAAAATTAACAAAGATTGGTTAGTGGTCAAAAAAAGACTGGTTAGTGGAACTAAAAAAAATGTTTAACGTCCATTTTTTATGACTTGTAGTTACAAGTTTTTATTCACGTACATACCTAAATGTACATCGTAAACAATGAAATTTATACGCAGTTTTGCTACGAAATGTTCCGCTTGAAAGCTGAATGTACCATTCAAAAATTCACACTCAAACATCTTGAAACTAACGGAAAACAAACTTATCACGAATTCGATCTTCGGTACTCGAAATGATAAGAAGACAAAAAGCTAAGAAAACAATTGCCCCGGCCAGATAATAAGTCTATCGAACATCGTCTATAAAATCGAAGATCGAGCCATAAGAATTCTCACTTAGTGGCTGGGTGACATCCAGACAAGATGAAGGCCTTCCTGTCCGTAGTTTTGGTGGCATTTGCCTTCGCCAAATGCAGTGAAAGTGCCAAAATTCTATTCGTTGGCGGAACGACATCATACAGCCATCAAATCGTATTCCAACCCATATGGAAGGAGCTATCTTTAAGGGGTCACCAAGTCACCGCCATTACGTCAGACCCTCTACGGGACAAATCGTTGACTAACCTAACAGAAATCGACATATCTTTCACCTACGATCTCATCGACAAAAAATACAAGTTCGGCGAGACTTTGGACACCTTAAAAGATGAACCATTGAAGTTCGCCGGGTATTTCTTGAATCTATTGAGCAGCATGAGCGAAGAACAACTGGCCAGCCCTCAAGTCCAAGCTTTAATCCAAGATAAATCAGCTAAATTCGACCTGGTCATAGCAGAATTCCTTCTACCAACTCAACTCGCGTTCTCGCATCGTTTCAACTGCCCGTTGATAGCAATTACGTCATTAGATGCGTCAATACCAGGGCACGACTCCATAGGCAACCCAACGCACCCCGTTTTGAACCCAGACACCCTCCTTAAGTTCAATGGCGACTTAACGTTTTTGGAACGTTTGATAAGTACTGTCTATTCGGTGATTAGAAGATTCACGTTCGAATCCGTCAAAGACAAGGAAGATTTAGTGATAGCCAGGCATTTTGGGGAAGGATACCCACCCTTAGATGATATAATCGAAAATATCGATATGTTCTTCATGAATGTCAACCCTGCTTTTCATAATTTGAGGCCAACTGTACCCGCGGTTGTACATATAGGCGGTGGTATGAATATCAAACCACCAAAGGCGCTACCAAAGGTATGTAAGATATGTTTGTGACTTTCGCAGTTTTTCTTTGCGTAAACTTAGAAATTATAATTGTGTCTATTAACAGTATGTCCACACAGTATGAGTGTATAGTTTGACGGCAAACCAAAATTAAAGATTGAGGTTAAATACATACTCAACTATTGCATTTATCATACAAGAATTTATCATAGAAGATGTTTTTATGCTTGTTATTACATATATATCTTGTCTTTATGACTATTTTGAGAACAAACGAAAGACTCATACTCATGATAAGTTAACATGATATTCCTCCATTACGATAATCTAAAAGTTTTAAAGAAATACGTACAATTTATCTCAAAACAAAGCCAATATTCCCAACATTCCGCTGGCAAACAAAATGAAGGAAACTCAGTATGTTCTTCCAAACATTAAAGTAATCTCCATGACCGTCCCCAGGTATATTGCGCAAGACTATGAACAAAATACGTCCCATTTATGGAAAGAGAAGTCTTTAAACAGGTTAATTCAGAAGGTACATAACCGCGACCTTAGATATTGATTTGCGGTACAATTATCTACCCCCTTACATCAAGAGTGAACTTTTTAATTCTCCCTAACGATTTCTGACGAAATACGCGCCATTTATCGAAGGGAAAGCGCCGATAAGCGATAAATGCAATAGTTGAGTATGTACATAACCTCAATCTTTAATTGTGATTTGCGGTCAAACTATACACTCCCTTACATCAAAAGTGGACTTTTTATTCCTCCCTAACGATTTTTTAACGGATTATTGCAGAAATACGACCAGTTTTTGTAAAACAGTTACATATCAATGCAATTTATTTATACCAAATTCGTAAAGCTAAAACTTTATACATGTAAAATTAATATTTTTTTTGGAAAAAATATGTCATTTATGCTGTATTGTTTTTCTTTTTTAAACAGGAGCTGCAGACATTCCTTGACGATAGCAAAGAAGGCGTTATTTACTTCAGCATGGGTACCAACGTTAGAACAACAACGCTGTCCAAAGAATTCCTAGCTACGCTCTTAGCAACATTCGAAAAACTACCGTACAAGATCTTATGGAAAATCGACAATGAAAATTTACCAAATAAACCAAGCAATGTTCTGATCAAGAAATGGTTACCACAGCAAGACATTTTAAGTGAGTTTTGTTTGATTTTATAGTACTATTTTATAGTTTTTCTCTTCTCACTTAGCCAAGGGTTTCTCGTACAATATTTATTTGTTAACGTTTCTTTAATGGCAACAAAAATAAGTTTAACTGCTAAAACTGCCTTACTACGATAATTTATTAATTAATTCATTTATAGTTAATAACAAATTGTTTATATGTTATTATATGTTATTATAGCCAAGTAAATTTCGTTTCTTATGATTTCAGGGCATCCGAACGTCAAGTTATTTATCACACAGGGTGGTCTACAAAGTATAGAAGAAGCTATCAACTTCAAAGTTCCCCTAATTGTCGTACCCTTTTTTGCCGACCAGTTTAGCAATGCAAAACAAGTTGTCAACAAAGGTTTCGGCATCTCGATTGATCATCACACAACTACTGTAGAGGAACTAACATCAACAATCACTGACGTGCTTGCAAACGCAACGTAAGTGTCGCATAAACGTCTTTTTAAAACGAGTAATAAAAAATAACTTACCCGACGTTCTATTACAGGTACAGAGAAAAAGTTGACGAGCTATCCAGACTTGCTCACGACCAACCTATGAGTGGCCTGCAAAAGGCTGTATGGTGGACGGAATATGTGTTACGACACAAAGGGGCTAAACATCTCCGGAGCCCTGCGTTGGAAATTCCGCTGTACCAGTATTTCCTTTTGGACGTCATTGGATTGTTGGGTGTTGTTTTATCCATTCTAGCCTTTGTTGGATTCAAATTTACACGGTTTCTCTTCAAATCCCTCCTGGGAATGTGCGGAAAACCAACAGAAAAACCACAGAAAACGAAAACCACTAAGAAATCGAAAAAAGTCAACTAAATTTGAATGATATTATTATGTGATTACTGATTATATTTATATTGTGATGAATGCCGAACTCAGTGTTGTATACTAAGTTTTTATATGTGCGAAATAAATTTTGTAATAAACACGTTTGTTTGGTTAACTACGCTGGCGACATCTGGCGGGGCACTGTCAAATTTTCCAATTCCCGAAATCCGATTTTGACGAAATAAAACGAAATTTTCGTTTCCATGCCCTTGCACCAATATTTGCTTATGGAATTACAACTAAATTGCATAATTTATTCATTATTTAATAAACTAACGACTGCCACAGAGGCAGCGCTTTGCCTACCTGCCCATAGATGGCGACATAAGCAACTAGATTTAAAATACATAATTATTAATAACAAAAATTTACAGAAAAATACACAAAAATTAGGCTAAAATTTAAAGAAAATTCCCGCCCAAAAAAGTAGTTTTTATCGTATTGGATTTTTGTTTAGTTAAACAAATGATCACGTAGTTTTTCTATAGTCTGTCTTAGTTTTGCAAAATTGTCGACAATGTGTAAGGGGGAATTCCAAATTGTTCAGCAAAATCTTTATTTTTCTTTTCACCCTTTTCTACCTCCGCAATTAATTTTAATTTCTCACTTATTGTTAAACACTTTGACATGTTTACTGTTATCACTAACTGAAATTCCAGCAGCGATGGACAAGAAATAGCGGAATTCCACAAAATATTTGAGTTAGGTTTGGCTATGCTTAAAAAAATTACCTAGTTAGTTCGAGTAAAAGAAAAATTTTTAAAATAGAAATTGACTTAAAGAGATAAAAATCTCTACAAAAATTGTTTAAACCTTTTGTTTTCTAGCAAATATTCAAGTTAGAGACGTTTGTTTAAATGTATAAAGTCTTATATTATTTATTAATTATAACTGTGAAATAAACTATGTAGTAAGTAGGTGTAAAAATATTTTATTAATCTCAAAAATTTAGCTGATATAACAGTTACAAAAGGATCACCTGCAGGCAAGCTGTCAAAGTTTCGTGTTACAACCGTAAAATACACTTAACTTACTTTTAAATATCTAATTATCACTTATGTATGTAAATAAATATCTAATATTTAATAGTAGTAAAATAGAGAATGATTGCTTTTATCCTTACAAGATTCGAAATAACGTCAACAACAATAAAATGGATCGTGCTTATAAACTAACAAATAATATCACCCGAAAAAAATAAACAGAGATTATTTTCCAATTTTTGTATAAATCATCGGCTTTTTCTGATAGTCCGAGGACTGCAGTAAGACTATTTCGTCTTCCGAACTGCTTGCTAAGGAAGTCCGTTCAAACTCTTCATCTTCGTCATCATCGTCATCGTCAAAATACGGCTTTGTTAAAGGTTTTTCAAAACCTACGATAGACAAAAATTTGTATAAAAAGAAAAATCATGTAATCTAGTGACAAAAATTGCACCAGATTTACTTAAAAGCCCTTAAAAACCAGACACTATGGATTGACAAGACCCAAAGACGGTTTTAAGATAAATTTTTAAATAAAAATAGGAAAACTTACCTGAAAATAACAAATCTTCCTGAGAAGCAACAAGTCCATAACCTTTTTTGTTTTTGCAGGCCATGTAACAAAACGCAGTAACACCAATTAAACAGACAATCAAAGACCCTGAAATTAAGAACGTATTACAGACAATTTTGTTTCTAATGGTACTGTTTGTTAAATAGTTTTCAAACCAATTCAATTTTTTTTCTCTGATTGCAAATCAATGGATTCTGTTTTCTGTTTTTAAACCAAAATTGTTGCCTACTTTGTGAAATTTGCTATAAATTTCTATCAAAAATCAGTTTCCACTTACCTATTATTATTGTGAACACAAGCCTAGGCATGCCCCACACATACTCGTTCCTTTTCAACGTAAACACAACCACCTTCGGAACGTTTGTGACATCGTTAACATCAACTAACTTCACATTTCGGAAAAAACCGGGAGCCGTTACAATAACTGTATATTTTCCGGGAGGCACAACTTCCTTATATTTTCCATTCTTATCTACCGTCAAGGTTACGTTCGTCTCGACTATGTGCAAGACAGCGTTCAAAACAGGGTGATTTGAATAATCAAGCACATAACCTAAAAATAAGAAAGAACATGATAAATGATGACGTAAATGTCAAAAAAAATTTGCAAAAAAGTGAGGTTAAGAATCAAAATAGTCATAAATGTTGACACAACTGTCAAAATATGTCGAAAAAAGTGAGGTTAGAAAACAAAAATTACCTGTAATTCCAGTAAAACCAACATCCTGTTTCTCGAGATACTTTTCAATCTCGATAACCTCAGATTTCGGTTGTTTTTCTCCGTCAGTTTTGCTCAGAGTGACGTTAATTTTCGTAATTTCGCTCCGAGAAACGTTGACAGTTATCAGCTGTGATTCGTAGTTGTGACAGGCAACTTCGGCTGTATACACACCAGGTGGCAGCATTATCTTGAAGTGGGCGTGCGGTTTAGAAACGTCAAAAGTTCTGTCAACGTCTTTGATGTTAAGCGTCGCATTTACCATGGCCGTCTTGGATTCGTCGAGAATAAAACCTTCCATGCCTGTATAGAAAAAATTATAACAATTAAATATATAGTAAAAATCAACAATTTTATAGCATATCTCCCAATAATAATAAGAAAATAATAAGTGCTTACCAGTCTTTAAAACAGCTAAGAAGTTTTTAACAGATGCTAGGATCTCCCTCCAAATAAACGGAATATTTTCTATAGCAGGATACTGACAACAGCTGACTTTAGCCGTATACATAGGCGTATCGTATTCGTGGAAAATGAAATCAGTTAGAATATCGTCGGTTGATTGGATTAAATTGGGACAAGTTTCGTTTACAGTAATCAAACTTTCGTACTCCATAGCAAATTTCTTATAGATATCGTTTGGGGCTTTCGAACTTGGATACGTCAATCCTTTAGAACCACCCTCGAAATTAAGAATTAGATCAAAGTTTTCGTCCAATAGCATATGTTTAAACGCGTTGACAATCTTATTGCGTTGATTGTTTCCGATCCTATTGCCTAAGCTGATAAGCTGATCTCCAACTTCTTTAAAGTCAGCTGTGATGTTATTACAAACGTAATTGTCAGGTCTTGTATTACCAGGAACTTGTTTCGGATAATCTCCCCAAATATTCGTAAATTCCGTGTCAATTACGGGAATTATATGAATAACCGTGTTCTTCAGTATACGAAGTATTTCCGGGTCTCCAAACTTGTGACCCTCGAGCAAATGTCTAGCCAGATAAATGGTTATCTCCCTACCGATAGGTTGCGTCGCGAATAAGTTTCCTATTACAGCTACGTGAAACTTAAATTCGTCGGTGAATTTGACCTGGAAAGAAAAAAAATGTAAAATAATAGGTAAATATGTAAAAAATAAGTGAATGCTCGTTTGAACAGTGTTAGTTTGATTGCGATACCTCTAACGGTTCACGAGTAATTAAGGTTTTTCTATTCGCCCTGTGCATACACCGTGGAGGGGACTTGAAACGCGATCTAAGCGTCCGTAGCGTAGAAATACCCAACTAAAATGCCTACATATGTGCAGTAGTTCACGGTGCATTATGTTGTGATTGAATCCGTCAGAACTAATAACATATCGTTGGTATAAATAATCATAATAGGACACAATAAGTGTTGCGTTATCAACTGTAATAATACAGGAAGAAATATTAACAAACGCAATATTGTAATAAATAATATAAATTTGATCAGTACAGATAACTGTAACATTTATTAGCAATCTGCACCATTTACACCTCGTGGGCCTACTACCACCTACACCTGTAGAGGCGGTTGCATCGCGCACCCTGCCAATAAACATAAAAAAAATAAAAAAAAACAGAAAAACTCACGTCATGTGTAATCTTCACAGAATGTATCACCATGGAGACCAAATCATCTCCAGCTTCAAATTCGGCCACGTCCGGATACCGATTTTCGAAATCCGCCATAATGGTGTACAATTCACCGTCCGTGTGGTATTTCGGTTTGTACTGGTTGGCGGATATACCAAAATCGTATGCCGAAGCCCAATGCATTGGGTCGTCCCTCATTAAGGTTATGTTAAATTGCAAAGATCCCGACGGAGGTATCTCAATTTCTTGCGTGTAACTTTCGTACCTACGGAATGAAGATAGTTGTTAGTTACGTCAGAGTCAACGTCATTTTTGTTTAATTTTCTAACCCTCTAGCCATAGTTGTGAGGTTATATTTTCCGGGAACAAGTATTCGGTAATAATCTCCATCTTTCGCCGATCTGACAACGTGGTTGACACCTTCCACCATAATCTCGGCATGCTGAATCTTATGGCCGATCGTACTAGTGACAAATCCGTGAACGCCTCGGTGGACCTGATGTATTAAGTCGTTATAAACGATATTAACTGTACGTCAGTCATAAATTATAACAAAAGCGTACGACATACCTGTTCCATGTAAGTCAGGAGGGCTTCTCGATTATCTAGCCATTTCTCCGCCAAAGTTGAAGCTTCGGGATATTTATAACAGCCGATTTCCAGCGTAAGTTCCATACAGCCAGCGACCAGATAGTTCCAATCTTGCATTCCACCAGTGACGCTGTACCATTCGGCACCATTCGTAATACCATCGGGGAAGCGTTCTCCAGGAAACAACGGACACGGATGACCTAGATGCATCTTTCTATGAGCCTACATAAGTACAGAAAAAACAACATCTTCATTTTGCCCTTGTTTAAGCTGTGTAGTCACAAAACGTGACACCTAGATATTCACTAATAACCAAGATATACGCACTTTGTGGATATGCTTCTGCACCTAACCTAACTTTTACGTACTTACGTTTGAATAGCTATGCGCCAGATATTTGAACACTTTATCGTCCGGGGACGGATTCTGGTGTCTTTTGTCATCCGGGGTGTCATCGTACGGATAATTTGCTACCAGGGCCCCATTGTGAAGATTTGCCGACAGCACAAACGGTTCCGACAGAATCCAGTTCATCACAGCTCGAGTTTCCGGTTCAATGTTTCTGTTGTACTGAAAATTAAGTTGTTAGTTTCCAAAATAGTAACGTTTATTAGACAAATTCTGACATTTAACACAGCTTGTATAAAAGTAGAAAAGCAGAAAGTAGTTCTTTACCTCACTCAAGCTGGTTGTCATAGAAACGCGTGGGTTAAAATTTTGTTTCACTCACGCGTTACCATGACAATCTTCTAAAATATCGTCTATAACCTCTATATTTACCGATATAAAACTTTGTACAAACAATGAATATCAGTAGTAAACAATTTGACGCATGTAGTTTGTATTAACTGGACGACAACATTGTAAATTGTCACCTAGTCGACAGACGTTAATTTCTCTAAATTTCAAGACTCATGAGAAACCACTTCCCTCTCTTGTATGTCTTTCTGTGTGTGAAAATACGTCGTTTCTTGGCTTGTACTGTAATATACTATTAAGGATTTACCTCGTTTGTGAAGTATTGGTCAGGAAAATTTCTGTTCAAGTCGATATTGTGCGCGTTTCCCCTTCCTGTTTGTCCAGCTGCATCACCTAGATGTGATATTTCGTACCCATCTGGGTTCATAGACGGCATTATATGTATTCTGGTTGTGTTTAAAAGTTTCGTAACTCTCAAATCGGTACCATAATTCTCGCAGAGATATTTTATCAACAGGAGTAGAAGTTCCCGGCCAACAACTTCATTACCGTGCATGTTCCCCACGTATTTAAACTCTGGTTTACCTGAAAAAAAAATAAAATAAAATATGAGAAAATTTGCATCCCAGCTGGATTATTGTGTACACGTTTGGTTGTGCACTACAGATAATGTGTCAAAAGTGACTGAATTCAGATTTTTTTAGCAATATTTGCACACGGTTTCAGTACGAGTTGGCGTTTTCAAGTTATAGGTCTTGAAAACCGTTGTCAAGTTAGCCCTACCCACTTTTGAATTTTAAGTAAATTTTTATGCTAATCGTTTGGGAATCGTTAAGGAGTACATTTTTTTCGATTGGGAGTACATGAGAAAATGAAAATTGCCCCCAACTTTGAAATTTTAAGATTTTTTTTTATTGGAATTAATTATTGGAATTATTGTTTGGAAACTTTTTAATTCTCCCTAACGATTTTCTAATAAGTTATGAAGAAATACGCGCCATTTATCGAAGGGAAAGCGCCGATAAATGCAGTAGTTGAGTATGTATATAACCTCAATCTTTAATTTTGATTTGCTGTCAAACTATACACTCCCTTACATCAAAAGTGGACTTTTTAATCCTCCCTAACGATTCTTTAACGGTTTACTGCAGAAATACGACCAATTTGTGTAAAACAACGCAGATAAATACATTAGCTATGACGGCTTCCGTAGTCAAAGTTTTTTATTGATTTGCGGTCAAATAATGCACTCTCTGATATAAAAAGTGGCATTTTTAATCCTCCCTAACCATATTCTAACACTCTGTGAAGAAATGGGTAAAAAGTATAGCAAAACAAAGCCGTTAGCGTAACTTTCCAAAGGTAAACTAAAAAGTGAGGTTATGTACTAAACATTTATATTACTTTGCAGTTAAACTAATTACTCCCAAACGTCGAAACTACATTCCCTAATCTTCCCTAACGATTTCCAAATCATTCCAATAAAAAAAAATCACAAAATGTGAAAGTTGGGGGGGGGGCAACTTGACGGTACAAAAAAAAATCATTTTCTCAAAACCATGCACTCCCAAACGAAAAAAATTGTACTCCCAAACGCTCCCTAACGATTCCCAACCGAAAATGGCCAATTTTTGGCTACATGTTTACTGGATTAAAATACGATGCTGCTTTAAATTCTTTTAAATTTTCGGGACCGGTAAATTTTCGGTAAAAATGGTTAGTCGTGCGAAAAAGATGCATATGACATTTATCGTAAATTATTAAAACGATTTAGAGCGGGTTTTTTAATGACAGTTCAAACAGTAAACCGAGTTTTGGTCTCAAGTATTTTATATACCTAAACTCGTTTTAATGTGTAAACTGGTATCGAAAAAACCCGGCCTTGCAATCAATAAAACAGGAAACCGTCGCGAAGATAATGTAAAATCACGTCCATATAAGAATAGGTTGGAATACCAACATCCTTGACTTATGGTCAAGCAAATGATATCGACTGCTTACCGATTCAAGAGCAATGGACTTTACAATGAAAATTACGCAGTTTGTAACAAATGATAATCATGCTACTATATGGGAAATGTATGGTTATCCCTAGATACGCAAATGGGGAACTAACAATTTGTCGTTACGAACAATAAAACCCATATAATTATCGGAATAATCTTAACGAGTTCGCGGTTTTGTTTTTTCCGCGATTATGTATAAAAACGAGATGCTTCTGTATTTTCTTTAGTTCACTTTACTAATTGTAATTAAGTGGTTGTTTTTATTGATATTTTAAAAGGTATGTTAATTTAATAATTGTTCTAAAACACAACGTCATTTTGTCAAATTCTAAAAGTTACTATAACTATAAGATTGTAACTATTTTTTTTACTTTAACATACGTAGTATAAGGTTTGGTGTAAAAAAATGAGATTTTAGCGCAATTATGTCCTTTTGGGTCCCCTGTACAAAAAAATGTCTGTGTGTGTGTGTACCTTTTTTTGTGGCGACGATTACGCAGAAACTACGAAAGGTATCGGGACGAAACTTTATATTTAGAAGTTTCATGACCAAACTTAGAGCTGAAAAAAAGCTATTTATTCAAAATGCTCCAAGGAACTGGAAGCATTTTTCAAGGATTTTGCAAATAAGCGGCCATTTCTATAATTTCGTCAAAATAGTTAAATAATAAATTTAAGTAGATGAGATTTTGTATAACCTATGTCTATGGCATTTTTTGGTCAAATTAATAGTTTAGCTGCATGAGCAAATTCTATTTGATTGAGATCGGTCGTGTCTGCATTAATATAAAACTAGTTAGCCAGGATTTGACAGATGTGCCTGGCCACATACTTTTCTTTTAACCAGTTATAACTATTGTAAAGTTTGACTTACCTGGGACATGTTCGGTTGGCGTATTTCCCAATATAAACACATACAAATCCCGTCCTTGCACCGACTTCCCAATAGATTTTATATCAGTTATGTTCGGATAGGTATTGTTGTAGTCTTTCAAAAATTCTTCCATCTCCACGTAGTTATGATGCCGAAATTCACTGGGGTTTCGAATCATGAAGCCAAACTCGTCGAGAGTCGCCTTCGTTTCATTTACTAGTGTCGCATACGCCTCTGCAACGTCTGTAAGAACTTTTCTTTAGTATATTAAAACTCTTCGACATTTATCTGACATAACTGTCACAAATATCCCGAAAGATGTTAGGTTATGTCTACCGCTTATGACATAGACGTCAAATTTCTAGGTTGTGTGCGAATTTGACATAAGATGAAATATGACACAGACATAACCCCAAAAAAGAACATATTGTACTTACCGTCCACACCTCATTAGGTCTGATTGTAACGATACAATTACGTTATTAATTATATTTGTTAGTATGTGATTCTACATTGCGTTTTGTGCAAAACTACAAAGCTAAGCTGTGGATTAGGGATAGGAGAAGTGATGTTAGTCAATAAAATACACATGTAAGGTAACAATCATTTATTTGCAGTATTTATTATTCGACAGTACAGTCTTTTTCAATCAGAGATTTTTGTTTGTTCAAGGTGCGTCATATGAATAAAAAGAAAGGGACGTACACATATAAAAACCGTATCATATATAGGATATGTAACTGAAAAACAACACAATACATATGTATTTTATTACTACATTCCTAATTGGTTAAAAATATTTTGTTATACGCTTTTTAACCAAAAGAATAGGTTAGATTTTTTTTGACAGGTACTAGAAATTTGTTTTGTAGCGACATCTAGTGCTTAAACTAAGAAACTCACGAATATAACTTGGTTCTTAATCGTTCTGATAAAAAACGTATAACCTAAAAAAAATCACACCCAAAAATACTAGCATTCGAGTAAATCTAATTAAAAAAAAGAAACCCACAACCCTAGGAGATAAAACTAACAATAATTAAAATGAGATTCATGTGTATTGAGATTTTTTATCACTTTTTTTAGCTTAGACGTTATATTAAAAATAATACAGTTGTTTTTGATCAGGATTTGTGACAAGAAGCTTGAATAATTTGACGATTAGTGCGAACAATAACAAAAGCCAAAGTGTAAGGTTGCCAAAGTTAACGGAATTATAGCTGTGTAGCGTTTTTTTTTTTTTTTGTAATATTAGCAGTCGTCTAAGTTTGTTCTGGCCAAGTCCAGTCTGGGGTTTCATTCATACCTTTTTTATGCTTCTCGGCTCTTGAGAGTTCAAAATTTTGTATAGTAGTCTCGCCCTCCGTGACTTTGACCTTGACCGTCTTAGATTTACTGTACCTGTAATATAAAAATAATTTTTACAGGTTTTAAAAATATTTTTTGAGGTTAGAACTTACCCGTAAGCGTTTGCGTACATCCTGTATTCTCCGGGCAGCAATAGCCGCCAGTATTCGCCGCGATTTGAAGTCGTCACGTTATGCTGTATGCCAACTACGACAACGTCGGCGTCCAAAACTGGTTCACCGTCTGTAGTCTGAACTAAACCCTTGACGCCCCAATGCGTCGCTTCCATAAATCTTAGCATGGACTCTTTGTTTAAAGCCCACTCCTCCGGAAGTTTGCTAGCGTCGGGGAATTTGCAACAGCTGAGTTCGAAGGTCACTTCGTAACAATTGGAATGGAGATAGTTAAAATCCTGCATGCCGCCTAGAGATTAAAAATTTTCGAATTAGAAAACTAAATTTTCATAGATATTCCGAATGCTGCATTATTCAACAGCTTGAAAATATTTTAATTGGAAATGATTTAGTTTTGAGCAATTTGCCGAAACAAAAAATTAAAAAATAGTAGTTTTGATCGTAACTTACCGCTGAGTTGATACCAATCTGCTCCGTTGGTAATACCCTGTTTGAAGTCGTCGTATTGACATGCTTGTCCGTTTTTCATTGCATCATTATTCTGAGCATAGTCTAGCGCTAGTTGTCTAAACAGTTTGTCATCCGGTGTCGCACTGTATCCCGTACTTTTCCTGAAAAATAGATACAAAAATAGATAATACAAAAATGGTATACATGCTACAGCTGTTAAAACCAGGGCTGTTAAGTCGGGGTTCAGACAAATTTCAGAGGAGTCGGAAAAAATATACCGACTCCGAGTTCAGGGTTAATTACTGACGTTGCTTCAGCAGACAGTACACAAATAAAACCAAATATTCTATTAGGTCTTTTACATAGTACCTACCTACATAGATATGTAAATAATCAAATTACAGAACACACTTTCCAGACGAATGTGAAGACGACTAACAAAAGTAATGTGACAGAAATTTGAAAAAGGTAATTTAAACAATTTAATTTCCAGCTTTGAAAATAATTAAAAATGATTTAAGGGCATCTTTGCAAGAGAATTAGTTGGAGCTATTCTGTCCCTCACAACAATTTTATAAACGTATATTACACGGAATTTTGTTTTTATTAGAATTCATTTTATTGCGTCTTTATTCGTATTTTTGTTATTATTAGAGATAGAAAGTCGTTCAATGAACAAAATCTTGTATGTTCTCTAATGAAAAAACAGTTTAGTACTTAATGATTTCAGAGATATTTTGAATAAACAAAGAAATTACATTTTATAAATGACTTTTTACGTTATTATACGTAGTATGTAAAGTATAGTAATCGTGCCAAATTTTTTTGTAATTACATATTTAATAAAATTATTTAATAAAATTTTGATTATTATTATTATTATTTGGTAAAATTAATAGTTTAGCTGTATGAGCAAATTCTATTTGATCGTGATCGTGTCTGAATTAAAACTAGTTAGCCAGGATTTGACAATTATTTTCATTCTAATGACAGTAGGTAGTGTCAAATGCTGATTTTTGACAATACCCACTGTCAATATTATCAAAATATCTGTCAAATCCTGGCTAACTCGTTTTTTAAATAGAATCGCATGCAGCTAAACGATTAATTTTATATATTGTATGATAAAGTCATGTGCCAGGCCACATCAGTTTTTTTAATTGTGGTCCATTTGTTTGTTCTTTTCGAAATAATTTTTTTATTTGTGGTCCGATCAATAGGTCTTTTTGATATCTTATACTCCGTTTTTATTTACATTTGGATTGTCAGTTTAAATATTTTTGCCAAGAAATTCGCTGGACACAAATAAAACTTCCGTTCTTCCTATGGGTTTAGCATTTCTTTGTGCGTAATTTGATATTCACAAGACATATGTTTAATACAGTCAGAATACACGAATAGAAATTTAATTTATTAAATTAGTTTCTTTTTTTTATGGTAGTTTTTTGTTTTCATAGCAAATTGAATATAACACGGTTGTATTATTCTGTGTATTATTGTCTATTATTGAATAAATATTTTTGTATGCAAATTTTCTGGAGTGGGACCACGAAAAATATCTGGACTCGGAGTCGAGTATTTTTTACCGACTCCGCAGCAGCCCTGGTTAAAACTGTGATATTTTGTCAGTAGTGATAGTTTAATGAGTGATGCTATTTTTATTTCGTCTACTTTTTTACTACTAAATCATAATTTATAGGAATCTAGTTGTTAGTAATAAAATTAAAAACAGTAATAAAATTACAATGCATAAAAATCAATCAAGTCATTGTTTCTGCTATTAAACCGAGATAACAAAAACAATACTTGTACGTACGTACATATTACGTAGGTACATACAATACACAATGACAATTATAAAAACGTTTTAAAAAGAATAAAAATAAAATTTTTATGGTTTCGCTTACGCAGAATTGTCGTAGGGGTAACTTGCTACGACAGCGCCGCCATGCAGATTTCCCGAAAGTACGAAAGGCCTAGAAACGATCCACGTCATCATAGCAACTGTTTCAGGTTGCCGTCCAGCTAAGATGGTTCCTAATAAAAAAACAAATAAAACAAATAGTAATTTTTTCGAATCCATTCAAATTGTCTGTCATATTTACCCATTCTTACAGGATCAAATTGGTCGGGGAAATCCCTATTTAGGTCTTTTCCGTTCTCATTTGTTCTGCCCACATAGTGACGCTTTGAGTCGCACATACCTTCCTACAAATATAACGTTACACAAAACTTTACATACATCATAATAAATAGAAGAAATATGTTATAATGCACAAGGTTGAATATCTCGAATGCGGTATTTTTGTTATCATTATTACTTATTTCCAGTAATTGTCAGAATGGGTCAGAATATAACCTAGATTATACAGTTAAAAATGTAAGAAACGTTCTTTAACCTGTCTGAATTTGCGGCAATATATCTGATTCATTGCAAAAGTACCGATTGTAGACTAGTTTTGCGACACGTTTAAGATATTTTAGACAATTACCTGCGAATTCGAATACCCGTCCGGATTCATACTCGGCATCAAATAAATATCGGTCGTATCGATAAGTTTCGTAACCCTGGGATCAGTTTTGTAGTTACTCAATAAATACTGAGCCATCCAAATCACCATTTCCCTGCCCAAAGTCTCATCTCCGTGCATGTTCGCAACGAATTTAAACATTGGTGTTAAAAGAGTATGATTCTTAACGTTCTTAGTAATTTCCAACGCCCAAAGGTCACGATTTTTCACCGATCTTCCAACGCTGTGTAGCTTTACCGTCGACGGATTTTGCTTTTCCATTTTTTTAAATAATTTGGTTAGTTCGTCATGACTCAAATACTTCGGATTTTCAAGAAAATCTTCAACAATACGGTCGGACGCACGCGGTTCGCACGTAGCGAACACGGCGATTAAAACTAATAAATACTTTAACATATTGCGAATAAAAAACTACCCCGAAACTATTTACGACTGATTTAAATTAATACACCATTGTTAAGCTGAGCTGAAATACGAATGACGTTTATTCGAGATTGTAGGTTAGATAAACTGCTGACGTGAGTGTCAGAATCGGCCGGTAAGTTGGGGATCCGCGTTATCTACGAGGAGGATCATCGCTTCGGGTGTTGACGTTTGCTAAGAGATGGCGTTCGTCCGTGATTTTTTAAAATATAGTTGAAACTTTATTTTAAATGATACAATAAATAAATCAAATTATATATTGTTGTACAGAGAACAATAGGCTAGTGTTTGCTGTACTTACAAGAAAATGGAAGATGATGTAAATTATGTAGCGATAAACCACGCTAATTACTATTTACTTTTTGATTATACATACTTCGGTAAGTGATTTTTTCTTTTTGCAATTTTCAGGTGCGATATCAGTAACCAACAGATAAATTGGAGATCTCAATATGATGGTAAGTGTTTAAACAGTTCTCCTAAATTTGGTATTACTAAATCGCCTATACAGGCACAAAAGATTTCATGCTTTTTAAGAAATATATTCTTTTGGATTTATTCCTCATCATCATCATCAAAACATATTTCTTTGACGGTAACAATATTTACTCCATTGAATACTCTAAATAATTCTCGTTCGTTATAATATACAAATTGTATATTTTAACTGAAAACATAAATTGTTTGACACCGATAAACGTTCTTTCTACCAAACAAATATTTTCCAGCGGTGTACATATGGTTGTATCAAGCATACTCCACAGAGTGCTGCAAATTTCGCTAAAAACCTTAATTCTTACATCATGTATATGTTCAAAACAAAAAAATAGATAAAAACTGCAAGGTTAGCGCATATCAGTTCGTGTTTGAAATAAATATGCTTACTTTTTAAAATGATTACCAAAACGTGTCATGACAATACAAAATATATTATTGTGTTTACGTTTTTTGTAGGTCATTGCCTATATCAGGAAATTACACATCAAAACTCTGCTCAATCGAAAAAAAAAATCTGTTGGGGTTAACTTTAGGCTTAGACATAAAGTATTTCAAATATAAATTGTGACGTCACACCAGCTTGTTTGGAAAAATGTCAAACGTAACCTATCTCTTTTTTGGAACAGCGATTCATAATTACATAACCCATTTTTTTTTTGCAGGCGTCAGCGTATTTATTAGTATTTATTTCAACAGCGGTGCTAGCATTACTAACAAATGCTACAAGTGTCTTCATGACAAATCCTACAACTACAAAGCTTGTGGAATTTTCGAAAAGTAAACCAACCTGTCAAGTCCATACGGATAGGTAAGAATAAATTACTATAGAATTATTGAACGTAGTATATAACGTAGTATAGACAGTATAGTAACACCCTGTATGCACTATGCACACGTTATAATAAATTTCGTAATTTCTAGGGAGACTATAGACGCAGTACTTGCACTGTACCCAAGTAGGGTCAAAACAATTGGAGATGAAGCTTTGGAACGAATAATTATA
Source organism: Melinopterus prodromus (assembly GCA_964023965.1). Taxonomy (NCBI): domain Eukaryota; kingdom Metazoa; phylum Arthropoda; class Insecta; order Coleoptera; family Scarabaeidae; genus Melinopterus; species Melinopterus prodromus. The sequence goes on from OZ030395.1 coordinate 10,219,864, forward strand.
CCATGTAGTACAAGAAAGCACTACGGTTTTATATATCCAGGCACGCTATGGTGCGGAGAAGGTAACATTTTGGCAACCCCTCGTATACTAGTTTTATCGATTAGTTATTATGTTGAACGAACCTCGTATACAACATATTTTCGTATATTTTCAGGTACAAAGGCGACAGATTATTCCCAACTTGGTGTACACGAAAATGAGGATAAGTGTTGTCGTGATCATGACAATTGTGCCAATTATTTATTGGCGGGTGAATGCAAAGGAGGAGTTTGTAATGATTCGCCTTATACAAGGTTGGTTTATAATTCTTTTGCAATTTGTCAAACCCTAAGCTATCGATTGGTGTATACATTGTCAAAAACGGATGTCAAAATCGTTCAATATCCGTATTTTGTGTTCTCATGTGTTCTTATGTGTTCCTAGTATACATAGTTTCAGTTGTAACTATTGTTTTTTATCATAAAATATGATTAAACGGAATATAAAGCAGCATCGTATTTTATGATAAAAAATCCAAACCTGTAGTCAAAAGTTGGCCATTTTTGGTATATATTCTACACAGGGTTGCCAGGTCTCCGACATTGCGCTGGAGTCTGCAGCATTTGAGGCTCATCTCGGATCTCCGGCAGACATTCAAGCATCTCCGGCAAAATCATATGAAGGACATGGCTTTACATTATTGTAAATAATTATCTTCGGCTTAAAGGTAAAATGGTAAAAGTCACTAACTAACAATTTGTTATATTTTATTGAAGCACGAATTAATTGTGGCCAAATGCTGATAAATGCGTATCTTAACGAAAATACGATCAATAAGTGTTATTAAAATAAGTTCAATAAATTCTTAAAATCTATTAATTCCTGGAAAATGTCATTATATTTATTGGTATTCTATTGTAGTCAGGTTTTTGTAATTATTTGAAATGTTAGTTAGTAACTTTTACTTTTAACCAGACGATATGCACAAAGAGACATATCTTTGTTGAATTTTACATATTCAATGTTATTCAAATTATTTTACACTACGCAATTTATCACGCAAAATGTTCTACAACTTTTTAAGCAATAAAAAAATTGCTCATAGTGCCATTAACAATAGTGTAAAACTGCTATTATACACTGAGAACACAAAGTATTGAAACATGACAAAATCTCTAAATCGGTCTCTTATTTTAAAAAGGGACGGTTTTGAATTATCAAAATATGTACACATATTTATCGTAAACTAAATTTCCGACCTTCAATGGTTTTTGAATTAAGACGGAATCGACATATTTTTTAAATGACAACATTGGCTTAATAACAGCATATAATAGTATGATGGCCGTACATAGGAAAATTTTCGACAAAAAAATAGTTGAAAATTAGTGTTACATTGTGTATTTTATACAGATTTTAAAGTTTCTGGGAGATTGAACTCAAATGGCATACATTTACTAATGTTGCTAAAATTACAGTTTTGAGATTTGATCACTTTTCCGGATGTCTTACGTAATTTTGAGTTCGCATTCGTATTCAGGGCAAATAAAGTTCCAGAGTACATTTTATATTCCATTTACAACCTCCATGCTACTCAAAGTCATCAATATTTGCAATTTCAATTATGGTCTTCAAGCCATAAATTTTCTTCCGCTACCATTAAGACAATTAAATGTTATATTAAAATAACTTTCAAATATGGGATTTCCATTACATCAAAATGTGTATTTTTATAGTAAAAAATCGACGTATTCAAATACGTTTTTTCTTAGCCGTATAAGAAAATAGAACAATAAAACAAAATTAAAAAGCGCACAATATATGCAATCCTGTAGAACATTTGGAAATGGAACCTGCATAGGCGATTATGATCTATTCTTTGCCAAAATCGAAATGGAAATGGTCAGATTTAACTGCATGGTATTGTATTTCTTGTTAGAAAATATGATGCTCCATCATGTTTACAATGACTTGGGTTTACCCAGCACATAAATACGTTGTTTCTCGTATAACTTGAAAACGCCAATTCGTACTGAAACCATGTACAGACATTTTTTGTAGACAATTAAAAGATTTAGAGATTTGATAAATTGCGCTCATTGACGTATGATCAATAGAAAGGAAGATATTGTTAAAAAACTCTATTCAAGTATGATAGACTAAAATTAGTAATGCAATAAATTTCGTTTTTAGGTCTCACTGTGACTGCGATATAAAATTTCAAGATTGTTTGAGAAACGCCAAATCTGAATCTGCGAATACAATTGGGGCCATATTTTTCAACGTAGCTAAGATTATATGTTTCGTGGAGACAGAATGCAAGGAATCTGAAAAGTAGGTTTTTGTATTATAGCGTTTTCTTATTATTTTACTCAAATGTGACAAAAAAACAATTTTACTATACATTGTTTGGTTTTAGGGTACAATTGGAGAAAGAAGGTGGTTCCACGTGTCCATACAAGTTTATCACAGCTGCGAAATATACACCTAGTGACGCCGCATTCAATATTCGACAGAAAAAAGCTTACTTTTTAAATATATTTTTGAAAAAGATCCGCCTGTTGCGGTAACTGTTGTTACAGTACGAAAAAAATAAAGCGAAATATACTAAAACAATCTAATGATTTAATAATTATTAACCTCAAGCTAACAATTTAATTAAAAATGTTATTGACAAATCACAATAATTGGCATCAAAGTTAATGTGTTTTTATAGCAATTTACTTAAACAACTTGAACAACTTCCAAATATTATATAAAATAATTGTTTCTGAATTTGCTTCAAATAGCTTACTAAGTAAAAAGGGATTCATTTTTTAATAAACGCTAATAGTATAAAGCTTTTTTCTTAAATTATATGTGAATATACTATTACTGATTTACAACTAAGAGACAAACAAAGAATAAAGAACAAGAAAATAATAGCATATTTAGATAATTTTACACATTTTTCTTTAAATGGTAAATATCACGAAAACTACTAAAATTAGACATATGACATATTTGACATAAATTAAAGGGACCCTGATGGGCAATTCAAGTAACACATAATATACAGAGAGTTCCATTTGAAAAACATCAAAATTTACTAAGTTCTATGAACAGCCTGTACAGTGAATCTAATATCTTTGGATACTATCATCTATCTACTGGCTTTGACTATTGTCTGACATAGTTTAACGGCAAAATCTACAAAAATGTCGCTTTTACATAGTTTTAAAGAAGATCCTGCAACTGGCATATTTTGGGGAAATAATTGAATATCTCAGGTACTATTAACGCTGAGAGTTAGCAACCTATACCGTTGGATAGCCAAATTTATTAGTACATATTCATACAGTAATAAAATATACAGGATGTTCCAGTAAAAAAATGAACATACTTTACGTCACGCCTAAATGCAACACCCTGCACAAATGAAAATAATTTGACGTTAGCACAATGTGCAATCTATAAATCGAAATTATGATAATTAAGTCAAGATCACAAAACATTTAGGTACTTAGAATTTTATTCAGAAATTCTGGCCACTTTTTTTTCACACTAAGTTTTGTAAACGGTTTTCTTCAATAAACGATATAAATTCTTGCGTATATATATATATATATATAAAACAACCGTTGTTTTGGATTAACAAAGGTTGCTTTGATTTGAGACAACGTTTCGCTGTGTTTACTCAGTTTACTCAGTTTACTTACAATATAACATTTCTATTGCCTACAACAATATATTATGTTAATAACAAATAAACATTTATTACTCTCATAGTATGTACTATCAACAAATTGTGTCATTTATGATTGTATTGTGACTCAAATAGCACAAGCGACAAACACAGGCACACGCGACTTCATGCGTTAATAAAATATGTCGCAAAAATGGCAATATTTGATCTAGAGTTTGTAAGAATTGCGGAGATTAGAGTTCAATAATTATTTAACTATAAAATTGCGATAATTGCTAACAAACTTGTTTGCCTTGTTATTGTAAACGGTTGGAACTAAAAATGGTTTATGGTTTCCTAGTTTCTGGTTATTAAACGCAATTATGTTTATGTATGATTCAACTAAGCAACATTATTTGATTCTTATGATTTATGGTGATTTTTTCCCAATTTAGACCGGAGTTTTCTTAGAAACTGACCGATATCTTCTACAAAACATCAGATAAATCGAAAACCAAATTGTTCAGTACTGATATTATGTATATGACTTTGAAACTTATACTTACACTTTTAAGAAATTGGTTAAAAACAACTATTTATGATGCAGTCATTACCCAATCTATATAATTATAATAAAACGACTCCAGTGGACACATAATGTTCAAATAATTTAATTTGCCAATTTTTTCAATCGTTAAATTTTCTATTTGCCTATAAATATTCGAATCCTTACGTGTAGAAATCATTCAGGTTCACGCTGTTCATGTCTCCTGTATTATTTCTCTACCTCATCTAAAATAAGATGGGTAAAAGTATGGTAATTTTGTGGTTTGTATTGGCAAGCGTGAGTGAAATATTTGCCGCAACTTTTCGTAAGTATTACCTATTTATATTATACCAGTTTACCTTAATTAAAATAAAATACGCATGAATAATGTATCAAACCTGCACAAGATCGATAAGAAATCGACATAATAAAATATTTCCAAACGTCAGACTTGTGCGTTTCCAAATATTTGAGTTGTTAACATTATATTCGAGAAAAAAGAAGCGTTTCAAGATTGCGAAACGCAGAAAAACCATTCGTTTCATAGCTGGGGAATTTCTTCCGCAACGAATTTTGTCAAACATTTTTAAAATAAGCAGTAATAAAACAATGGGAAGCCTCTTTATCCTTGCTTTAATATCGTATTTATATAGGAGACATGTTTCGGTTTATTAGACCATTTTCAATCCTAAATCTATAAACAAAATGTAAAATGTCAGGTAGGAAATAACAAAACTAACCTAAAACAAATATTATAACAAATATTAGGTTAGTTTTGTTATTTCCTACCTGACATTTTACATTTTGTTTATAGATTTAGGATTGAAAATGGTCTAATAAACCGAAACATGTCTCCTATATAAATACGATATTAAAGCAAGGATAAAGAGGCTTCCCATTGTTTTATTACTGCTTAACTACCAACCTTGCAATATGGACACTTCAACTCATTTTTAAAATAGGGACTACTGTGAAGCTGGCCCCCATTGTTGGAATTTTGAAATTTTATTACACCATCGTTTGACCATTTGTTTGACCATGTTTGACCATTTTTTTTTATTTCGTTTAAGCACCCTCCATTTTTGAGATATTGACCCCCAAGGCTCCACCCATGCTTGGTTTTAATATCTTATTCGTGCTGGCAATACTTGACATTCCGCAATTTTGACATTTGACCATTTTCAGGAATCGTATAATGACCATATTATGAAATTTTTTAAATCGCTAACAATTTTGAATAACACCCAACAAAGTGATTTTGCCGATGAGTTTAATTCTAATGTGGTCACAATTGCGATTTATCATAGTAAAATGTTGAATATTCGCAATTTTTACATTTGGCCATTTTCTGTAATCGAACGACCTTGACTGACCATATTTTGGAATTTTCAAAAGCCCTATTAATTTAGAATTACGACCGCCAAAGTTATTTTAACAAGTACACTTGAACACGTAATTGCAATTTATCATTGCAAGAGGTTGAATAATCGTAGTTTCGACTCTTGGCCATTTTCCGCAATCGAATGACTATCACTGACCATATTTTGGATTTTTCAAATCGGTCCAATTTTGAATTACGACCGCCAAAGTGATTTTGATCGTTAATTTCTGCTAAAATATGTACTCAATTGCGATTTATCTATCATACAAAAATGTTCTTTATTCCTAATTTGGACATATGACCATTTTCCGCAAATAAATGCCTTGATTTGCCACATTTGGGAATTTCCAATCCCTTCTCAATTTTGAATTACGACCGCCAAAGTGATTTTGATCGTTCATTTCTGCTAAATATGTACTCAATTGCGATTTATCATACTAAAATGTTCTTTATTCGTAATTTGGACATATGACCATTTTCCGCAAATAAATGACCTTGATTGGCCACATTTGGGAATTTCTAAACCATTCCCAATTTTGATTTGTTGCGGGATGTAAATTGCAGCTCAACCTGAATTTGAACCAGGGACCTTTGCGTTTCTAGCAAAGTTCCCTGGTTCAAATCCAGGCTGTAGCTGTAATTTTTGATTTATTTAAAAATTTACATCCCGCCTGTATATCACCATATTATTAAACTTTTAAAATATTCATGCGCCTATTGGCAAAAAGTGACTTTACAAACATTGCTTAATTATGTTTTGTGTTTGTTTTTTTTGCAGCTGATAATATAGGAAGATGCAAGCAATCAGATCCAGATTTGGACAGTTGCTTGATGAAAAATATTAACGCAGCAATACACAGTTTTCCGAATGGTAACATAGATATATTAAACATATTGACGTAATCTATTGTTTTGAATCATTTTGTTTAGGTAACAAACAGCTTGGTATACCACAAATGGACCCATTTCATATTCCAAGCCTGATAATAGGTGAGGGCACTGGTCCAGTAAATGTTGTTCAAAATTTCTCAAATGTTGAACTAGGTGGAATGTGTACAGGAGATATTACTTTAGTCAAGTAAGTACACAGTGACTTCTGATGTTGCATACTGATGCTGCATAGACATGTATGCGGTTTATAACCTCTAAAGACAGCTGTTACGACAAGAACCTAAAGCTCCATCTATCGGCATCCTTCACACTATTTTTAAAACACGACCTTCTTAAATCAAAACAATCCTTTTTAAAAGCAAATATTTAGGTTTTTAAATAAATATTCTTATTATAAGTATGTGTTATCTTAAAACAATCAAATTATGTTAAGAATGTTCATTTCTAAACATTAGACAACCATTTCTCTGTGTGGATAAATTGTATTAAAGTAGTATTTTGTTATTTTTTTTTTTAGAAACAGCCTCCCGAACAGGATGTACGTTGAATCTTTAACAGCAAGAACAGAAATGCTGGCCGATTATACCATGAACGGTAGAATTTTGATCTTACCTGTGAAAGGTCAAGGTAGATGCAACATAACGTTAAGTAAGTTTATTCAAGAGACTCAAAACTTTTATTTTCGTCAAAACTAATCTCTATTTTTTTTCAGTCAACGCCAGAGTTAAGCATGAGATTCTATCCGAACAAATAACCAAAAATGGAAAGACGTATTTGAAAATAAACGAATACAACGTTGAAATTAATCCTGATAGTATGTACTACAAATTTGACAATCTTTTCGACGGCGATAAAAGATTAGGCGACGAATTGAACAAGGTCATGAACGAAAATTGGAAAGAAGTTTACGCTGACGTCAAAAAAAGTTATGAAAAATCGTTCGGGATTATTTATTCGAACCTTGCGAATAGTTTATTCAGTAGAATTCCTTACGACGAGGTATTCCTGAAGTAATACTAATAAAACTAGTGCAATTTTATTAAATTATTATATTTCGTAGTCGTGTTATTATAGTAGATCATGTTAGTATAAGCGATATTATCTAAAAATGTCCAAAAATCATCTAATAATAAATATATTATTTCAAATTTGACGTGTACTCTTATGAGACCTCCTTTACCGGCGCGATCAATAAATCACCCACCGCTGCGCCACCTCCCGGTCATAACTATAACTAAACATAACCTCCAAAACTCCGAACGCGGTTGATAGCAATTTTATACCAACAAACGTAAGAAAACTCCTAAAAAATGGGTTTATCCGACGGAGCTAAACAAAGATTAACGATTGTTATCAATTTAACAAAGACCGTTTTCCATTACGGCTTTCTACCAACAGTTTTATATCTGGGTAAGTTCTAACCGTAAAATCAAGTAGCCTTTGGAATTCCAATTTATAAATTATGATAAATAATCTAGGGTTATGGTATGTTATAGGTTTTAAACAAGGAGCGGATGCTGGTATGCCGGAAATAACTGTCGGAAAGTAAGTCTCGATACTCTGTGTTCGTTCAGCATCGGAAGGACATTTTTACGATACTAATGTTCCGTTCTTTATTCTAGTTTGCTATGGTAAGACAGCGGGAAACCCAAATTGTGTGCTGCGGAGCCTTTGGTTTTTTATATATATAATTTTAATTGTTGTATAGATGGATAAGTCTAATTATAACTTTTTATCTCGATTTTGGAATTGCCGATAGTATGTCTCTATTTATATTGGTTTTATTCGCAAATAAATAGCAATACAAAAGTGTATTTTTTTTCTTTTTCTATCCCAAATGATGATTATTTAGTTAAAAGAAAGTAATGCGAATGAACTAATAAGAAGCAACATCGTTTATGTGCAAATGAAATAAAACAGGTCCCAAAACAGAACCTTGTAGCATCCCTAAGCTATTTATTAATTCACTTGACTCATTTTCTCCAATCCTAACCTTTCGTCACATGTATGTTAAATAATTTTCAAAACACTTCAATTCTTTTCTTATGATTCCGTAAGTTTCCAATCTTTGTAATAACTTTTGACACGCGCGCAAAAATAAACAAACAAGTATGAATACAGTGTTTCTGTATTTCGATTGCAAATCTTTTGTTTGTTTTGAAACTAAAGTAACTACATAAACCAATATTTCCACAAAAAGACGATTTTTCAATAAACCATTATAAACTATTTAGTTTATTACACAAAAAATAAATAAACATTTTGATAAGACAAGGTATTTATAGCATGCATAAACTGCAGTAATTATTTAAGTGAATATTAGTTTCCTATTAGAGTTTAGTAAGGTTAGTTCGCACAAGATATAATGTTCACGTGTGCGGTTGTTTTTTGTTTGTTGACATCAGTCGTTAGCGCTGTTGTTTTTCAAGCTGCTCGTCCTGTGATTGTCGGAACAGCAATTTTAAATTCTATGGTTGATTTAATAACAACGAATCAATCAAGTGAAAATCATCAAAAGATTATTGAGTTAATTTTCGAAGAACGCATAATTTTTAATGGCAGTTTTAATAGTGATATACAAGACTACAGCGAGATCGTCAACAATCTAAAAGCGAAGATAGAGTCCATAGTTCGAAATTTAGAAGAGGATGCGTATACTTCGAGAGATACACATAGACAATTAATTAGTGAAAATAAAGATAGGTTTGGTAGAATTTACAATGGATTGCATGCACTAGGAAAAATATTAAACAGCATTGATACCACATTGTCTAAAGATATTAACACTACAGGAAGAATAGGAAAAGAAAATTTGGGTTCTCTGTTGATAAACTTCAATGAAAAACTACACAAATTCCAGGCTACACTTGACAAAATTGATGATTCCTATAGACATTTTATGCAGTATTCTACAGACATCACTTCAATTTCTAACCAAACTTTGCTTGAATTTACAAAAACTATTTTAACAGAAAATTCCACAATGACAGATTTAAATCATTTGCAATCGACTCTTGGAAAAGAAGGAACTTTATTGCAGTTTTTCCTAAAGCAGGTACATATTTATATATTTATTCTTACAGTCCAGTCAAAATATTATACAGTGTCAAAGAATTAGTAATTTATGTATCACACTAAAATTGTTTAAATAATATTCATCACAAAACTTTCACTAAATACTGAAATCTTTTATATTTTAGGGTGTCATAAAACATATAATATGCCAAAAAAGCAGCACACCTCAACATTTAGTTTATACTTTGTACCAACATGCAATAATTGCAGAATTAAAAGTTCTACTGATAAAATCTTTCGCACAGGCTGTAGAATCTCACCTAAATATAAAAAGTAAGTTTTGAACTCACGGATAAAAACTCTTGTTGAATAACACGATACATAGTTCGTTATTTTTCAGATTTGGGCAGGAGAGTTGATAAAAATCTTGCAAACATTGCTTTAGAACGCGTCAATAATTTGAATAGTATATTTACATCGTTCCTGATGACTAATACATTAGAAAGACACCTCTATATATGCGGTTCGCCATCCATTGACAATGGTAAGGACTACTCAAAGTTTAAAAAATTCTCATGATTAAGCCAGAGTAGAAAAAAAACGAACATTTACTCTATCACCGGTGAAAAGTAGAAATCATAATAATATGGTCAGTTTCTTATTTTTTACATAGAGTATACACTTTTTGGATGACAATGAAGACAACTTTTCTCTATTTATCAGTTTGACTAATTTCGTTTATTTTATTGTATGTTTGCAATATATAATGACATTAGAAGTGATTCTGGCTCCTGCTTCGCCTTCTGTTCTTGTCGGTATCTGCTTCTCTTATTATGAACCAGATATAAACCCCCTTCATTCGTTCATTCCAAAATCCCTGGTAGCGCCTCTCAATGGTCTTCATCTCCTGGTGGAACCTCTCACCATGCTCGTCACTAATGTCGCCAAGATTCTCAGGAAAAAAATTCAGGTGCGAATGCAAGAAATGAATTTTCAGAGACATGTTGACGCCTGTTGGAAAATAAAGAAAATTAAAAGCATATAACATAAAATTGATAGAATAACAGTATTCTGTACCTATTTTTGCATATTTCTGGAGCAAATCTTCAACAATTGTCTGGAAGTTCGGGCTTTTATTGTTTCCAAGGAGATCAGAAACAATTAGCTTAAAAGAATTCCAGGCTGCTGTCATTTGTGGACCGTCAAAAACCCCTTCCTTGGTTTCTCGTTTCCGTTATGCAAAATTACTGCTTTCAAACTTTCTTTACTGCCGTCAATAAATAGCCGCCACTCGGTTGCATCGTAAGGCTGTGCAAGCTCCTCGAACAAACGAGGAATGTCCTTGCAAAAGCCTATGTTATCTTCTGTCGTATAATGCATGGCGTAAGGCTTGGGTTGCGACACAACCCACTTTACACAACTGTTAAACACTGAAGTAAACAGTACAGGGAAATACAACGATTTGCAATACAAAAAGTTGTTCTGTAGAAATACCACGCGCATCTTGGCACAAATCACGTGATGTACTCGACATCCGAAGGTAACGGGCCTCTACCATGCATTAAACTGCTCTAAATGAAGAAAAATACAAATAAGAAGAAAAGCTGAATATTGGTAATTTCGTAGCCATCGATCATAATTGATCATAACTTCGTTATTTTTCCATAGATTTTCGTGGTAAATACCTTGTTCTCTTCGTAAAAGTACAAACTCTACGCAAAAAATAAGAAACTGAGCATATTTTCACGATTTCTACATTTCCCCGGCGATTAAGTAACTTTTCGATTTTCATTTGTGCCAAACATTTTCCAAATTGTGGCCGATTGCTACTGAAACTACTGAAGCGATTGGAAAACAATATTAATAACTTTTATTGGTGATTCAATTGGCTTTAATTTGATGTGCAGAGCAACCAGATTGGATGTTCCAAAGTCGAGATATGCTCCAATTAGTCAAACTACCACAGAAAAAGTATATAATTTGTAGTGTTACAAAATCTCATTCATCTGTGACCCAGAAATGTATATATAATATTCCGAATAATTCGTCTTTAACCCATCTACTTTTCTTGTAATGTCACAAAAACCAAAATAATAGCATCAAAGCTAAAGACTATACATACATACATTTAGGGTGGTCCAAATTTATACCTAGCAAAATCTTTTTTTTGCTGGAGGGCCACAAATCTGTTCCTTTTCCAGAAATAAAAATTCCCCCCAAATTTGAGAAAAATCGGTTAACGTTAACACGTGCCACCGAGCACCTCAAATTTCACATTTAAAATACATTGCAAAAATGCATCTTTTTTCCATTCTTTTTTTTCACGTTTCGTTTTTAGAAAAAAAGTTGCGGGAGATAATCAGAATTTGTTTAGAACTCCCTAAGAAACAAATCCACAACCACTATTTTTTTTCACCATCCCCCACCCTCCCCTGCAGTACCATAAATATGAGGCAAAATGTTCTCCAAATTTACCATTTTACAATGTTACGTGTTTTTTATTTTTGTTTGCATAAATTATTATTAATTGATTACTGACATGTCCCTTTGTCATTTATGAACTAATTTCAAATTGTTTAAACAATTACAAATTGTTTAAAAAAATATTTAATGTAACTGACTCATTTTTATATTTTTTGCAGAAATTATTGGAATATTGGCATTTTTGTCATTTATTAACTAATTTGCAACTGTAAACAAAAAATATACAATGTTACGGACAAATTTTTACTATTTTTTGATGAAATTATTATTTAATTAATGGATTTTTCAATTATTTTTGCAATTCTTTAAAACCTAACATTCTAAATGATGCAATGTGCAAACATTGCACATTTAGAAACAGCTAACAACGAAATCGAAATACCGTAAGCAGTACAAGCTAAGCAATATAAGACTATAGGGCTGTCCGAGTTATCAAAAATTCAAGTCTCGAATTTCAGGTCGAGTACAGCTAGTTTCTTTCGGAACCGAATCAAACACGATTATTTGAGTTGTCTCGCATTTATTCGAGTCTCGATATCAAAGTCGTTATTTGGAATGTTAGTTATTTGGAATGTTCGTAAAATGAATAGAAAAATATGTACGTACCATTGTATATCATTGTTTAAACAAATAGTATGTTTAAACAAGTGCAAATTAGGTAATAAATAATAAACATAGACAAGTAATCTAATAGTAATTTCTGCAAGAAAATAGAAAAATATGTCAGTAACATTGTATATTTTTGTTTACTCAAATGGTATTTGTTTAAACAATGCAAATTGCTTAATAAATGACAAAAAATGCCAAAAATCTAATAATTACTACAAAAAAATATAAAAATGTGTTCGTGACAGTGTATATTTTTGTTTAAACAATTTGTCAAAGCTGGGCAAAGTTAAACAGAAAGTTAACTTCGTTAATCAATAATCCGTTAACAAAAAAGTTAACTTCGTTAACAGATGTCCGTTAATTTGCTATAAATGTAACGGAAGTTAACGTTAACCGTTAATCGTTAACTTTTCATAAAAATAGGTTATGTTGAGTATAACCGAATAACAACAGATCGTTCGTTTGCATAAGTTAAAATTGTCTTAGGAATTTTTCAAACTAGCCACAGTGGTAACTAAAGTAACTACATTGCGACATGTAATATTTATAAAAGATATTGAAAAGACCAACTAAGGTGGTTGCAGTTAGAAGAAACGCATTTTCAGAAGGTTTCTTTTTAAGTTTAGATTTATATTGTGAAATAATTGGTATTTATTAAAAAATATAAATATTAAAAAATAGTTAAATATTTACTATTACATAGGTATACTCGCGGAAAATAGTATCTACGTATACATCATAAAATTTCTGGACGAAAGTCGGATCAAATTTCGTTTGGTAGTTACTGAGTTACATGGAAACAAGAAATGTAGGATGTGCAGATATTTTTTTCCGCGACTGTACATACAAAAAGTAACTAAAAACTATAAATTTCACGCACATGCTTTATGTACGGACGCCGTGTCCCACAAAGTAGTACGTCATACAAAACCAAGTCCGAACATGCACAGAATGTCAATAACAGTTATGTTTAATTATGATATTTTCGATTTAACGGACTTGAATTAACGGATGACAAATGTAGCGGAAGTTAATGAGTCCGTTAACGGTTTTGAAAGTTAACTTAAAAGTTAATTCGTTAACGAAAATTTTAACTTCGTTAATTAACGATTAACGGATTAACGCTTTTGTGCCCAGCTTTGCAATTTGTTATTGTTTAAACAAATTGAAGTTAGTTCATAAATGACAAAAGGACATGTCAGTAATCCATTAATAATACTTTATGAAAAAAAAAAAAACACGTAACATTGTAAAATTGTAAATTTGGAGAAAATGTTGCCTCATATTAAGGGTATTACAGGGGAGGGTGGGGGTGGTGAAAAAAAATACTGCTTGTGGAGTTATTCCTTGGGGACTTCCGAACAATTTCTGGTAATCTCCCGCAACTTTTTATCTAAATGCGAAATAAGAAAGAAAAAGGATAAAAATATGCATTTTTGCAATGTATTTTAAATGGGAAACTTGAGGTGCTCGGTGGCACGTGTTAACGTTAACCGATTTTTCTCAAATTTGGGTAGAATTTTTTTTTCTGAAACGAACATATTGGTGGGGATTGTTGCCTTACAGCAAAAAGTCCGTTTTTTGGACCACACTAATACATACTTTATAATACAGGTATAAATATGTTTATGAATTTATTTGTTGTGATATAGAGGAAGAATACTACCAATTTAAGAACTTCCTGCAGATAGTCTTTGTCAGATCAAAACTTTTAGGAAGAAATCATTCAGCGTTGTTAGATCATAGAAAATGTGAAGGGAAATTATTTGGTTGCAAACCTGCGGGATTTTGGATAACACCAAATGTGTGCCTAAGTGTAGGTATCAGTATATCTATATATAACCTATTTCGAATGGCAGAATAATTAACTATGTATTTTAGCACTCAAAAATCAGACGTTACGATTATTTAAGTTTTACCAGTATTGATACAGCAATTCCAAACAAAATTTCTACTGTCAAATACGGAAAGCAGTGCTCAAATCCCACAAAAATTACTGATAACTCAACATACGATATTTGTTTATGCGACGCGATCGACGAAAAGGCACAAGAACGATACATCAGCCTAGATATTGTTAAATCAGACACAAAAAACAACATGTAAGTTGTATTTTTATTTTCCATAGTTTCCGATGCTTGTAATCGCCTTATTTTTTTATCTCGCAGGGTTATCACCGGTGTGAAGTTAGTCAATAATTCGAACGGTGTCGGATTTCAAATCCAACAAGCTAAATTAGCACCAGGTGGCGCTATTGAACCCAGCACAGCCCATTGGGTCGAATTAGGCAAAACCCAAACCAAAAATCGTTTTGAACTGCTACAAAATCGACGTAGAATCGACCTTGATATTTTTGATGGCGAACCAGGTTTTCTAGTCACAGGTATGTTAATTAATTCTTTGATTTTAAAGAAAATCACTAAGAGATATGTTTCCTGTTTAAAAATTTATAATTTTAGGTGTTAAATTCAGTAGTTTGACAGATGGAGTAACACTTGAAGTCGAGATTACAAGTTTTAATTCGACCACGGGGAAGTTAGATACAAATAACATCAAACGGTTGAGAAATGATAATTCTGCAAGACAAAGGTGAGTCCCACAAATATTTTGACGCTTGAAATTGAAAAAATTGATTGTTACAGGAAACGTATAAATTTGGAGCACGTTTCTCCACCGGGTGATGCGAAAAGTGCGTTCCCGCAGTCGAAAACAAATCAATTTATCCAGTTTGACATTACCGGTATTGCTGAAGATATTGGACAAACTGTGGTGCCATTTTTCGACACAAGGCCTGTACATTCGGCAGGATTAACACCTTTAGCTGGTTTGGGGATCCAATATATAAGTGCCGGACCTAGATTTGGTGGTTATTTAAGTCCAGTGTTAATTGGTTTAAATTACATCGATTACATTGAAGAAGAACTACAAGACGACATTCCTAGTATTGAATTTACCGAAAAGGAAAGAACAACAGTGAAAACAGAAAACGAACAAGATAGAAAAGAAAAAGATACAGCAATAGTTCTACAGCTGTCCGAAAAAAACAGCTCTATCAATAATAGGATAACTTATTTATTATACGGTTTTGTAATCGTACTGTATATTATGTGATATTATGTGATATTCTACCAATTTGTATTATAATAAAACATTATATTTTTAGTATAGACTTTCTCTTTTAATCAAGCCCAGTAGAAAAAACCTAGAGGGCTTAATTCCGGTGACCAGGAAGGCCATAAACTTGAACAAACACAGCCGATTCATCTGTGTAGATAAGCAAGGTGTAAATAACAGCCGCCTCTTTGAATTACCTGAAAATCTAAACGGCCAAATGTATCGCAATCTTTTACCAAATGAAATGAAGAAAGATACAAAAAAATGTACTGGATTATTGGTAGGAAGTCGTCTTTGTCGACAAATTATAAACTCCTACTTTACAAGCAGATACTTAAACCTGTGTCGACCTATGGTATACAACTGTGGGGCTGCACTAAGCCAAGCAATATCACCATCATTCAACGCTGCCAAAATAAGGTGCTAAGAAACATCGTGGATGCACCGTGGTATATAGGAAACAGAAATCTCTGAGGGATCTTGAAATGGAATTAGTAACGAACGAAATTGGAAAGTTTGCAGAGAATCATCAGAACAGACTTCTCCAGCACACGAATGTCGAGGCAATCCAGCTTCTTGACAATTGTGACAGTGTGCGAAGACTCAATAGAACCAAACCTGTTGATGAAGTGAAGTTAAAAAAGCAGAGCACAGTGTTATGTGAGTGATAGCTGATAGGTGAACAAAGCACAGCAACGTGCAGTGTGTGAAGTTTAAAGCGTCAGCATCCAAATTAAATTTAAGTTACACCAATGGGGAACAGTTAATATCGAACACCTTTTATACGTAGCAATTTAGGTTAGATTAATATAGCTAGATAGTCATCAGACTAGGTATTATAGACAAGTACCTGTGGGGTGCTGTTAATTAATAATAATAAAAAATAATATGATATGACGTTAAATTTTGAGACACGTCCATATAAATTAAACATAAAAAGTATACAAGAAGAGGTTTATTTACTTCAAAGAAATCATATTTTGATTCAAATAAATTAATTTTTAGTGTGAATACCTCATCCGACTGCTAGAATGCAGTCGGATAATGCTGTACATTAATCTTTTTCTTCGATTGTACATGCGCCTACTTTAATTAGATACAAACAAATTTTAAATTAGGTAGTGTCTAATATTAGTTTACTATCTCTATAGTAACATCATGATTTTCAAATTTGTAACCTTATATTAAAACTGATAGGTAAAACATGTTATGACTGTTATCTTTGCAATCTATACTGTACTCTGCACTGTCTCGAACCATACTGCATCAGGATATTTAGTATATAAATAGCCCCGAGTGTTTATGATTATACGTTTTAAACCAGACAATGACGATGAAGCAACTAGTGCTTATCACGCTGTTTTTGTTTTCAAGCTGTATAGACAAGGTAGAGTTATTTTATACAATGTTATATAGGTAATCAATATTACGTATAGTTTATTTATTTGTGTCTCGTGTTGATTTGTTGATAGGGTTTCTGTGCAACAGATACAACTTATACTGCAGCTGTACTGGAATATTATCCTGTACAAAACGCATCATTAACACCTGAAAAGCGGACTGTACAAAATGTGAATACCTATATCGAATTATTGAAAAATAGTGGTGCGGTAAGTATCATAGCATCTTATAACTTATATAAAGGAATAGAAAGAAGTTTCAACTGAGTGCTATTACTTTCCTAATTACAAAATATGATGTTTTGTCATGTTTTCAATTACTTTCAATGACGAGATTCGGTAATCTCTGACCTTGAATAACGCACAACGTAGACACTATATCGATGGGGACTTTTCCGCAGTCAAATCCGTAATGTTCAATGACGCAGTTCATGCAAAAATGTTATACGTAATTAAGGATCATCTCTAACATACTCACCACTTATCCATGTTAAGAAATTATCCATTTTGATGACACAAACACAAAATAACACAAACTGAAACACGAACTATCGCGGTGACACATCGCGTGATAGGTTAGGTTAACTGTACTAATAGTTAAAAACGTCAAGTGACAAGTGTCAAATAGAACTGTATTTTCAATAATTAATTACTCAAAACATCGGCCAGAAACAGAAATAAGTTTATGATTTTTTGGAGTCATAATTGACTCCAAAAAATTATCAAGATTTATAACCCCTATAGATAAACAATTACTGCGCTCATTTTGTTCTTTTGTTCATTTTGTTCTTATTAAGTTGTAAGGCCTGATTTTTAGTCATGTGTCAAACGTCATGTCAAAAAACCTAACCTAAAAATTGTTCTTGGGAAGACATAACCTAACTTGTTTTGAATTAATAATTTAAAATCAATAAATTAATGAATTCACACATTTTAGGTTTTAGATATTGCTGTTTTTCCGGAAGGAACAATTACAGAAGGGAGTTCATCGAGCGGGCGTAGTGGTTTGCTGGGAGTTTCTCCGATTATCGACAAGTTTGACGGGTCTGTCATTCCTTGCGACAAGCCAGAAAATTTCCCTGAATACTTTGTGAAATTATCATGCGCAGCAAAAGAATTAAACACGTATTTGGTTGCGAATATCATAGAAAAATCAGTTTGTTCTACGGACGTTTTAGCTGACAGGACGAAATGTGCTGCCGATGATTATAACATGTTTAATACGAACGTTGCCTTCGACAGAAAAGGCAGCATTGTCGCCAGGTTAGTGTAAAATTATAATACTGTCGATTACAATTAGTATTACTTAAGAAAATTACCATAACCGTTTTTCTTCGTACTGAAAACCTAGGTTGTTACTATATTTAATGAAAAAAAATACTTGTAGGTATCGTAAATTCCATCTTTTCGGAGAGTACCAAAAGAACGTAACACAAGAAGTTGAAATATCGACATTTACGACAGATTTCGGCGTAACGTTCGGAATGTTTATTTGTTTTGATATTCTGTTCGAAGAGCCCCCGTTATGGCTTGTCAGGGATAACGTAAAGCATATAGCCTTTTCCTCAATGTGGTTTTCCGAAATGCCATTTTTAACAGGTATTTTTAAATTTTTCGTTTAAAATTTTATACGCGTTAACTTTCTATATTTATTTTTGTATAATTTTAGCAACCCAAGTGCATAATATGGTTGCCGTTTCCACGGACACTGTTCTCCTTGCGTCTGGTGCCAATTTTCCATTTGTAGGGAGCGGGGGATCAGGAATTTATCAAGGTACGATATTCGGTGTTTGATTTATTTTTGCTATAAATCTGTCATACAATAAAATAAGACAAAATAATAATAATAAGTCATTATTATTTAAGGTAGTAGCGGAGGTCTGACGCTGGGAACGCTCGGTTTAGGAGGTAGCAAAGTATTTGTACAAGAAGTACCAAAACAATGGACCGAAAACCAAGAGATAACACCAACTACAAGAGACGCAGCTGAAATTGATCGTATAGGTTCGGAAATGGACAATTTTTACTTAAAAGTCGACAAGATTACAGGTAAAGATATTTAACATTTATTGTCACAGTCAGTACGCATAATTTTTTTCATTTTAGTTTATAATACAACGCTGATACAGGGAAATATTGACGACGAGTACTGTTACGAGGATTTCTGTTGCCACTTTAAAGTTGACCTATCGAAAACTTCATCGGAAACTGACAATTTCTATAGATATAGGACGTTCGTCTATTCCGGAGTTCGATCTTTCGATGGCGTCTACAATGGTGGCGTACAAGTTTGTGCCGTGGCTTTCTGCAAAGGCGATACTGTAGAATCTTGCGGACACAGGTATCCTTAATTAATATTTGTTAAAATAAATAATAAAAATTTAAATCATTCTTGACTGGTACTAAAAAAACTAATTCTTGGATTTATAGTAGCAGTTTGCAATCACTCAAAGTTGCTGCATGAATAGAAGATTCACTATTTTTGTTGTATATTATTTTGATATAGCTAATCTATTTCTAGGATTTTTCCATACGGTGATATAGAATGGACCACAACATTTAACGAGATTGTCATCTCTGGAAAGTACACTGTTGCCAACTCGAACATGCAATATCCCAATACTTTGTTAAGCAGTGTTGACCCCTTAAGCGTGGATAATTTTGAGTGGACGAGCGTTTATTCTGAAGACAAACGGACAGTTGAAAGAGAAATTACTTTGCTTAAACCTCAAAACCGTTTGATGACTTTTGGTATTTATGGAAGAGATTTCAGCCGTGATAGTATGCCAACTGCTGCGGAAAAAGAGAAACATGTTGATTTATTGTAAACATCTTTATATAAGTTCTTTTTAATAAATGCTGTTTAAATAATCCTGTTTTTATTTAATTTGTTAGTTTCATTTAATGGCATAAAACGTTAGAAACTATTCAAATAATAACGTACAGACACACTTCGAGCAGCAGATTCACACTGTTACAAATAAACACCAATTCAGCTAAAATTTCAAATTTAGATGACTAAGATTGATTTATTTTGAAGCTAATTATGCAAAAATTAATATTAGTTACATAGCAGAAAAAATATTACAGGGATTTGGCCGTCCAAATTAAGAACGCAAACTGTCGCATAACACGCCGACCTTTGTCTACGCCTGCTATTTTAAGGCTGTATAATCGCGATCGGACTTTTTGACATTCCTATATAGCTCAAGAAGTGGCGAATCGAATGGTGTTGGTTTTATTAAGATTGAACAAAGGGTCAACGAGATCCAGCCTATTGAATTTCCCGATTTTTACTAATATTTCGTGGCACCTAATCAGTTATTAATTAATTACGGATACTAATTTACATTTTCCGGATCGGAGTTTTCCACTTTTAGATTGAGCGAAGAATGCTCGTTCGAACAGTGTTAGTTTCATTGCGTTATCTTTCAGGGTACTCGAGTAATTAGGATTTTTCTATACACGTAACTTCCCATAAGGGGTGCTGGCAGCCGGCCGTCCAAATTAAGAACGCAAACTGTCGCATAACACGCCGATCTTTGTCTACGTCTGCTATTTCAAGGCTGTATAATCGCGATCGGACTTTTTGACATTCTTGTAGCTCAAGAAGAGGGGAATCGAATGGTGTTGGTTTTATTAAGATCGAACAGAAGAGTTTTTCTATCTCATAAGGGGGTTGGAAGCCACTATTTTTCTAATTATTGTATATTTAGGCTGGTGATGTTATAAACGACGAAACCGGTACCTAAGATATTAAAGAATTTATTAATTTATTTATCAAATCTACCTTTGGCGACATGGACAATATCCAAATCAAAATACCGAAATTTTATTGAATTAAAAAAACTATTTAGTCGTTGTCCTGCATTTTCCTTCGTCGTCTCGCGTCATCCTTATGAAGAACGTCCCGTATCCAGGAGTAAAAAGCAGCGACGGAAGTATACACTTCCGGTTGCTGCCTGTCGCAATCTCTGGACCCGTAGGACAGCAGGCCAGCAACGGCCCCGTCGCATACCAGCGGTCCCCCCGAATCTCCAAAACATGGAGCAGCATCGCCTCGAATCGCCAGAACGCAAATATTCGAATGAAAAGGTGTGTAGTACCTTTCGCACTCGTATGTCGAAATTTTCTCCAATTCCAGCTCCTGCAGGATATCTTTATTGTAATACTCATTTGTTACTCCCCATCCCGCCGTTTTGCAATCGCTGTAACTCCATTCGTTCATCGGTACATTGATCGTGGCCACCCGATCACTGAATTCGAAGTTGGCTGAAAAGAAAAGCGAAAATATGAAGGTGGTGCCCTGTGGCTTTTCTGATCTGAATTTTGGTATACAAGTTCATCTTTCAAAAAGGAAGAACGTTCGTGAATGGGAAAAGTCGGTACACACCATTTTTTTACTAATGTTTTTAGAAGTGTTATTCTGACTATTCTGAGTAAAATGTTTCATAAAGACTTATTTATTTATTGAATGTCTAAAAAAATTACAGTCATTTGAAGTATTAAAAAAAAGTGTTTTAAAACGACAAACTTCGGTTTTACTCAGGATCTGTTTCTTAAGTTTTGTATTCATTTTATTATTATAATTGGTATTTGTTAAACTTATTAGCGAATTTTATTTTTTCCTTCCTTTGGTAATATTTAAAAGAACTGTGTTAACTTTTTCAGGAATTGAAGAAAAAAAAAAACGATTACATTTAGACACAAACACAAATATCGGCAAAGTTAGAGAAAATGAATGTAGTAAATCAACAGCAGAATTCTACAAAAAAATAATTAGTAGTTTAAATTGCAACATCGCTGGTTATTTGATACCAGCATGGTCCTGTGAAATTACAGAATTACCACAGTAAATTTACAGGAAGTTTTAGGAATTTTATTGGAAAAGTGCAGTAATTTCACAATGGAAGTAATTTTAAGTACACTAAGGAAAAAGGCTGTAAAATTACACAAATCATTGTGAAAATTACAATACAAATGAGGTAACTATTTACAAATGTGGTACCAATTATTACAATTATTCGTAAGTCCGTGTAGTATTTAAGCAATATTGCTGCTTTATTTCAATTACAATGATCTGCAATATTCCGGCCAAATTCTTGTAAAATTGGTGTAAATATACAATGACAATGTAAAAAATACAATTGAGATGTAAAATTACACTGATTGTCGCAAGGCAAAAAAACCTACTATTCGTACTGTAAATGCACCAAAATTTGTTTCAGTGTACCTTCCCAGATGAACAAACCAAATAAAGACATGTAAACCATTTAGGCAAATATTCTTGCTCACTTTCTGCTTTCATCATGGCTATATCAGCGTATAAATCATCGTTTCTGTTGAACATCTCGTGTACGACGACTCTGGCGACGTCATGTATAGAACCCCGTCCAGAATAAGTGCTGCCAACGGCCAATTTGTATCTGATGGGTCTATATGGCGAGTACTCTGTCGTACAATGTCCTGCTGTCAGAATCCAGTAGGCTGTTATTATAGAACCGCCGCAGTTGTGCCTGCCATTGAGCATAATCTGAACCATGTAAGGATGCTGCTCAATGGTAGTCGACATGCCTTTGACTATCCTCGGTTCTTGTCGGGCACTTACTGAAAACCAAGAGGACTGTTTTGACTGTATAATATGACTCAGATGTCGGCTTCATTGATACAAGTTGATGGATGTTGTGTAGCATTTGTTTCGCTTACCAGTTAGCCTAAAAATTGCGACGAGGATACCCCATTTTACTGTACTAAATCTCATATTAAGGAATTGCTATTTCCAACCCTTCATTGGGGTTACCTGCGATGTTTTTTTTTGTTTTACGTACACTATAGCACAACCATCAGGTTGATAAACGCTTAAACTGGATTGAATAGCCGCGTATCAGTCGTTAAATTGATCTGCCCATTGTTTAATAAACAATTTGTTCATTTCCCATCAATTTGTAATAAGTTGGTCTCCGAATGTCTATATATAGTCGTGAATTTGTGTTAAGAAATAGACCGCTGGTGGCAGCATAATAATTAAATATTTGCAGTATAATTTCTTTTGAGTGTTGGAATTGTTTTGAAGGAAATGTCTTAATTCTCGAGACCGTGGCGATAGGCAGAACAGATAGTTTGAAATTAAATTCTGAGGATTTTTTTATATAGTGAATTCAACGGCAGAGCAGGTAGCAGATGTTCCGAAGATATAGAGGTCCCAAGTATCCGGCAAAGCGGACGTAAATGGGAAAACCCCAGGCAAAGCCGGTATCCAGAAGTCCCAGAGGTCATACAGCGTGGTCAGTGTGGAAACATCTGGACGTACCGTTACCGTATGAAGCACGAAATCGTTCCAGAGATAGAGGGGTGGCCGCAAAACCTCCCGCGAGAGGCGAAAAGGCCAAGAAAAAATTTCCTTTTTCACTCTTTGATCACCTCTTTGATGTACGTCGAAATTAGTGCCGCTAGATTTACAAAGGGTTGTAATCTACAGCAAGCGAAGTCCAGTGCGCTTAAAAAATGGCGTGACCGCAGAAAAACGCCCAAAGGGAGGCGTAGGGTCAAAAATTACAGTGTTAGAAAACAAATGACTACATGGACAACGCAAAGGGATGTACAGCCGTGGAAAATTCAATGGTAACAGGCTTGCCGCTAGTGTACACCAAACGTAGCTCGGATATTGTCGGTCGTCGGATACCTACCTGCTAAAGTCATAAAACCAAAGGGTTACTTTTGTTTCGTTTCGTTTTATTTTTCTGTATCTATGGAATGAAATCGAATTTCGTCTATTTATATGTTTCCGATATCCGAAACTGACAAAAGTGCACTGTAATATTTAATGTATTTTTTGCATGTAGTTGTAAATCGTATTTGCCCCGGTTTCTTCTTTGCTGCAGATATGCCCTTTAGAACTGATACTACAGTGTTGTTCAGCATTTTAGCTTAATTATAAAAATGTTGTTATTTTTATGTTTATTAAAATTATATATTTACGTTCTATAATAACATCCGCACACAATTTTCTTTTATGTGTGACATGTAACGGCAGGATTTACAATCCAATATGAATGACATCATATCAGAACGATATGCAAATAACTTTGAAAAAATTTATAATAAAATCATTGAAATTTCAATCTATATTTATGTTACTCAATCGTTTTCGCCGTATTGCAAACGTTTCAACTCAACTAGTTCCTTGTATAATATTTTGTATTGCGGCCGACCTACCGGACGATCAAGCACAAAGGTTATTTTTATTACACTATGGGTCGCGTTTTGTTCCTTAATTTACTTTTTTGCTGGCCTTTCCGCAAATTAGGCAAATATTGAAAATATGTATCACATAACGTTGCGACTTCGTGCCATCGACACACAATTTCGAAGAGTTACAATGCCCTATTACCTGTCTATTGAAGATCGTGCAAGAATCGTCACCCTTTGGGAACTTGGCAGAAACAAAGGAGAGATCGCTAATGAACTAAATATATCGGTAAGTTTGCGTTTGTATGATTAAAATCATTATTGTAGTGCATTGGGTATGAATACGTATTGTAAATATAACAGTGTTTTGTTAAAATGTTTGCGTGCTATTGGTTTTATTGATTATTTTATTATCATTAAATTGTTATTTACCTTAATATTAAATAATCAATTGAATTATATTATTTATTATGTAGGGTATGGATACGACAAAATCTCTGGAATGAATTGCTATTATAAAAATCCTCCAACTTGTCAATTTGAATACCAGAAAATTTGTAAAAGAAACATAAAATGGTTGTATTCGAAGTTATCCGTTACAGCATAACAATTGGTAATACAAACGGTTAAATTAGAAAATCAGTGGCATTACCCCGGAAATTATATTTTATATAAAAATGTATTTTGCTAATATTTCAAGTGTGCTGTAACTTTTTAAGGATTTGGAATAACAATTAGGTCCATATGAAAAGTATTACTCTGAATGACATTTAGTTTCTAAAAATGCTTTTTGCGAGAAAGAATGTTGAACATATAATAAATATGAATATTCCTTTTATAATACATTTTAAACACTTAAGTAAATAAATGTGCAATACAGCCCAAACCTCTATAAATTATAATGAGCAGCCAAAAGGTCGTTAAATATGTCCATTAGTTTAATTAAATTTAAACATTATATGTAATTTAAAATGAAACATGATAAAAATGTAGTGCGACCTAAAACCAATATTTTATGCAATACGTTCTACAACCTGAAACAGGTCATCAGGTCATACCAACCTCAACAACATATGAAATAAAAGCACTCCTGCAAATTGATATCAACCTCCAACCTAACAGAACACTTTTCTTATTTAATACATGCTTATGTTATTCCTATATTATTAGATGTTTGTTTTTATGTTATTACATATATTTATGTTATGTTATTACAAATATCATTTTTTTACTGTTATACATCTATCTATTATTTTTATCTATACCATACTCATGTTATATTTATATTATTTTTGTTGAATACATAATTATATGCAATTTTCATTACTTACCATAACGTAAATTAAATATAAAACATTTTGAGATAAAAGTATATTATTTCGGTCTGGGACTAAGTAGAAACCGAGAAAAATGAGTTTTTTCACTTACATGAACTTCCTATCTGGAATTACCTCCTTTAAAAATTATTGACAGCGGATATCGGATGTAGTAATCGGTTTGCCTTGATGCATACACCGACGTAACCATGATGATGAAGTATTTCAATATGTGCCTAATTAAAATTTTTACAATTATAACTAACGTTACTATGTATTTTAGTATAAATGAAATAATCCTGCAATTGCATATCGAAACAAAAATATTAACGAATAACAATCTTTAGCTACGAGCGGCAGTTTCGCTCCGAATATCTAAAATATATTATATAAATACGAAACTCATATTCATACCATCTATATACAGAAAACTTAAAATGAAATGAAACAGAAGTGACTCGTCGGTTTTATGACTACCAGGTAGGTATACGACGACCGACATTCTCCGACCTACGTTTGGTGTACACTAGCGGCAAGCCTGTTACCATTGAATTTTCCACGGCTGTACTACCGGGGCCTAAGTGTCGCTGGACAACATCCACACGTCGTATAGGTCATCTACGAGTAAGCGATAGCTTTCGAGGAACGACGGATGCCGATGGAGATTAAGGACCACCGATGACGCGAGAAAAAGGGACGGAGGGAAAACCGAGGCGAGGAGCGGGGAGGTCATTTCACGTTTGCGGCCGTATTTGAAGATTGATAAAAGATAATGTAAGTCATGATGTAATCGGACTGCTATGATACTGCTTCAATGTTGTTTTTCCTTTTGTTTCATGTGGCCAATGGCCCAGAGGAACGAGACATTCGCTTGGGACTTTGAGATTCGAAGCCGAATCAGCATCGTCGGACTTCAGGACCAAGGCCGAGGTGTTTTGGGTTTTATTGTGTCATATCTGTGTTTTTATTTCAGGAAATCGAAAAATGTACGAGAAGAAAAATGTTTATGTCAGATATTGTAATTAGCAATTAAGAGAATTGTTTTGTAAGGGGAGATGGTACAATCAGCAATTTGTTTTTAGATAACGAAATTGGTCAAATAATTATTTATCTTAACGTGGAGGGATGTAATAAGCTGGTATTTCGCGCGTTATTTGTTAGGGAATTTAAGTTTGAACTCGGGCGGAACCGGTGTGTCTTGGCCTACTGCGTCCTCCCCTAACGATTTATGTAGATGGCGTGACGGTCGACTTAAGTGGGTTTGAGTTAAGGGTGAACGAAAGAAGCTTGCTCCTTCTTCCTTTAGCCATCATAATGTAATCATGTGTCGTGAGAGCCCTATGGGGCCAAGTTATAATAATTGTGCTGTCTTGTATTTTCTTGTTCTCGACCATTTTAACGCGTAAGTTGTTTATTAGAGTTTGCTGATTTATATTGTGGCCATCTCTGCCAAAAGAATATTATTATTGTTTTAGAATTAACGTTCGTCTTTTTGTAAGCAGTTCTGCATTGTTCATGTTTTTGTTTAATAGACTTTAAGTGTGGTTTTTAGTTCTGCGTTTTTATTATAGAGTAATATAAACCTGTCCTGTTGTGGAGAAGCATGTTGGCTTCCAAGTGGTTTAAATTGTAATTAGTAAGAGTTCATTCTCCAACAAAGTCTTAGAGAAAGGAACTCACGTGTTTTAAGCCTCCGGAAGAGATAGATAATTAGTTCACGCTACCGTAAGTAAAATCTAGTAAAGTTTCGAAAGTCATAAATTAAATCTTGTTGTAAATGACTTAAACTCTGTCGCAGAAGTGCGTTATACCATTTCCACAATAAAACACATTAACAGTAACTTTTGCGAGAATCTGTTTTAAGAAGAAGGAATTCTCTAAATAGTCCACTACCCTCCGAAATTTGCTGGTCCCAAAAATACAAGAGTAATTAAGTATTTAGGCTGGACTGTGCAGCCACAAGAAGTTTTTATTTTTGTAGCTGCTTAATTGCGAAATATTCATCGTTGTTGGAACCAGTGGTCAACATTCTACACAGGGTAAGCATTGAAGTTCCTAAGATATTGATCTACAAATGCCCAGAGTAATAAACATACAACAGCATCGCTCAAATCCTCCAGTATTTATACCCTACCTAGACTCTTTTAAAATCGCTCTGGGCAACAGATTGTCTCCAGAATATACACCAACCTTTATAATGACGTCTCGGCACACCTATCAAACAATAAAGACTACAGTAGTAGAACTAATAAAAATTTGAAGAGTTCAGTAAAGTCAGTTTTATAGTCTCTATGGTGTGCAAAACGAAAATGAACTGTGGTATAATTTGCCGAAAAGCAGGGAAATGGACGAAGTAGTACCAAAAGGACTCCAACTTGTAGTGTTTTGAAAGATGCAGAAGACTTCTTTTCAATTATTAACAAAGTATTGCACATTTTTCTTGCTCAACCGTGCACCACAGCTACAATCGAACGAACTTTCAGCAAACTCAGAAGGGTGAAAACATGGCTATGATCTTCTATGTAGGAGAAAGGTTAAATGGATTGTGCATGCTCAGCGTTCATCGCAACATTGTCAGTGAAGACCAAGCGCATTTTAGAGAATGATAATTAACCCAGGTGATGATAATTTTTGGAAAAAGCACGTCCGCCTGGATTTGAACCAGGAATCCCCCAATTTCCGGTTGACAGTTCTCCCAGTTGAGCTACAGAGGCTGTGGAACTTTAGTCACTTCAGGACTTGCAATCCGAGTTTCGAATTACACAAACCCGTCGTGACACCTATTGGGGCTAGACGGAAGTTTGGTAACTAGGAGTCGCTAAATGTTTATTGCTAAACAGCTCATTCAGATGAATAAATTCAAGGGAAAATGGTTATTACGTAAACTCGTTCGTAATGTAGAATCAACTAAAGAAGCGAATGATAATTAACACAGGTGAGGATAATTTTTGGAAAAAAACACCTCCGCCTGGGTTTGAACCAGGGTTAAGTATCATTCGCTTCTTTAGTTCTACATTACTGACGAGGTTACATAATAACCATTTTCCCTTGAATTTCTTAGCATATTTCATATTAAGTACATACCTCATACATATACACAACTTTCTAACTCCTTGTCACCCCCCTGCTAAAACTTCTGGCTACGCCCTGAAATACCACATTACAAAATAAAACTTTGCATACCCATAATTGCAAAACGAGGTAACATATCATCAAATTTGGTATATTTCTATAAGTACATGAAGAATTGTACAAAATTTTACCAACATTCAAGTTGGTAAGGAATGTGTTGATTTGACATGGAATTACCCCTACCGGACATAACGTAAATAACTATTGTTATACGTCATTGTCATTATTGTCAAATATTGTGTAGATTTGGCATTCCATATGTCAATATCAAACTTCATGTGACATCCCTCGCAAACGCAAACCATGAGGAAGAGTTGTAAACAATTGTTCACAAACGTCCATTTTATCCTTAAACTGACAGAATTCCTATGCTGTTTGGGTGGATTGGTGCCATTATTTTTACATAAGCAAAATTTTTTCTCTATACATATCAGAGATACTCTTGTAGTTGCTTTGTACGCCTTTCTCTTAATCGTTTTCTGCTTCATCATTATCTATATATGGGATGAGACACACAAGAGGCTAGAAGTGCAATTGTTGACAATCGGCGGACTTCATGCCATAGTTGGAGGCATCTACGCAATAATTGAGTACCGCAAAAGGGTTAAAGACCATTATGGTTTTGATGACGACGAGTATGATGATGATGACGATGAATACGATCATCGGGCACTGCTTATATGTATAGGAGTTTTCTCACTGTTTACTGGAACTATCATGCTGCTGGATGTCTTATTGCATTGGCTCAATAAATGATCTGCGAAAATAACTTGATTATACTTAGGTACCAACTAAAGGGGGAGATATATTGAAGTGATGAAAATACTACAACGGAAAGCCTAGATTTTAAAGAGCATTATTGATTCGCTCTACAGAAAGATCTACGAGTATTTTAATTTTTGTGCTGTTTGGTTGTTTTTTTGGAGTTGTACTAAGCCAATATTGACAGACTATGTGAACAGATTGTGTTGTGTTAACTTCAGATGCGTCTCTCTGTTTATTATTATTACTATTACTGTTATTATAATTATTAAACATTACATTATTATTACATTCTTTAACTTTGTTTGTCGTTGCACTGGAATTTTATATATCCGGAACAAATGAAGGTTTGTTATATGTCAATAAAGTATAGAATTATAAATGGAACAATGTGTATATATTATATTGAAATAGGTCCATAATCAACAGTTACAATCTTATAGTTTATTATAATACAAGTTTTATAATACAAAAATTGGCGCACTCAAATGGAACAAGTGCGCCAATACATCTTATAAAACGAGTGTTATATACTATTTTTCTACTTTGCGACAATAATTTTACATAAATTTCGAAAACTGCAGTTGTCATTTTACAATCTAGAGTAGTTTTATCTTCAACAGTTGGTACTTGTGGTAAAATTCACAAATACGATTGACGCGAGCCAATAGCAATTGAGATGTCAGCCATATTTGACACGTGACGTCAACATCATCAATCTTGGAAAACTAAAAGTTACCAAAAGTTTCTGATATATTGTTTTCATAACGACACCAAAAGCGATTTTGTTGAGTTTGTAACAAACGGAATTGTTTGGAATTCAACATTTGTCTGTTGGCCCTATAAATTACAACCGCATTTGTTCTGCAAGATTGGATATGGTTAAACCAGACCGAACAGCAGTAACTCAATCATAAAATTGATAATGTTTAATGTATTTGTGTATAAGAATTGCTTTCGGAAGCATTCAATACTTATGTTGTATGCTGGAAGGTTGAATATAAGGTGATTTATAATATTAGTGTTATGTTACTAGTACTATGTTGGGGAAGCTGGTCATGTGAGGTATCATAGGATAGTTGATTCAAAACTAAGTACGTTTCGTCTGAAACTGTGCTTTATTTGACATCACTGAAATGAGATAAAAAGAACCAAAAGTTGGTGATGTTGGTAACAATTTTAGAGCCCATTTTGATTGTGATGTAGGGTACTATCGTGAGCATGAATTTGCACTAATTAAACTGGGCTTCGTAATCTCATGTGTGTACGTTTGTCTTGTCAGATTAATGTCATCTTGAATTTTGAAGGCAATAGTTCAAATTCGACTGCATGATGGATGGAATCAGCATTCGAGAAATTGCTACTGAATTAAGTAAGTGTAGACAAGAATTTCGAGCGGGTAATTTTCCGGAAAATCTCAAGGTGGCAAGGGTAACCGCTATCCATAAAAAAAGGTGACCTTCACAAGGAGGAGAACCAGAGACCCCTCTCAGTACTGCCAGTCTTCTCAAAGGTGATGGAGTTAGTGTTGAAGAATAGGCTGATGAGTTTCCTGGAATCTAAGAACAGTATTGATTGCAATCAGCATGCATAACAGAAAAATCAACGGTGACAGCAGTGACCCAGATTTTGGAAAGGATTTTGGAGGTCTATTTGTTTCTTATCTTTCTGGAAGATCTCAGGGGTTGTCTTGGGAAAGCAGGATATCGGGATTGAGAGAAATCAGTATCGGAGTGCCACAGGGGTCTATACTAGGCCCAGTATTGTTCATCCTCTACGTAAACGAACTTCCACAAAATGCTGGTGTATCCAAAATATGCATCCATGCTGATGATACGTGACTCATTATAGGTAAGGTAGATAGCCAACTTAAGGAACAAGAGAGTCAGACGACGATGATCATGAAGGACTGGTTCAGCAGTAACAAGTTCAAACTGAACGAAGAAAAGGTTTAATCCATCACCTTCGGCGCTGGACACAGACTCTCGATACAACAGTGCTCTTCAGCTCTGATATTACATGTTTGGTCAAGAAGCTATCGACTGCTATCTTCTGTATAAGAAGAGCAAAAGAATTGACAGGTGTGGATGCAGCACGTCTTACATATTATACTATTTTCCACAGTTATCTGGGCTATGGTCTTTTGCTTTGGGGTTCAGCAGATGTCGCAAGATTGTTTCCATTACAAAAGAAAGCAATTAGAGTGGTTCCTGGTGGAGGTTACAGGGAACATTGTAGACCGCTTTTGAAGAGCCAAAGAGTACTAACGCTTCATTGCAATTACATACTTGCGGCGTTGAACTACATGTATAGTAGCAGCAGCAAATATGCTAAGAATGATCAATACCACTGGGACAAGACGCGACTTGCAAGGAGGTTAGCAACACCTAACCGCAGAATAAAGAAGGCCCAACAGAGCACAAACTACAACTGATGCATCAAGATTTTTAATGTCGCCGTGCCTACTAGCATCAGGTTAATACCGAAGAAAAAATTCATGGCTGCAACAAGGAAACATTTGATGAACAGAGCTTATTACTCTGTTGAGTTCTGTTGAGATTTGCCTGTTGACAATAGAATATAATAGACAACAGAATAACTGCCCAATGTCACTTTGCTGTCTCCATTTTTATTGCTCGAGGTTTGTACATACATCGTAAATGCTTGGGGGAAAACTGACTATGTTGAGGCAAATTCAAAAGCTAACGAAATTGCTTCATATTACAGGATAACAGACTTTTCAGACTGTTCAGTGTTCACTTGGTTAGCAAAATTATGAGGTACCGTTTTACTAAAAAAAATAATAATTGGTTAACGCGGTCTTGGCCTTGCTGTAACAGGTGCAGGTATTTCAAAAAATATAAAAGGCATTTGACGCGGGCTGTGAATTCCATCGTACTTAATTACGGTTCTGATCCACGAGTAGTAAGCAGCAACAGCTGTGAAGACTTCCGGTTCCTGCCGATCGCAGTCGGTCGAACCGTACGACAGCAGGCCAACTTGGACTCCACTGCAGACCAAGGGTCCGCCCGAATCTCCAAAGCATGGAGCCGCGTTCTGTTTAACAGCCAGCACGCAGACGTTGGAACGCA
Source organism: Melinopterus prodromus (assembly GCA_964023965.1). Classification (NCBI taxonomy): domain Eukaryota; kingdom Metazoa; phylum Arthropoda; class Insecta; order Coleoptera; family Scarabaeidae; genus Melinopterus; species Melinopterus prodromus. Next base: position 10,252,438 of record OZ030395.1, read on the forward strand.
ACGGTTTGAACGGCACACAGTCTCGGAGGGGTATCGTATACAGTTTTAGCTCTTGGAGGTGTTCCTTGTCGTGAGCATCTGTCACGCCCCATCCAGCTGTCACGCAGTCCATGTAGTCCTCACTGCGTCTCTCCACGATGGCCAGATTGATCTTGTCTATCGTTGGACCAAAATTGAATTCACCTGCAAGTTTTTATTGACATCAAAAACAGGCTTTATTTTTCTTTATGGTTATTTTTAGATAGGGGTACAGCTATTATAGTAGCTAGTATAGCCAGCCAATGCCCCTTGAACAGAGAGGGTAGCTTCAGCACATCCCTCCTAAGCCCAGGCCTGTCTCTGTGAGGCACGCTATCACGTGACAGTATCCAATACAATGTTGGATCGGCTTAACGTGCCTCCCGAAGCACGGCTTAAAACTACCATAATAATGTTAGTAATTTTGGGTACTTCACCTCTGATTTGCATCATGGCTAAGTCGGCCTTCTGCTTGTCATGGGGGTCATACTTCGGATGCGGTATGACTTTAATGACGTCATAGATGGTACCCCGATTCACACGTGTGCTCCCCGCCGCTATTTTGTACTTTATCGGCTTATTTCCGGTGCAATGTGCAGATGTTAGAATCCACCTTGTTGCTACAATGGAAGCGCCGCAATGTTGCGAGCCATCTTCTAATATGGCGACCATATATGGGTGTTTTTCTATTTTCGCATAGGTACCTTGCATTATCCTGCCCTGTCTTGGTGGTTCTACGTCATCCGAAGTAAAACATCCTATTTGAAGTATCGTGAAATCAATTATTATCCAATTTTCGAAGCAAGTAAGCAAGTTTTGTTATACCTAGTCTAGGGGTGTGCACCAATACTTTTGAGTAACGAATTGATACCGGTACGTTCTAATCGAGTATTCGTTACTTTGTATTCGTTACTTTGTATTCGTTACTTTGTATTCATTACTTTGTATTCGTTACTTTGTATTCGTTACTTTAATCAATCGTGTTTTGTTACTGATACTTGGTATCTACACGTTTCGGTACCGTTACCAGACTTGATACTGAGTATCAGTAATCATTCGTTGGCAGGATTAATATTGAGTTACGTTTAGTGGCGATTACACGTGTTCTATTTATTATTCAATTTTATTATCATATTTATTTCCAACTTAATATATATTTTATTTAATTACGGAAATTGTAGTTTATACATGATACTATAGAACTGATATTTTATTCGGCGTGCTTCTTGTGATTGATACCTAACCTGATGTAACGAATACTTTTTAAATAAGTATTCGTTACTCGCAATATTTTAAAGTAACGAATACGAAGTAACGAATTGATGCTATTTACACATCCCTAATACTTACAAAGATTATTCTTACCTGTTATCTTCAAAACTCCGAAAATGATGCACAATTTTAGCATTCTGAAGATCATATTTACATATATTGCTATTTATCCGGACTTTCATTGGTATAAAATTTAATATTTGCCAAATTTGTTACGTTCATGTAGAAGACATAAATTAACTCCAGTCTTGAATAGTGTTGCTCAAACTGGATGAAATAGCTTCTTTTAGTTAGTTCCTTTTATAACAATTTGATTGGTTGCAGCAGTTTAGGAATTGTTTAATATGTAAACCAGTTAAACTCGTTTATTCAGAATTGAAATTGTGACGTGCTTTCCAACAAATCTTGGTATTCTGTACCATATCAAGTTATTTTTCGTGTTCATTGTTGCATTCTGCAGGAAATAGGAAGCGTATGTTGTAATATGTCGTAAAATGACAAAACTGCACTGCCTTTGTGGTTTAACTACATAAAAAGAACCAATTATCCGCCAAGTTTTATAGCATCGTTAAATTGATAATGTTTATTGGCACGTCAAACAATGAATTATAGGTGCATCGAAAGCATTGTTTAAAACATAAATGAGTCGGAATTATATGGCATCAGGTCGAACAAAATGTATTTATTGTACAATTAGAAATTTTACATATCACATCAGGTATAATGATCAATATCAATCACCAATATCGTGGATGTATAATCTCTTCTTTTAGAAACAAAACCTTCCATCAAAGCGAATTACGCACCAAAAATTATAAACGGCGATGACACAACTATAGAGAAGCGGCCATTCTTGGTCCAAGTCATTTACAAGAACTACTTTCTTGTTTGCGGAGGCTCTGTCATCACAAACAGATGGGTCCACGCAGCAGTCATCGTCTCTTACTGACATCATACTTGCACATTTCAAAATCTACGCTGACAGTACCATCTCATACGAAGGCACAAGCTATGACGTGGCGACCATCAAAATCCGCGAGCATTGTGGGATGCGCGTGGATGTAGCAATCGCCGACGTGGCACTGATGCAGATAAAAGGTGTATTTGCATTTAGCGAAAAGCTTGTAGCGATTAAAGTAGATTTTGTTGAAAGAGAATCTGACGCTGACTACAAGAATTGCTCGACAGCAGGATGGGATGGGACGGAAGCGTTGTTGCCACTGCAAGTTATGAAGGGTTTGAATTTGCGAGCGCTGGACGTTGAGACTGTTTCCCACGAGGATTGCAAGTTGTCGTGGGAAGTGTTGCCGTCCAGTTTGTGCATAAAGGCTTTCGTAAACGCCTTGGCTCGACCTGCTATGGAGATTCTGGTGGTCCGTTGGTTTGCGATGGAGTTCTTGTTGGCGTGGTGTCTCTTGGTAATGACTGTATTGGTTTGGTCGTCTATGCCATGGTAACATCGTTTTACACTTGGATGAAGACTTAAATGAAGATATTTGAGAAAAATTTTGGGCTAAGTTAGGTGTGAAATTCTCTTCATTGTCAACACCTTGTATAAACAAATTATATTAAGTGTCCTTCATTGGTTTTACTTCATTTTAATTTATATTATAACGTTTTAAAGTTTACGTACTGCTTTTGTCACTTCACTACACACTTTTGATAGTTCGAGACAACGTCTGGCCGACGATTAAGCGTCGATCTAGCAATGGCAAGCTTCCATCGGTTTTAGTCATGTTTGAGCCATTCTCTGTATTTTGACCAAAGTCAATACAGTTTCTCAAACGTTCGAAGCGCGATTTTTTGTGATATTGTTTATATTAATTCATAAAGGATTAAACGGATGATGATAAAACGGCACCTTTTAAAATGATTATACATTAAATTATACATTACACAAATTCACGTTCTATACTCAGATACAGTGTTGTATCAATGATATCTTAGAACTCGAGTACACAATAAGAAACCTACATGAAAAGCATACAATTACCCACCAAGTTTTGTGGCATCGTTAAATTGATAATTTTTATAGACACATTGTGCTTCGAAAGCATTGTTTAATAATTAAATTAGTTGCAATGGTATATGGCATCAGGGAAATACTTTCATGACTTTTAGGCACGTTTATTTTGGCCGCTTTTATCTTACCCCCTTCACCCGAGTTTACTCTCCTGTAGGGATGAGTTGCTCGCGAACGAACCGTTCAATAACCGGGTCAAATGTCTGAACCGTTCGGTCCGGTTCACCGCTGGCAAACTGAACGGGTCAGTAGTTCGTTCGTTTACGGCATTTACGCACTCGGGTCATTTCTGCTCAATGTATAAACAGCTCAAAGCAGACACACTCCAGCTATTTGCAACGACTGGCGTGGCGGCGTCTTTGACGCACGTGTTCATTTCTTTCCAGTGCCGCATAAAGTATTATGCAAAATTATTTTCGGGATAGAGGGAAAATGAAAAGGCCTATTATTTTTCGATAAAGCTTTTTGATTAGGCAAGAGAGGCTTTTGAGCTTATGTAAAGATGCCGTCACTGGGGCCCCTAGGCTGGCTGGGCCCCTAGGCTGGGGCCTTGTGGGCCTAGACAGAAATCCGGCACTGGCTATCTTGCGCAGAATGCATGTAAGAACTGCCCTCCCTCACGACGTCTTGCAGATCTTCACTGTTCTTGTAAACCGTTCGTTCGCTGAGGGTATTTTCCCGGACAGCTTCAAGACTGCTTGTGTGGTTCCCATTTATAAGGGTAGGCGGTCATTTGCTCTGGGTGATTACCGACCTATCTCTCTTTTGTCGACGTTTTCAAAGGTCATCGAACATATTATGCGCAAAAGAGTAAATGATTTTGTTGAGAACCATAACATATTGTCTGCTTCATAGTTTGGATTTAATATTTACGAAAATGTAAATGGAGACCTCTTAGTGGCGACAGTTTTTTGTGGTCTGGCGAAGGCGTTCGATTGTGTCTGTCACGATATATTCCTCGACAAATTGGAGATGTACGGTTTTAAGGGTTTGATTGGTGACTGGATGCGGTCGTATCTGACTGGACGCACCCAGTTGGTTTCTTTGAATGCTGGTGATATCGTCGTTAGGTCTGGCGTGGGTCGGGTTCAATGTGGTGTGCCACAGGGTTCCATCCTGGGTCCCCAATTGTTCTTATTGTACATTAATGACCTGGCGATGGGGGACCTGATGGCCACCGTTACGCTTTTTACATGGGCTGGGGTTGGAGCGGGAAATCTTGAGGCTGACATAAATTCCGATTTGAGCAAAATTAAATCATGGTTTGACGCCAATAAGCTTTGTCTCAATCTAGATAAAACAAAATATATGTTATTCCGCAACAACCTTTTGAGCCTGGGGCTCCATGTTGGAGATGAGTCGATCGACAGGGAAACGACATCGAACCTGGCGTCCGTTTGTTTTGCGGTGCGTGTTGTTAGGGCTGAGGTAGGTTTTGACGCAGCCAAGGTAGTGTACCATTCCCTATTTGAGTCTCGGCTGCGGTACTGCATCGGAGTTTGGGGGTTCGCATCCTCAAACTTGCTGACTGGCCTCTTCAGAGTCCAAAAGCGAGCACTTCGTTTCTTGTGCAAACGACCTCAACGGTCTGTGTATGCTTTGTTTTTGTTGGAAGTGCCACGAGCGTCCATAGAGGGCGATACAGTATGGGTGCGAAGGGAAACCTTTCATCCTCATTACACAAGGAGGCGCGGAGATCTTGCCTTGCCTAAGCCGACGTCGGCTCTCTGTAGAAATTCCCTGTTCTACATGGCCAAATATTACTATAATACGCTGCCAGCAGAAATTCGGGATATAGCACCCATATCGTTGTTCCGGCGCAGACTGAGAAATGTATTTATAGCTGAGGCAATTTTACACGCTAGATGAGTTCCTGGAATTTGACTGGAACGCCACTTAGGTAGGTATATATATTTATATATGTCTTTTTTCTTAAAATCGCGCATTTTTGACGGACCTATTGTGAACGTGTTATTGTGCCTTGTAATTTTACGTTTTGCCTGGATATGTCGTGCTGTTCTACGTTTTTTTTGCTAACTTTTGTATTTTGTTGGTTAATGATTCCTTCTCAAGATTGCTGTGAAGACTGTTATTTTGTCAACCATGTTTTTTAACACCTTATACTGGTAGCGTTGAATGATTCTGTTTTGTTTGGTTTAATCTGACGCTACTCCATTCAAACGTTTGATAGTTCGTGACAGCGCCCGATTTAGGACTATGGGGACCATAGGAAAAACGCACTAATTTTTAGCGCTGTACAAGCCGCCTAATGCTCGCTCTCTACTCAGATACATTCTTGTCTCCCCGATATCTTAGAATTCGAGTCACAATAAGAAAACTACATAAAACGCACACAATTATCCATCAAGTTTTGTGGCATCGTTACTTTGATAACTTTTATAGGTGTATCGAAACCATTGTTCAATATATAATTTAATCGGAGTGACATGACATCAGGGCAAGCAAAATATATTGTACTCCTAGCAATTATATCTATCACATCAGGTACAATGCTCAATATCAGTTACCAATATCGTGCTATCTGGTCCATAATGATTATCTTCTTTTAGGAACAAAGCCTTCCATCAAGGCGAATTACGCACCAAGGATAATAAACGGCAAGGACACAACTATAGAGAAGTGGCCATTCTTGGCCCAACTCATTTACAAGAATGGATTTTGGTGCGGAACGTCTGTCCTCACAAGTAGGTGGGTCATCACAGCAGCTCATTGTTTGAAAAGCACCGATCCTGCACATTACAAAATCTACACTGACAGTACCATCTCGAAACATGGCACAATCTACGACGTGGAGACCATAAAACTCCACGAGAATTATGACCTGGATAACGGAGTAGTTTCAGATGTGGCACTGGTTCAGGTAAAACGTGAATTTAGATTTAGTAGTACACTTCAAACGATAAAAGCAGATTTTGCCGAAAGACAATCTGACACTGAGTACAAGAATTGCTCGGTAGCAGGATGGGGTAATACGGCTCGCAAGGGCGGTTTGACTCCTGATTTGAATCTGCAAATGCTGGACGTCGATGCTTATACTCTTGCCGATTGCAAGGACCCATTTTATCGAATAAGGCGGACCAATGTGTGCGTAAGGTCACCCACGCTCCCTGCTGCAACCTGCTTTGGAGATTCTGGTGGCCCGTTGGTTTGCGATGGAGTTCTTGTTGGCGTGTTCTCATATGGTAATAAGGATTGTAATAGTTATTCAGTCTATACTAAGGTAGCATCATTTTACACTTGGGCGAATGCATACATGAAGAAAATTGAGAAGAAGTTTGGGAATAGTCAGGGGTAAAGGTCTCTTCATTATCAACGCCTTGTGTAGAAACATTACGTTAAGTGTCGCCCATTGGTTTTACTGAATTTTAGCGTACATGATAACGTTTTAAACTTTATGTACTGCTTTTGCATCAACTCTAAATGTTTAGTTCTGTGGAGTGTACCTACGTCACTATTGTAAAGAAACCGTGTTTGCTGGACTTGGTGTGCTGTTGTAATGGCTTGCAAATAATGATTAAAAATTAGTAAAAATTTGTAATGACGAAGTGTCTAGAAAACAGCGGTTCTATAGAATAATTGTGCTGTCTTGTGTTTCTTGTTCTCAACCATTTTAACACGTAAGTTGTTTAATAGAGTTTATTGATTTATATTGTCGACCATCTCCGCCAGAAGAATATTATCATTGTTTTAGAGTTAACATTCATATCTTTTTGTAAGCAGTTCTGCATTGTTAATGTTTGTTGTTAATAGACTTTTAGTGTGGTTTATTTGGGTATTCATTTTAGATAGAATAATATAAACATGTCCTTTTTGTGGCGAAGCATTTTGGCTTCCAAATAGTTTTGATTTATAACAGGTGAGTTCAACATTCTCTAGCAAAGTCTTAGAGAAAGAATTCACAAATTTTAAGCCTCCGAAAGAGTTAGATAATTAATAAACGCTACCGTAAGTGAAATCCAGTAAATTATCGAATTTAATCAAGATAGGATTGAACTGCCGCTATGTTCAAAGTATAGGCTTGGCGTTCCCAAGCCGTTAATGTTTGCAAAATCAATGCTGTGTGAGGTGGCCTTTGCATGCTGTGCTACGGCGCTAGTGTCCTTATATTTGACAATATCATGTTTATGTTGGTACATGTGTGTTTTGAGCCCTGTTTGTCCCACGTATTTAATGCTGCAACCCCCACATGGCACCCAATAGACCACACCCGACATCTTTTCTAAAAGGGCTCTTTGCTTTAATTTAGAAAAAAATCTATTTATTGTCATGAGGGTGTAAAAAGCTATTTTGAGACCAGGGAACCCCTTTTAATCAGGTCACTACCCAACTATCCATTCCACTAGTCACAATATAAATAATACTAGTAGGGTATCGCCCCCATTACAGTGTTTCTCCCACATTCAAAGCATCGTTTTTTCGGTGCGTGGCTACTCAGTTATTCCTAGTTCTTTAGAGGTTATACTAGTTCATAAAGGATTAACTTTATTATCATAAAACGGCAAATTATAAAATTATACAAATTATGCAATAAGTTTTGTGGCATCGTGAAATTGATAATTTTTATAGGCACATCATTGTTCAATATATAATTTGGTCGGAGTGATATGGCATCACGGTAAGCAAAATATATTGTACTCCTAGCGATTATATGTATGTCACCGAAGAAACTTATGGTTGTATTCTTTTAGGAAAATTGCTAGGCACAGCAGACGAGATACAGGTATGTATCCCGAGAGCGTGACACTTTGCAGGATGGCCGTGTCACGGAAGAAACGTATGGGGGTAGACGCTAGCGACCCAGAGTGAGGGACGCGTCGCTGCACTACGCGGCGACCAGTTCCAGTCGGGCGGATGGTCTCCAAAGTGAGGGAGGGACCGTTCCGCGATCTGCTCTGTATTGTTAGTTACTACAGTTATTGTATATTTCTATTTGGTTTTACTATATTGGTTGAAATAGTTGTGCATTCGTTATTACAATTGTGTGTGTTTTATCATCAGAAGAGGGATCTAATTCACGTGCAAAATCGAAGAACAAAGAAAACTGGAAATGTTAACCCTCACTGCCTGACAAAAGTACTTGAGATTATATTATGGAGAGTCTGATACTAAGGATCAAAATTGGCTGTTCGCGAGATATTGGTGATGCTTAAAAAAGATCGTGCAATTGAGTCATAACTTGTTGGGATAATTGTTAATTGTCAAGCTCCTTGCTGCGTCCTGCTTTGGAGATTCTGGTGGGGTTTTCATCAGAACTCGCTTCCATTTTGCCGCTATAAATTAGACAAAATAGGGTACTTTTAGCGTTTTTTTTTTCTATGTGAATTCATTAAACATATTTTTCTCCCTTGATATCACCTGTATCATCTCCATATCTATACTATATCCAAATTTGACGGTCATAAATCAGAGCGTTCCCGGGACGTTTGAGTTTGAAAAAATGCACCAATTTTTAGCGCTTTACAAGCCGCCTAATGCTCGTTCTCTACTCAGATACATAATTATATCCCCGATATCTTAGAATTCGAGTCACAATAAGAAAACTACATAAAACGCACACAATTATCCATCAAGTTTTGTGGCATCGTTAAATTGATAATGTTTATAGGTGTATCGAAACCATTGTTCAATATATAATTTAGTCGGAGTGACATGACATCAGGGCAAGCAAAATATATTGTACTCCTAGCAATTATATGTATCACATCAGGTACAATGCTCAATATCAGTTACCAATATCGTGCTATCTGGTCCATAATGCAAATCTTGTTTTAGAAACAAAACCTTCCATCAAAGCGAATTACGCACCAAGGATAATAAACGGCAAGGACACAACTATAGAGAAGTGGCCATTCTTGGTCCAACTCATTTACAAGAATGGATTTTATTGCGGAGGGTCTGTTATCGCAAGTAGGTGGGTCATCACAGCAGCTCATTGTTTCGACGACACTGTTCCTGCACATTTCAAAATCTACGCGGACAGTACCATCTCGAAACATGGCACAATCTACGACGTGGAGACCATAAAACTCCACGAGAATTATGACCTGGATAACGGAGTAGTTTCAGATGTGGCACTGGTTCAGGTAAAACGTGAATTTAGATTTAGTAGTACACTTCAAACGATAAAAGCAGATTTTGCCGAAAGACAATCTGACACTGAGTACAAGAATTGCTCGGTAGCAGGATGGGGTAATACGGCTCGCAAGGGCGGTTTGACTCCTGATTTGAATCTGCAAATGCTGGACGTCGATGCTTATACTCTTGCCGATTGCAAGGACCCATTTTATCGAATAAGGCGGACCAATGTGTGCGTAAGGTCACCCACGCTCCCTGCTGCAACCTGCTTTGGAGATTCTGGTGGCCCGTTGGTTTGCGATGGAGTTCTTGTTGGCGTGTTCTCATATGGCAATAAGGATTGTAATAGTTATTCAGTCTATACTAAGGTAGCATCATTCTACACTTGGGCGAATGCATACATGAAGAAAATTGAGAAGAAGTTTGGGAATAGTCAGGGGTAAAGGTCTCTTCATTATCAACACCTTGTATAGAAACATTACGTTAAGTGTCGACCATTGGTTTTACTGAATTTTAGCGTACATGATAACGTTTTAAACTTTACGTACTGCTTTTGCATCAACTCTAAATGTTTAGTTCTGTGGAGTGTACCTACGTCACTATTGTAAAGAAACCGTGTTTGCTGGACTTGGTGTGCTGTTGTAATGGCTTGCAAATAATGATTAATAATTAGTAAAAATTTGTAATGACGAAGTGTCTAGAAAACAGCGGTTCTATAGAATAATTGTGCTGTCTTGTGTTTCTTGTTCTCAACCATTTTAACACGTAAGTTGCTTAATAGAGTTTATTGATTTATATTGTCGACCATCTCCGCCAGAAGAATATTATCATTGTTTTAGAGTTAACATTCATATCTTTTTGTAAGCAGTTCTGCATTGTTAATGTTTGTTGTTAATAGACTTTTAGTGTGGTTTATTTGGGTATTCATTTTAGATAGAATAATATAAACATGTCCTTTTTGTGGCGAAGCACTTTGGCTTCCAAATAGTTTTGATTTATAACAGGTGAGTTCAACATTCTCTAGCAAAGTCTTAGAGAACGAACTCACAAATTTTAAGCCTACGAAAGAGTTAGATAATTAATAAACGCTACCGTAAGTGTAATCCAGTAAATTATCGAATTTAATCAAGATAGGATTGAAGTGCCGCTGTGTTCAAAGTGTAGGCTTGGCGTTGCCAAGCAGTTAATGTTTGCAAAATCAATGCTGTGTGAGGTGGCCTTTGCATGCTGTGCTACGGCGCTAGTGTCCTTATATTTGACATTATCATGTTTATGTTGGTACATGTGTGTTTTGAGCCAACCACCTGTTTGTCCCACGCATTTAATGCTGCAACCCCCACAAAGCACACAATAGACCACACCCGACATCTTTTCTAAAGGGGCTCTTTGCTTTAATTTAGAAAAAAATCTATTTATTGTCATGAGGTTGTAAAAAGCTATTTTGAGACCAAGGAACCCCTTTTAATCAGGTCACTACCCAAATATAAATAGTCGCAATATAAATAATACTAGTAGGGTATCGCCCCCATTACAGTGTTTCTCCAACATTCAAAGCATCGTTTTTTCGGTGCGCAGCTACTCAGTTATTCCTAGTTCTTTAGAGGTTATACTAGTTCATAAAGGATTAACTTTATTATCATAAAACGGCAAATTATAAAATTATACAAATTATGCAATAAGTTTTGTGGCATCGTGAAATTGATAATTTTTATAGGCACATCATTGTTCAATATATAATTTGGTCGGAGTGATATGGCATCAGGGTAAGCAAAATATATTGTACTCCCAGCGATTATATGTATGTCACCGAAGAAACTTATGGTTGTATTCTTTTAGGAAAATTGCGAGGCACAGCAGACGAGATACAGGTATCCCGAGAACGTGACACTTTGCAGGATGGCCGTGTCACCGAAGAAACGTATGGGGGTAGACGCTAGCGACCCAGAGTGGGGGACGCGACGCTGCACCAGGCGGCGACCAGTTCCAGTCGGGTGGATGGTCTCCAATGTGAAGGGAGCGACCGTTCCGCGATCCGCTCTGTATTGTTAGTTACTACAGTAATTGCATATTTCTATTTGGTTTCACTATATTGGTTGAAACAGTTGTGCATTCGTTATTACAATTGTGTGTGTTTTATCATCAGAAGAGGGATCTAATTCACGTGCAAAATCGAAGAACAAAGAAAACTGGAAATGTTAACCCTCACTGCCTGACAAAAGTACTTGAGATTATATTATGGAGATTCTGATACTAAGGATCAAAATTGGCTGTTCGCGAGATATTGGTGATGGTTAAAAAAAGATCGTGTAATTGAGTCATAACTTGTTGGGATAATTGTTAATTGTCAAGCTCCCTGCTGCGTCCTGCTTTGGAGATTCTGGTGGGGTTTTGATCAGAACTCGCTTCCATTTTGCCGCTATAAATTAGACAAAATATGGGACCTTTAGCGTTTTTTTTTTTTCTATATGAATTCACTAAACAAATTATTCCCTCTTGATATCACTTCTATCATCTCCATATCTATACTAAATCCAAATTTGACGGTCATATGTCAGAGCGTTCCCGGGACGTTTGAGTTTGAAAAAATGCACTAATTTTTAGCGCTGTAGAAGCCGCCTAATGCTTGTTTTCTACTCAGATACATTATTGTATCCCCGATATCTTAGAATTCGAGTCACAATAAGAAAACTACATAAAACGCACACAATTATCCATCAAGTTTTGTGGCATCGTTAAATTGATAATTTTTATAGGTGAATCGAAACCATTGTTCAATATATAATTTAGTCGGAGTGACATGACATCAGGGCAAGCAAAATATATTGTACTCCTAGCAATTATATGTATCACATCAGGTACAATGCTCAATATCAGTTACCAATATCGTGCTATCTTGCCCATAATGCAACTCTTCTTTTAGAAACAAAACCTTCCATCAAAGCGAATTACGCACCAAGGATAATAAACGGTAAGGACACAACTATAGAGAAGTGGCCATTCATGGTCCAACTCATTTACAAGAATGGATTTTATTGCGGAGCGTCTGTTATCGCAAGTAGGTGGGTCATCACAGCAGCTCATTGTTTCGACGACACTGTTACTGCACATTTCAAAATCTACGCTGACAGTGCCATCTCGAAACATGGCACAATCTACGACGTGGAGACCATAAAACTCCACGAGAATTATGACCCGGATAACGGAATAGTTTCAGATGTGGCACTGGTTCAGATTAAACGTGAATTTAGATTTAGTAGTACACTTCAAACGATAAAAGCAGATTTTGCCGAACGACAATCTGACACTGAGTACAAGAATTGCTCGACAGCCGGATGGGGTAATACGGCTCTTAAGGGCGGTTTGACTCCTGATTTGAATCTGCAAGTGCTGGACGTCGATACTTATACTCTTGCCGATTGCAAGGACCCATTTTATCGAATAAGGCGGACCAATGTGTGCGCTAGGTCACCCAAGCTCCCTGCTGCACCCTGCTTTGGCGATTCTGGTGGCCCGTTGGTTTGCGATGGAGTTCTTATTGGCGTGTTGTCGTATAATAATAAGTATTGTAATAGTTATTCAGTCTTTTCTAAGGTAGCAGCATTCTACACTTGGGCGAATTCATACATGAAGAAGTTTGAGAAGAGGTTTGGGAAAAGTCAGGGGTAAAGGTCTCTTCATTATCAACACCTTGTATAGAAACATTACGATAAGTGTTGCCTATTGGGTTTACTTAATTTTAGCTTTAATTTTTAGTTTATTGATTTATATTGTTGACCATCGCTGGCAAAGATTATAAATATTGTTTTTAGAAGTTAGTATTTTCTTTTTCACGTAAGCAGTTCTACAATTGTTCACATTTTTGTTAATTGATTATTAGTGTGGTTCTATTTGGCAATTAATTTTAGAATAATATAAACCTGTGCTTTTTTAAGGAGAAGCATTTTGGCTTGCAAATAGTGATTAAAACTTAGTAAGAGTTCAAACTTATCTAACAAAGTCTTAGAGAAAAACTCACAGATTTTAAGCCGTTTGTAAGAGTTAGATGTATAGGCTGGTAAAACCAAGTAATTAAGTAAAATTTAAATCAAGTAAATTAGAGAATTTGAGTCAGTTAGGGTTGAGGTGCCAGCATGACGGCTTGGCGTCCGGAAGCCGTCGCCATCTTGAACATGTGGTTTAAGGTTAGGTTCTTAAACGAAGCCCCCCTTCAGTTTAGAGTGATTTAATATAATAATATTTCTTTTGGGACATTCGCCCTCATTACACTGTTGGAGACTGTTCTGGTGTTTCTTTGCAACTTCTCATGTTTCGTTGATTATAACACTTCCCCAATATTTCTGTGAAGGGAAGAGTGTAAGTCTAGCCAAAATTCAATGTAGTTAGATAGTGTCAAGCACAAAAACATTCAATATTTTAAAAACGCTTTTATCAAACACAAGTATAAACTGGAAAAACTGTTTAAAACCGCGTACTGTCTCCCCTAGCAACTCCAAGAGTCTATGATCTATTATGTTAAGTCAAAACCTTGACTCATCCGTAAACAAGACATTCGACCAATCAGGAATATTCCATTCTCATTAATGTTCAACGATATTTCTCCCTGCAGAACGGTTGCAGAGGCAATGTCTATTTTTTAAGACAAAGGAATTGCCTACCAACAAATAACAGGCAGTTATTTATTTATAAGGAAAACCAAGCAATGCGTAAAATTAATGATTAGTAGTTTATAATCTTCTGTCTATACCGCACTGGACTAAAAGTAACAAATTATTGGCCAAACTAAGCTTTTTAAACCAGGAAATTCTATTAAATTATGTATGAAGTTGGTGCGCATGCGCAACGCTTTCCTAACCTAAAAATCACTTATATGGTGCAGCAACCATTGTTGTAAACCCGTGCTAGTGGATTATGTGGTGTCTTTGTCATATACACAATTTTCCATACTGGAACTAACATTTAGTTTACTTGAAGCTTTTGCGTTCAGGGTAATAATAAAAGTAGAATACATCATACTGGCGACGTTTCAAGTGTATAAAAGTTTTGCAACTACATATAAACCATAAAATTATCCGCCAAGTTTTGTAGCATCGTTAAATTGATAATTTTTATAGGCACAGCATCAAAACCATTGTCTAATATACAGGGTCCTGCAACTAAGCTCCCGTCTTCTGTAGCTCACTTACTCATTAAGCTAAGAGTTTGTCATTTTGCAGGCTTACCCTGTACTTCAAGGTACAATTCAAGAAATTATTTTTTATTATACAGGGTGTTCCAAAAATGTGCAACGCCATGGTAATATATTTTTTTAAATTGCATGCTATACATTTTTCTACAGATTTGGAAGCCTTTTATGGTTGCCTACATATCACCAAAATTTTATTGAAATCGGTTGAGTGACCGCAGCGGAAAAAAATAAAAACCAAAAAAAATTATTTTGCATCGTAGGCTTTAAAAATCAATAAAAACCACAAAATGCACCTCGTTAATAAAATTTTGCGACGAGCTTATTAAGTTAGATGTAATAGTCTCGTTAACCAAGTGACATTGATCCAAATTATACAGGCTGACCAAAATCGAGTGTCAAACTTGTCAAACTTCAATGCGCGCTATTGTTCTTATTTCAAATTGGAACCCATAATTTTTTTTAGGTGAAACGATGCGGAATTAAAGAATAAATATTGTTTCTGAATACAACCCCATCACAATTCCCAATATTTTAAAAGTTATTCGCCAAAAACTCATTTTTAACGGCAATTTTAGGTAATAAATATCGTACGTGGCGTTGAAAAACAATTTATTACATAAAATATAACGCAGAGAGGTATTTTAGATTTTACAGTACTTAATTAAGTAGTTATTCAATTGCTAAATTTACTGCAAAATTTACCTATAGCCACATTTCCGTCCTTACCGCTATAGGTAAATTATGCAGTAAATTTAGCATTTGATTAACTACTTAATTAAGTACAGTCAAATCTAAAATACGTCTATTATTTTGTATGAAATAAATTGTTTTTCAAAGCCACGTACGATATTTATTATCTAAAATTGCCGTTGGAAACGTTGAAAAATGAGTTTTTGGCGAATAACTTTTAAAATATTGGGAATTGTGATGCGGTTGTATTCAGAAACAATATTTATTTTTTAATTCTGCATCATTTCACATAAAAAAATTTATGGGTTCCAATTTAAAATAAGAACAATAACACGCTTTGAAGTTTGACAAGTTTGACACTCGATTTTGGTCACCCTGTATAATTTGGATCAATGTCACTTGGTTAACGAGACTATTACATCTAACTTAATAAGCTCGTCGCAAAATTTTATTAACGAGGTGCATTTTGTGGTTTTTATTGATTTTTAAAGCCTATGATGCAAAATAATTTTTTTTTTTGTTTTTATTTTTTTCCGCTGCGGTCACTCAACCGATTTCAATAAAATTTTGGTGATATGTAGGCAACCATAAAAGGCTTCCAAATGTGTAGAAAAATGTATAGCATGCAATTTAAAAAAATATATTACCATGGCGTTGCACATTTTTGGAACGCCCTGTATAATAAAAAATAATTTCTTGAATTGTACCTTGAAGTACAGGGTAAGCTTGCAAAATGTCAAACTCTTAGCTTAATGAGTAAGTGAGCTACAGTAGACGGGAGCTTAGTTGCAGGACCCTGTATAAATTAGTCGGAATGATATGGCATCAGGTCAAGCAAAATGTATTTATTGTACTGCTAGCGTTTATACGTATAACATCAGGTACAATGATCAATATAAGTCACCAATATTTTGCTATCTTGTACATAATGCACGTATGATCTCCTCTTTTAGAAACAAGGCCTTCCATCAAAGCGAATTACGCACCAAGAATTATAAACGGTGTTAACACCACTATAGAGAAGTGGCCATTCATGGTCCAAATCGTTTACAAGAATTCATTTATTTGCGGAGGGTCTGTCATCGCAAACAGTTGGATCCTCACAGCAGCTCATTGTGTCCCAGACACCAGACGTGAACATTTCAAAATCTACGCTGACAGTACCATCAAGAAAAATGGTACAACCTACGACGTGCAGATCATCAAAGTCCACGAGCATTACAACCCGGATTTATATATTTCGGATGTGGCACTGATGCAGATAAAAGGTGGATTTAGATTTAGTAATACACTTCGAATGATAAAAGCAGATTTTGCCGATAGAAAATCTGACACTGACTACAAGAATTGCTCGACAGCAGGCTGGGGTCTGACGGAAGCTAGGGGGAGTGTGATAGCTGATTTGAATCTGCAAGTGCTGGCCGTCCAGACTGTTCCTCATGAAGATTGCAAGCTGCTGTTTGATGTGTTGCGGTCCAATTTGTGCATAATACCTGTCAACCGTCCTGGTTCTATCTGCCACGGAGATTCTGGTGGCCCGTTGGTTTGCGATGGAGTTCTTGTTGGCGTGGTGTCCTTTAGTGATAGCGATTGTGGACCTTTGGGGGCCTATGCTAAGGTAGCATCATTCTACACTTGGATGAACTCTTACATGAAGAAGTTTGAGAAGAAGTTTCGGCTAAGTTAAGGGTTAAGGTCTCTTCATTGTCTACACCTTGTAGAGAAACATTATCATAAGTGTGGCCCATTGGTTTTACTTAATTTTAGATTATTTGTTTTGATTAATTAACAGCACCTCATAGGTACTTGTGTATACCACCTAGTCTGATGACTAGGTGCTATTGGATGCTGGCGCTTTAGAGTTCACCCACTGCACGTTGCTCTGCTTCGTTCACCTATACTCACAGAACACTGTGCTCTGCTTTTGTAACATCGCTTCACTAACTCAAAAGGTTTAGTTCGTTTTAGTCTGCGCACACTGTCATATTGTCAAGACGCTGGATTGCCTCGACATTCGTGTGCTGAAGAAGTCTGTTTTCATGATTCTCGGCATAATTTCCAATTTCATCGGTTAGTAATTCCATCTGAAGATCCTTGTGCAGATTTTTGTTTCTTATATACCAAGGTGCACCCACGATGTTTCTTAGCATCTTATATTGAAGCGTTGAATGGTGGTGATGTTGCTTGGCGTAGTGCAGCCCCACAGTTGGATACCATAGGTCCACACATGTTTAAGTATCTACTTGGATAGTAGGAGTTTATTATATGTCGACAAAGCGGACTTCCTACTGATAAGCCAGTACATTTTTTGTATCTTTAGATTACATGATAACGTTTTAAACTTTACCACATCACTGCACCAACTCTAAAGGTTTAGTTCTTTAGAGTCTGGGCCATTATTATTAAAAAGCTGTTTTTGAGAAGCCAGTTTTTGTATATTTTTGAAATCATCTGAACGTCCGATCCGAGACTGGATTGGTATGTTATTCTCGTATAATATTTTTGGGCCGCCCAGACAGACCAGTTTCGGGAATAGTGGGGGTCGGTTTGACGGTATATAAGCCCTACCGTTTCCCTCTGGAGATCAATCTATTTCTATTGGCCCTTTGAATGCTGATGAGATAGCTCAGAGTCCTCGCTGTTGGCCCCTTGACTACTAATGCGAGAACTCAAGGTATTATCCGATGGCCCTTTGCATGCTGTTGATAACACGTCGAACTGCTTACCTCTGCTGACCGTAGTTGGCGAGGTAGTTATTTCAGATATATGTTTTTTCCAGATATGTTAGTTTTTATCCAGATATGTGTTAATTTAGTATTATCGAATTCCGCTGTCACAGAATCGGGAATATTACTCCTCGGCGAATGCTGAAAGCCAAACAACTTAAGACGTGCCACAGACGCGGGCCATAATAATGATAATTCGGGCCTGCCGATGCCCCCGTAGTGGCGTGGATAAGGCAGTGGTTAAGGCGTGGATTATTATAATTATTATTTATGGTGAACAATACATTACTATAACAATACACAATACTAGGACCTACAAGCTACCTACAGCAGGGGTAAATATTGTTATATTTAGTGTGTAACGCTTCAATACTGCACCAGAGAACAAGAACTCGATTGCACTATGCTAAAACTACGCAAAAAGCATACAATTATCCGCCAAGTTTTGTGGCATCGTTAAATTGATAATGTTTATAGGCACTAATAGCTGCATCAAAGCCATTGTTCAATATGTAAATTAGTGGGAATGATATGGCATCAGGACCAAGTAATATGTTTTGTACTACTAGCAATTATACGTAACTCATCAGGTACAATGATCACTATCAATCACCAATACAGTGCTAACTTGCACATAATGCATGTATAATCTCTTCTTTTAGAAACAAAACCTTCCATAAAAGCAAATTACTCACCAAAGATCATAAACGGTGAGGACACCACTATAGAAAAATGGCCATTCCTGGTCCAAATCGTTTATAAGACAGTAGTTATCTGCGGAGGCTCTACCATCACAAACAGATGGGTCCTCACAGCAGGTCATTGTATCCTAGACACTACAGTTGCACATTTCAAAATCTACGCTGGCAGTGCTATCTCATATAAAGGCACAACCTACGACGTGGAGAGCATCAAAATCCACGAGCATTATAAGATGCTCGGGGTTGGAGCAGTCGCCGACGTGGCACTGATGCAGATAAAGGGGGAAATGAGGTTTAGCGAAACGCTTCTAGCAATTAAAGTGGATTTTGCTGAACGACAATCTGACGCCGACTACAAGAATTGCTCGACTGCTGGATGGGGTCGGACGAATGCTTCGATTGCAAATGGATATATGAATTATTTAAATTTGCAAGGGCTGGACGTCGAGACCGTTCCTCATGACGATTGCAAGTTGACGTTTCCGGTGTTGCGGTCCAATGTTTGCGTAAGGTCTGTCAACCGCCCTGGTGCGCCCTGCAATGGAGATTCTGGCGGCCCGTTGGTTTGCGATGGAGTTCTTGTTGGCGTGGTGTCTTTTGCTGATGATGATTGTAGTGGTCTGACAGTCTATACTAAGGCAGCATCGTTTTACACTTGGATGAAGTCTTACATGAAGAAGTTTGAGAAGAAGTTTGGGCAAAGTTAGGGGCAATTGTCTCTTTCTTCAGTGTCAACACCTTGTGTGAAAAAAATTATTAATTATCCCCAATGGTTTTACTTAATTTTAATTTATATGACAATGTTTTATTTTAACCTGAAGTTATGTTTGATTTGAACGTGTTGCTCCAGACTGGACAATAGGTTACCAGGGTATGGTAGAGTCGCTGGTATTCTTGATTGAGTTTGTAGTTGATATGGCCTTTCCAGGCTAAGCGCTGGTCCAGTTGGACGCCTAGGTATTTAACCGTTTTGTCTGTAGGGTTCCATGGTATTTCGGTTCCGTTTATTATGATACGAGTTGGAGCTGTTATTCGGCGTAGTGTGAAGATCTTGGTTTCACATTTTTCTGCATTTAGATGAATTGCCCACTTGTTGAGCCGATTTTGTATTTCATTTAGTGATACTTGTAGTTGTTCTATGGCTTCTTCTATTCTAAGTCTGAGCTTTGAATCATAATCATCATATCGTCGGCTTTATGGTCAAGTGCGTTCAATGGGATGTCATGTATAAATATATTATACAGTGCTGGTGATAAGACGCCACCCTGTGGAACTCCGGCTTTTATATTGCGGGTGTTGGATGAATGGCCGTTAATTTGGACATAGAATGTTCTGTCGTCTAGAAATGAGAAGATTATGTTCTTCAGGTAAGGCGGAATCTCTAGTTGGTTGATTTTGTATTTTAAGCCATCCAGCCAGACTGTATCGAATGCTTTGGCAACATCAAGAAGTGCACATGTTGTATACTGCTTGTGCTCAAATCCGAGTTCGATTGTTTTGCTTATTCTAGCCAGTTGATGTACGGGTGGAGTGGTTACGCCTGAATCCGAACTGAACACATGGTATTATAGTTGTTCCATTTAGTTGGTCCATTAATCTACTGTGGATAAGTTTTCCAAGATTTTTGACAAGTTGATAGAAGGCTTATTGGGCGGTAGTTGTGAAGAAGAGTTTTCGTTTTTCCAGGTTTGGGGAGTAGGAGAACTTGAGCTATCTTCCAGATATGAGGAAAATAACCAATCTGGAGACACACGTTGAAGA
Organism: Melinopterus prodromus; assembly: GCA_964023965.1. Lineage (NCBI taxonomy): Eukaryota > Metazoa > Arthropoda > Insecta > Coleoptera > Scarabaeidae > Melinopterus > Melinopterus prodromus. Next base: position 10,272,910 of record OZ030395.1, read on the forward strand.
TGGCACATATATTCGAAAGTGTTTACCAAGGAACAGTAACGAAACACGAGTGATTACTGATACTCATTATCAAGTCTGGTAACGGTACCGAACCGTGTAGGTACCAAGTATCAGTAACGAAATACGAATGATTACTAATACACACGTTCTATACTCAGATACATTATTGTATCCCCGATATCTTATAACTCGAGTCACATTAAGAAAACTACATAAAACGCACACAATTATCCATCAAGTTTAGTGGCATCGTTAAATTGATAATTTTTATAGGTGCATCGAAGCCATTGTTCAATATATAATTTAGTCGGAGTGACATGACATCAGGGCAAGCAAAATATATTGTACTCCTAGCAATTATATGTATCACATCAGGTACAATGCTCAATATCAGTTACCAATATCGTGCTATCTTGTCCATAATGCATATCTTCCTTTAGAGACAAAGCCTTCCATCAAGGCGAATTACGCACCAAAGATAATAAACGGTGAAGACACAACTATAGAGAAGTGGCCATTCTTGGTCCAAATCGTTTACAAGATGTCATATTTTTGCGGAGGGTCTGTCATTACAAACAGGTGGGTCCTCACGGCAGCCCATTGTCTCCCAGACAACAAAAGTGCACATTTCATAATCTTCGCTGACAGTACCATCTCGATAAAAGGCACAACCTACCAAGTGGACACCATAAAGATTCACGAGCTTTATAATCGGGATTATGTACTTGCAGATGTAGCACTGATCCAGATAAAAGGCGAATTCAGATTTAGCAATACACTTCGAACGATAAAAGCAGATTTTGCCGCAAGGCAATCTGACACTGATTACACGAATTGCTCGGCAGCAGGATGGGGTGTCACGGACGCTGCTGGGAATGTCACTGCAGGTTTGAATCTGCAAGTGCTGGACGTCGAGACTGTTCTTCATGACGATTGCAAGTTGAAGTTTCCAGTGTTGCGGTCGAACGTGTGCGCAAGGGCTGTCAAACGCCCTGGTTCGCCCTGCAATGGAGATTCTGGTGGCCCGTTGGCTTGCAATGGAGTCCTTGTTGGCGTGGTGTCTTATACTGATAACGATTGTAGTGGTTTGACTGCCTATGCGAAGGTAGCATCGTTCTACACTTGGATGAACACTTACATGAAGAAGTTTGAGAAGAAGATTGGGCTAAGTTAGGGGTAAAGCTCTCTTCAATCTCAATAGTTTGTATAGAAAAATTATATTAAGTGTTACCCATTGATTTTACTTAATTTTATATTATACGATAATGTTTTAAACTTCACGACTGCTTTTGCCACATTGCTACATGTCTACACCAACTCTAAATGTTTGATTATTTGAAATGTATTCTTTGAAGCTTCGAGCTAGCAATGCCAAACGTGCAACGTTCGGGTTTGGTCATGTTCGAGTCATTGTTGGTATTTTGGCCAGAGTCAAAAAGAGTTTCTCCAACATTCAAAGCATCGTGTTTTCGGCGCGCGGCTAGTCAGTTCATTCTTAGTTGTTTATAGAGTTTATATATTAACTTATAAATAATTTAACGGATAATCTTTAAAAGGCAGCTTTTATAATTATACAAATTATGCATTATGCATATTCACGTTCTATACTCTGTTGTATCCTCGATATCTTAGAACTCGAGTACACAATAAAAAATAACATAAAAAGCATACAATTATCCACCAAGTTTTGTGGCATCGTCAAATTGATAATTTTTATAGGCACAAATCAAATCCATTGTTTAATATATAAATCAGTCGAAATGATATGTCTGTCATCTTGCAAGCAAATTGTATTTATCGTACTATTGGCATTTATACGTAGCACATTAGGTACAATGATCAATATCAGTCACCAATATTTTGCTATCTTGTCCATAATGATCTCTTCTTTTAGAAGCAAACCCTATCAAAGCGAATTACGCACCAAAAATTGTAAATGGCGATAACACCACTATAGAGAAGTGGCCATTCTTGGTCCAAATCGTTTACAAGAATTCATATTATTGCGGAGGGTCTGTCATTACAAACAGGTGGGTCCTCACAGCAGCTCATTGTATCCCAGACAACAAAAGTGCACATTTCATAATCTACGCTGACAGTACCACCTGGAAAAATGGCACAATCTACCACGTGGAGACCATAAAGGTTCACGAGCATTATAATCTGGATATTGTACAGCAGATAACTACTGCAGATGTAGCACTGATCCACATAAAAGGCGAATTCAGATTTAGCAATACACTGCGAACGATAAAAGTAGATTTTGCCGCAAGGCAATTTGACACTGATTACACGAAGTGCTCAACAGCAGGATGGGGTGCCATGAATGCTGATGGGCATGGGTATGCTGGTTTGAATCTGCAAGTGCTGGACGTCGAGACTGTTCTTCATGACGATTGCAAGTTGAAGTTTCCAGTGTTGCGGTCAAATGTGTGCTCAAGGGCTGTCAAACGCCCTGGTTCGCCCTGCAGTGGAGATTCTGGTGGCCCGTTGGCTTGCAATGGAGTCCTTGTTGGCGTGGTGTCTTATGTTGAAGAAGATTGTACTGGTTTGACTGCCTATGCGAAGGTAGCATCGTTCTACACATGGATGAACACTTACATGAAGAAGTTTGAGAAGAAGATTGGGCTAAGTTAGGGGTAAAGCTCTCTTCATTCTCAACAGTTTGTATAGAAAAATTATATTGTGTTACCCATTGATTTTACTTAATTTTATATTATACGATAATGTTTTAAACTTCACGACTGCTTTTGCCACATTACTACATGTCTACACCAACTCTAAACGTTTACTTATTTGAAGTGTCTTCTTTGAAGCTTCGAGCTAGCAATGCCAAACGTGCAACGTTCGGGTTTGGTCATGTTCGAGTCATTGTTGGTTCATACAGGTTTCTGTATCTCAGCTTCCGTCTTCTGTAGCTCAGTTAATAATTAAGCTAAGAGTTTGACATTTTGCAGGCTTACCCTGTACTTCAAGGTACATTTAATTTTTTAAGAAGTTAGATCTAGTAGTCTCGTTAACCAAGTGTCATTGATATAAAATATACAGGATGACCAAAATCTAGTGTCAAACTTTAAAGCGTGTTATTGTTCTTATTTTAAATTGGAACCCATACATTTTTTTAGGTAAAACGATGCAGAATTAAAAAATAAACATTGTTTCTAAACACAACCCCATCACAATTACCAATATTTTAAAAGTTATTCGCCAAAAACTCATTGTTCAACGTTTCCAACGGCAATTTTAGATAATAAGTATCGTACGTGGCGTTGAAAAACAATTTATTTCATAAAATAGAACGCAGAGAGGTATTTTAGATTTGAGTGTACTTAATTAAGTAGTTGTTCAATTGCCAAATTTAGTGCAAAATTTACCTATAGCGGTAAATGCGGAAATGTGGCTGCAATATAATGGAGCTCCAGCACATTACTCGTTACATGACACTTGGTGCCATCTCGTCGTGCAAATTGTCACTAGAAATTGGTTCTGTATTTACAATTTAGATAGGTCCTGTCTGTTCTGATCTTTGTTCGTTTTTGTTTCTTTACGTGAATGTAAGAGAATCGAGAATAAACAATTACAATGAACGGTACCAAGTGGTGATAATCGTTTCAAAGTAACCGTAGATAATACAGTTGGTAGTATACTACCAACTTCTTAAAAACACCCTTTTTTCGGTTCGCACGGACCCTTAACAACAAAAAATGCATCGATTTGTTGACGATCTGGCAGAAGGAATGGCACACCTCTTCTTCTAGTAAGGGAAAACATTCATTTTTGATTAAGCCAAAGGTCGATCTGTTACCTTGGTTTAAAAATTGTCCCTTCATATCAAAACTTTTTGTTACTGTTATATCTCGTCTAAGACTTGGACATGGGCTTTTTCCTGAGCATATGTTTCGTATTGGTTTGTCAAATTCTCCGTCTTGTAGTTGTGGTATTTTTGGTAGTCTTAATCATATTTTCTTTGCTTGCTCAAATTATGATAATGTTAGGTTAGGTTTCTTCAAAGAACTTGCTTCCTTGGGTTTATTTCCTCCGTTCAATGTCTCCTACTTGTTGGCTTTAGAAAATCCTAAAATTTATAGTCTTTTATTCTATTTCCTTTTGAAAAGTGATGTCAGTATTTAACTAGTTTTTTTTTTTTAATGTTACTATTTCGATTGGTGATTGGTGAGATAAGGGCTACCACTGCCCAAACACCATTGTTTGTTTTTAGAAGAAGAAGAAGAGATCACCTATAACCTGCGAAGTGATATCATCATCAAAAGAATCAATTGTAGAACCTATATGCCATTAACATTATTCAGTTGACTAGTAATTGATATTGATAATAAAAATTTTTTTATGTTGTGATTGCAAGTTTAATAGGTAATTGTCCCTGTAATCTTGCGAACCAAAATGATACTTGACTCATTACAATGGAGCCTACTTATTGTAGCTATCGTATTCACAGCAACGGGAGTAAACACAAAAATAAAAAGTAAGTACATGTTCTGTTGGTATAATCTACTATTTATGTACTGTGAGCAAAACAAAACGGAACAAATTTTGATTTTATTTACACGTTTTTCCAATACGATTTAGTCTCACATTGTGAAGATTGAAATACCGCTCTGTGATACCAGATTTCTTCAATAACCTCCCGATCTTGCTCGTACTGCAGAATGTTTTACAACGTTTGTCACTTTATAATCGAATAAAGATAATTAATTTCAAGTGAATACGGCTATATTGTAAAGCTGGAGGTTTGTCGTGCTACAAATACGAAGGAGAGTATAAATACCACATATAAATTGACCGACGTCAAGCCTACAAGGGCCTAAAAGCCCTTAACAAAAGAACGTGCTTGGGACTTGGTAGGAACTTGGCCTAATGGCTTCTGCTTCAACCATTCCTATGAGGAAATCAGCGACTACCGGTGAAAGAGGTATCTCATTGCGGTCAAGACACACGTCGTACCTTTTTTTGTGTTGGCTCACAGTGCATGTTTGTTCCTCACCATGAGGGTACATACTAGGGCTTCCAATCTCAGGATTCAGGGATCCAGACAAAGTTAAATCTAAACAATTTTTTTTGTTAATTGGTTAAACGTGGTCATTTAGAATAAATCTTTTGAGCTGCTAGTGTTTAAGTTTTTTAAGTATGAACTTCAGTCTATAACAGCACCCTTTCTGATTAAATTAAATATCATGTTACCACCCAGCATGTGGGTAGGTGAGGTTAGCCGATCATGCCCATTTTGATGGTAATATTCGAGATAACGGACACTTACCTGACAAATTCTTATGTCTCACACTCAGTATTTAGCACAAATTTTTATTCACTGGGTAAAAAGGAAACTAATTAGCCCTAAAAAAACGTCGGCCATCATAACTTCAGGCACAAAAATATATTTATACCGGGTGGTCCTATTAACTTGAGACTCCTAAATATCTCGAGAAATATGCATGGTACGACAAAAGTGTCTTAAATAAACTTGTAGGACTCAATGGGGGAAATGAGATGACGATATCAGTTTTATTGCAGATGGCGCTGCAATTGGTGAAAATAAGGCTAACTTAATTTTTGTAAACGGGAATACCCAAATTTTTTATCTAATTATACATAATTACAATAGAATGTATATCCGTACATTCTATAAAAAAATAAATAAATACTTGAATTATTGACTTTACTTATTGTGTATTTGAATATTTTGATCCTTTGATTTAGTAGCACATGTTGTAATATTTACTACCCACTTTAAGAACTTTTTTGTTTAATTGTAGCTTTGCATCTGCTTCGGTCCAGTCCTTTAATGAAGTTGTATGTTGTGAGTAAAATTGTTCATAATTAGGTGACAATGCATCTTGATATCAAAGCATTTCACATATTTGCAAGTATCTAATTTGTCAAAAATACAATGGTCGAAGCTAAGTGACTATCCTGACCAACAATGAACAAAATAGAGCAAGTGAAAACTATTTTTCCCCCATAGACTGTTGGATTGTGTTTATTGATGGCACTTAGCTTAGATTATTGTATTTTTGACAAATGAAGTATCTATTTGGAAATATGTGAAGTGCTCTGACTCAATAGTTCTTTGACTTCTGTTATTTAAGTTAATAGTAAACAAACCAAAATATTGCCATTTTAGCTGTTCTCGAATTCTAACAAATTAAAATAACCAAAATATTCTTCAAATGTGTTCACATGTGCTTCACAAGTGTTTTAACCAGTCCCTGAAATCCCGGGATCAGTACATTGTCCGGGATTGGAAGCCCTAGTACTCAACTTACCTACATATGCACCAGTTTAATTCTTAAAATTGCATCTTTTAGAACAGAAATCCAAAGATTCCAAAAAGCGTTTGGAAGGAGACGCTTCAGTGCCTATAAACAAGTACCCTTCGTTAGCAGAAATACTGTACAAGGGCAAGCACGTTTGTGGCGGAGCTATCATCCACAACCGTTGGGTTGTCACAGCTATCACATGCATGCACACCAACCACATGGCAAAACCAGAGAAATTCAAGGTCAGAGTTGGAAGCAATACTCCTTCCGAAGGGACTATGTACGATGTGGTCCTGATAATACCCCACCCTAAGTACAAACGGCGTCACGATTTCGCAAACATAGCCTTACTGCAGATCGAAGGTGCCTTCAATCTTACACGAACAGTGAAAATCGCCACGATGGATAAAGATGGACTTGCTCGCAAAAGTATTGGTTATAAGAAGTGTTCCACTGCTGGTCGGTTTATCGGACATATGGACGATGACGAGGATAGCCTTAAGGAGTTAGTTATGGTTCCTGTTACTCAGAAGAAGTGTCGGAAGTCTTGCTATGCGCTTAACTCTAAGATATGCCTCAAGTCTAAGAATGGGGGTGAACAGCATTGTTTCTCGGACGTTGGTAGTCCGCTATACTGTCGTGGCTTGCTGGTTGGTATCACGTCTGTTGGTGCCAAGGTTTGTCATGAGGATACGGCGAAGCCATTCACGAAGATCGCTTATTTCTACAACTGGACCCAATATCATATCTACCCCAAGAACGTCAAGAACCTGTGCGACTTGTTGGTGGGGCTTTGTTTTTGGAGGTATTTTTAATTTTTTGTTGTGTTTCTATCATTTTATGTCTTTATTTATATGTACAATAGCAAATAAATGCAAGCTTCGTACAGAGTAGCTTATATGACAATTTTTAAAGAATCTTTATTATTTTCTAATAATTTAGTTCTGATTGCTGTCGCATTAATGCTAAATGGCAAACAGCGATTTGCGCCCCCCCCCCCCTCTGAAGATAGATTGCTTACATGTTATTTCTAAAATGGTACTTTAAAATTAATTAAATCTATTAACACTTTATTACAAATTAATCTGATTTGCTATAGCTGACGCAAAGTGCTTAATTATGCATATTATGAATGTCGATTTCTTCGGTCATTTTTCGTTCTATGTAAGATCACATAAGCGACTTTGGCCCATCGAGGCTCTCAAATATCAGTAAGTATAAGTTTTAATTTGCTTAATGCTCATTCACAACTGGCAATAGAAACCAAGATTATCAGCAACATGACGGCTTGCACGGCTTGTTAACAGCGTTCTCAAATCCAAAATTACTTCATATAATTTCTACGATTTTAACAAAAACAAATCCATATTCTTCATTCAATTGAATTTTTCAATTCATTTCATAGACGGTAGACAATCCCTTTCATATCTTCTTTAGCTGATAAACTAGCATCTCTCTGTTTTGCCATCCATTCATTTCATTCTTTGACGTCTTTCAAATTCAATATCAGATTCATTACATATTTGCATTCCCTCTTCCAGTGAGTATTCCTATCATTCCTTCTTTCACTAACTAACACTTCTGGTTCATCATAAAAATAAATTTGAAGAGCTTTTAAGGCTCCGTTCCAAAAACAACGCAATTCCGACGCGAAATATTTTGTTTCGACGTTTTGTTTTTGTTGGGAGTGGTCAGCCTGTCCCCCACCAACGTCAATCTGTGGTCACCAGTTATAGGCGGTGTTTAAAGCTCCTGATGTCTGCTGTCTACACCGGGCAACAGTAATATGGGCAAATAACCACGTACTTTCTGGCAATTACGGTTTATTATGGTTAAACTGTACTTAAATAAAAATCATTTTTATCACGAATTGGGCTAGATGTTTTATATTTGAAAAATCCATAGATGTAGAAGTAAAATTAATTTTTATCTTTCCAAACAAAAATACTTTTCATCCAGCCCAACTCGCTATTTATCAAAGAAGTTACACTGAAAATTTCATAAACTTTGAACAATAAATAACGTTTTTATTTGAAAATGTTTTTGAGGAGAGGTAGAACTGGGTCTTAAATCTAAAGCTGCATTATGTAAGTTCATTTTAGGATCCTGCAACCTCTTTTGAACGCGGTCAATACCAATGTCTTGTGTCCAGCCATAGCACTGTGACCAGCAATCTTGTAAATTCATGTTGTTTTTCTCTAACTGCTTCAATATTTCTTGAACCATTTCTTGAACCTTGCAGCGTTTTTATCAGTTATTTGTATAAAACCGAGAAATGATTGTTTAATCTGAAGAGTTTTTTTCTAAAAATGTATGTCATATTGTTAGTACCTCATAGATTTTTGTTCACGATGAGCTTGATCAGGAGTTGAGTTAATACTTTACTTTACGTATTATTTATTATTTATTTATTTTTATTATTTTTTACGATTGTATTGTATTTTAATTGTCATTATTTAACACAACGCCTCTAATATGATTATAACTAACACTGTTATGTGCATACAATAAAATAGTAATATCTTATAGTTTTAAAGCTTCTTCTACTCCTTGACTATTTACGAAACCATCAAAGAGAAGCGTCGCTATTTGTTTTATGTTTCCTCTTAGGTTTTCTCTTCTTCGTTTTCTCCTCCCACTTTTTCGATTTGTCTTTCTTTTTGCGGTCGTTAGTTTTCTCGTGTCTTGGTTTATCTTTCTGTTTGTTTCTCTTGCTAGCCTCCTCGTCCGCTTTTATGGCATCCATTATCCACGAATAAAATGACGATACTCTAGTGTAGACTTCGGACTGGTTTGGTCCACAATCCATAGTACCATAAGACAGGATGCCAATTAGTGTACCGTTGCACACTAATGGTGCACCTGAGTCTCCAGCACAAGTACCGGAGCCCTCAAACGATCCAATTGCACATATGCTGGATCTGCAAGACAACACCGACGAGACGAGATTAGTGCTTCACCGAATACAATTGTATTTCGTCTAGTACTATTATACATAACGTGACCAGAATTTTATGGTAGAAAAGCGGGACAGTAGCGGGCCTGGTGCGGGCGTAGTGATTAAAAACCAAATACTAGCGTATTCCCAGAAGATCATCTTCAAAAATCAACAAATTGCAGCATTTAAAAAATATTTAACACAAAAATTATGGTTGTTTAGTTTGGTTGGGTACACAGAGTTTTTTTCTTGTAAGAAACATGATCACATATTCCTTTAAATTGTCATGCGTTTGGTTAAAACAAATTTGTTTTATACAAAAAATATATTCTTCAGCGAATACCCGTCATTATTTGATTTTTTGAAGAAAAGAATTATTTCGTTATAGTTTATTATAGGAATTCAATATGTATAACACTTCCCTTTAACGTGAATTTTTCTAAAATAGGCGCTTTGTACGAAATAAATTTTTATAGTTTTTAAAAACAGTAAATTTACTAAGAAGACTAAGAAAGATGAATTATATTCTTATGGTTAATAAAACAAATCTTGCGTCAAAAATCTGATGTGGCCAGGCACATGACTTTATCATACAATATATAAAATTAATAGTGTAGCTGCATGAGATTCTATTTGATCGAGATCGATCGTGTCTGCATTAAAATAAAACAAGTAGCCAGGATTTGACAGATATGTTGATTGATAATATTAACAGTAGGTATTGTCAAAAAACCAGCGTTTGACACTACCTACAGTTAAAATGAAAATAATTGTCGAAATCCTGGCCTAACTAAGTTGTATTACAGACACGATCTTGATCAAAAAGAATTTGCTCATATAGCTAAACTATTAGTTCTACCAAAAAATGTCATAGACATAAATTATACAGAATTTCCTCTATTTTAATTTATTATTTAAATATTTTGACGAAATTACAGCAATGGCAGCTCATTTGCAAAATCCTTGAAAAATGCTCAGAGGAAACATTCAATTACTTTGGACCCTTTTGAACCAAAAGCTTTTCAGCTCTAATTTTGGTCATAAAACTTCTAAATATGAACTTTCGTCCCGATACCTTTTTGTATCGGGTTATTTTGCAAAGCTATTGTAATCACTTAAAGATTAGATTAGCACATACTATTGTAGGTAATGTGGCCGCTGTGGAATAACTGAGGATTGGCAAATTTTAAAGTACTTTATTACAAAGTCATCCATATTCTCAACATTTTGTTTTTGGTCTATTCCAATATCTGAATTTCGTAGAAGATACACAATTTCAAGTAAACCTTTGCAATTTGGAATGCTGTTAAACTTTGCAGCAAATGTTATTTGATTATGACTGAAATGCAAAATCTTACTTGAAACTGTGTATTTTCTACAGAAATTCAAATATAGGGATGAATTATAAAACATTATGTAGACAGTAGACAATACATATGGCTTTGTAAGAGAGTGCCTACTTGAAAACCAGCGAGAGAACAAGTTTCTTAGTTATCCCACAGGATATCTTAAAACTTACACAAAAAAATCAGTTTAGATCTCCCAGTATAAATAAACAGCGCGAGTATCTCATTTTCTTTAATGTCAGAAGGTTTAGGTATGTTAAAAGGTATATTTGATGAAATAGTAAAATTTGTTTACATGTCACGAAAAATTAATGAAAATCGGCCAAAGATTACAAAAGTTATTGAATATCAAAGTTTAGCTAACCTGGTTTAAACCGTTTAAACAGTTAAGTCGGGACTGTCCCGCCAAAAGCGGGACGCCTGGGACCCAATTCTCGTCATCTTTTTGAAGCGAATGAGTGACTTTTCGAATGGAGAAGGGATATCACCGGTTGCCCTCTGGTTCGTATCTAGGTTGTTGCTAAGAACAATAACGCACGCGCCACGCAACAAGCAAACTTGCTCATAGATACGGGCAACCGGTGATATCCCTGCTCCATTCGAAAAATCACGCATTCGCTTCAAAAAGATGACGAGAATTGGGTCCCTGGTCACCTTAATATTATACAGCATACCTGAAGAGGTATGGCCACTCTTCGTCGCAACGTGACGGTTCGACAACTCGCATCTCAACCGATCGCAGGAAATTATCAGGTTGTTCGTTCACGTACCCATCGATCTGATCCAGACCCCATCCAGCTGTCGTGCAAGCGTCAGACCAGTGCGTATCCCCCTTCCGAGTCGAATTGTTCAGCTTGATCGCCTTCACCTTATTTCCGTATTTAAACCTGCCCTTGATCTTGATCAGGGCCAAATCTGCGTAGTAATTGTGTTCGTCGCCATCGTACATCTCGTGAACGACCACTTTGGCTACGTCGTATAATTTCCCTTTGCCGTGGGAATTGTGGCCAACACCGACTCTGAACTTTCTCTGATCTCTTGTCGTTCCGCTGATTAGGCAGTGGGCTGCCGTTAAGGTCCATTGTGGCGATATTATGCAACCGCCGCATATTGGAGCGTCGTTGTATCTCAACTCGATCAAATAGGGGAAGTCTTCGATCTTTGCTATTTTGCCTTTGACTATGCGCATCAAGTTTGCGTAGTCTTTGTACGGTGTCGCCACTAGCGGTTGTTTTAGTTAAGTTTAGTTATGTTTTTGGAGAATAAAGGTTGATTACCTTTTACCAGTAGCATGAAGTCAAGAAGCAATATCTTCCATATAAGGGATTCGTAATTCATACTTGTGATTCTCGGAATCAGTCCTACATCACATACATAATGGTCTCATTTCGCCTACTGATGTTTTTTACTGCTCTACTGAGTACTTACTTGCTTTATCGTTGTTTTATGATTGAATAATACGTCTCGTTTCGGTATTTATATTTTGATGCCCAATGTGTCTTCAACAGCAACAATTACGAGTTTTTGTTTAAAATTAATGTTAGGATTATAATTACCAATATGGCCTTCTTTTGTTTCAGAATACCAGCAACAGCTGTCCCCGCCTTGTCCTGTTGATATGCCCGTCCTGTGGATTTCGTATTTTCAATTGTATTATTTATTATATCCATATTAGGGCTTCCAATCCCGGGATCTCGAAAAAGTTAAATCTAAATTGTTTTCTTATTTTTCTGTTAAAAGGTGAAGTGTGGGCACTAATCTACAATAAATCAATATTTAAGAGATCGTTTTCATACTGTTTGCCGAATATATATAACGCTTTACCTGACTCTATTAAGAAATGAAAGGATCATTCATTCAAGACTGAGGTGAGGGCACGCTTGTTGTTGGAACAGGAGAACGCGTAGCATTTTGAGTAGCATTTTGAGTGAATTATTTATTTATTTTAAGTGGATTATTTACTTATTGTGGCATATGGCAAGTATGTGACAAAACATTGCAGGATTGTACTCCTCTTTAATATGGTCATTTTTTTACATTTTTTGCTTTTTTGTGTCAAAAAGTGCATTGTAAAAAATGTATTATATAATATGGGTTGCGCTATTTATTTTGTTCATGACAAGAAATTCAATATTTAATATTCTAAGAAGTTTTACTGAACATTTCATCAATTTTGAACAATAAGTAACGGTTTACTTGAAGACGCATTTAGAACTGGGTATCAACAAGTCATTATATTTTGTAAACAATAACCGTTTTATTTAAAAAGCAAACAGTTAGTCTATTTTAATAATAAACATCCGTGACGTATGAATTCTAAAGTTATCCAATTTTATCTTAAAGAAGAAAACAAAAAAACATCCAAATATTTATTGGCCTTAATATAAAAAATGGAAATTTGGGTCGATCAAATAATTTCTTTTGCCGTGACTATTCTTGAAGCATTCTACAAGAACGAAAAAAGATAGAGATGGAAGAGCAAGTTATTATCTTAATGGAGTTTAAATTTTGTTTATTATTGATGTCAATACGCACACTTTGACACGTTTTAAACCGACAATTTTGGTTTCTACTTGTAAGGCAAAATTTGAAAACGTCGATCAAGTTTCAGGGTAAAAAATATTGTCCAATCAAGTATATTTTAGGCGTTTCTTACTGACTAGATTTGGTAACTTTTGGCATCCCAGGCGTTTTAATCCGGCAATTTTTGGGTTTTTTCTTGAATCCCGAGATCAATCCCGGGATCCCGGGATTACAAAATCTTTAATCCCGAAATCCCGGGATCAGTATTTTGTCCGGGATTGGAAGCCCTAATCCATATATATTAATAAATATTTTAAATAGAGAAACAAAGTTTTAATACTCCTTGAAATTCCTAACAAATCCGAATCATCAAATTAATTAAATTTCTTCAGTAAAAGCCAGTAAAAGCTAAAATTTATCTGAATTTCTTAGTGGAGTTGTGCTAAATTTAACGTTGCATGTTAAAATTTCGTTATATATTACATTAAAGGGAGATAAAACATGTTATTTAAGTTAAACAATATTGTTTATTGAAATAAATAAATAATACAATAAATAATAAGAAATTATGTATCACGAAAAGAGACAGTCTTGTCGGAATGATCTTGGTTCCAAAATCGGAAAACAAAACACTTTCGAATTTCGAATGCAACCAAAAATAAAACACAAATACACAATCAAAATCAACGGTTGGCAACCCTGTGTTTCCCGCAACTACATTTACGTATGTCTGGCACATTGTCAGAAAGTAAGGTTAAGTTAGCATAATTTACACCAAAACACAACAAAGATGGGTAAAAATCACCGCCACAAGAAGCAACTGAAGTCCGAGAAGTCTAAGGTCAAGCTAAAAGGCAGTAAAACAAAATTCCTACCGAAGGGCCAAAACGTAACGAACACAGCATTCAAAATAAAACCGATCGTTCTACCGAATCAACTACAAGAACACACCGGAGAGCAAGTCACATCGAAGAACCTCAACTTTAAAGATATCGTTAACCGCCTAAAGCACCACAACACGAAAGTCAAAGTCGAAAATTGCCAGCAAATGAAAGAATACGTAAACATAATAACGACCGAAGAACTGGGTAATCATTTATCCGATATAATCCAAGCGATATGCCCGTTATTAGTGGACATTGAACAAAAAGTACGTCGCGAATCTCTAAAAGTCTTAAACGACGTACTTACGTTACGTTCGTCAACAAGCATCGAACCGTTTTTTGACCGCCTAACCTCACATTTGTGCTGCTCGATGACGCATATAAGCGAAAGCATTCAGGAAGACTCGTTACTCATTATCGATACGTTTTTGACTCACGTTCCTGACTTAGTTGCAAAACGTTGCGACAAAATTATTAAGAATTTCATTTTGCTTATATCGAGGATAAAAGTCAACGCAAACGACCGTAGTATGTTGCAAACGAACGTCAAGAACAAGAAGACTAGCGTTCAGTGGAGGTTGTCTGTTTTGGTGAGGCTGAAAAGGATGCTGAATGCAATTTCTGAGAAGAAACGTAAGGAATGTGTTAATAGGTGAGAAATTTTGAAAAAAGAATGGGGGTAGGATGTTAGAAATGTTGAATTTTTGTTGAAGGGATGAAGAAGTTAAGATTGTTGATGTAACGGATAAGACAAGCTGCGCTCCTGTTTATTACGATTGGTACACGAAAAATTGTGTTAACCCGTTCGAGAAAAATAACAGTTCAATGCAGTGGTTGGAATCTTGTGTAAATGATGTGTTACCGTTGTTAAAAGATATATGGATGGAAGTAATGCCAAATACTTCCACTAATGCTCTAAGTTTAAGTGAGATATACCCTTTTTTTTAATTTGTCAAAAGGCAACTGTTTATAATACAGATTTATTTTTTCAGGGGCCAATAAAACGACATCTTTGACAGAAGAATCCGTGAACACTCTAAACTGCATCTTGCACATTCTATTAAGCTTTCATGAACTTCAAATAATAAACATGGAAGAAAGTGGTGAAACTGTAATAATCTACCATGATTCTAAATGCATAACTCTAGTCTTTAACTTATTTCTAGATTCCGCAAAACAACACAAAATTAGGCTCCGATGTCATACTTCTAATGTTGAAAACATTCCCTTACGTTAGAGATACCAATTCGATATCAGCCCCAACAAGAAAAGGTGGAGTGTCGCAAGTATCCGATAAAAATTCCGTAGAAGAAAATCTGATGATTTGTTATTTATTCCTGGTGAAGTTCGAAAGAAATTTCGATAATCACAACGTTAAGCAAGTTTTGAATTATTTGAAAGGTGAAGCGTTAGTACGGACTTTAATTTAAATTTTAATGAGTTATTTTCAGAATGTATGTTCAATCGTAACTACGTGTCGCAAGATAAATCACCGCTAATGTTAAAAGTTTTAACGCAAGCTTATACAAGAAACCTTAAATTTTGGAAAAACCCCGTTCTTGTTCTTCCGGATTTTCTTACCAGTACCGGCCATTACTTTTTGTACGATAGAAACCAAGCTAATAACGGTATAGATGTATTTCTTTTGCTCTGCGATCATGCTTCAAGTTTGTAAGTGTGTGGGTTTATTTTTTATACAAATTTAAGAATATAATTTTAGGGAAGAGGAATTTTTACCGTTGGCAGAAAAGGCTTGTTTATTACTAACGGAAGATAAGTTGCAACTTAAAGTTTTAAGTACACTTTTGTTATTGGTGAAGAAAAGCACCAAGCAGGTCCAGGTTATGATAGATATTCTAGCACCTAAGATATTGAGTGAGTATTAATTTCTAAAGATTGTCTAGAAGTTATAATTATTCCTTTTTTTTTTAGGAAATATAAACAAAATCAACATCGAAGGAATCAGCATTGAGCGACAAAAAATCATTCATATTTTAAATTTGTTCTATTATACCCCGTTATCAGATAATAATATTGCCTTGTTGAGAACGTATGGTATAATGAATCCCCTGTATGATAGTATTGTTCAAGAGATCCTAGCTCAGGAGCACAAATAAATTGAAGTGTAATTATTTTATTGATTAAATAAATAACATAAAAATGTATAAATTATTTTGTTTCTTTTTAACTTCCTAACAATGATATCAAAGCTTTTCGAAAAGCTGCTTCTTAAGAATTCTGTTAACGGATTCATTCGAATCCTATAATTGATAGAAAGAAACTAACTGCAAATCACCAGTTTGGTTTTAGCAATATTGATGCGACACTAAGCTTTTCAGCACTGCAAAATATTTGGGTTTAATATTTTATTGACAACATCTTATCTACATTAATCCAACATACTTTTACAACAGTTCACTGCCAACATTTTATCTACATGGTGGGCCAAAAAAACGGTACAAATTTTTGATCACTCGTATTTCCTATAATATTTTGTCAATTCAAATATTTCTTTTAAAAACGAATTGCCTGTAGTGTGAAGATTGAAACCGTACCATATTCGGAATAACAGGACGTTTCAATCCACAGTTATGTTGCTTTGTGTTAGGCTATACAACATTTCTGATAACATCGTGTTAATTTAATGTGAAATGGAAGCTGTCATAAAATTAGCAGGTAATGATTTTTTTTCCTTTGGTCAAAAGGGACAGCAGAGATTTTATTGCATCGAATACAGGGTGATTTTTTTGCATACAGTGTGAAATTTTGAAACATCCGTTTTTGCTGTTTTTACTGAAAAAGAAGAAGTGGAATAGCGAATATGGTATGTTTTCAATTCGAAATTTACATATTTGACTATTGCCGTATTGGTTTCATACAAGCCGCCAACTTTTATAATGAATAAAATTCTCTGAGAAATGGATAATAATAATTTTAGTAACAAAGTTTCTAAAAAACCCTGTTAACCATGAATTTCGCCTAAGCCATAATGTCAATAAAGACGCCCTGCAGCTACTGGACAACCATACAACCTAGTGAGATGACAAGAAGAAGTAGTGCAAAAAGCAGACCAGCAGACCAGTGAAGTATTGGTGCTTCTTGTTTAGGACAAAAGTAAATAATCACAAAAGAACAGACTGCAATAAGTAAAAAAATATATAATCTCCGGCTATAATACATTCACGTAAATTTCCCGAAAACGATCAAATCCTTTAGAAAAGTCGAGTTGCCCAACATGATATTATACTTGGCCAGATAATATTTTTCGTCTCCGACACCGCCCTTCTTTTTCTTTTTCGACCCTTTGCTCCCTTTCGACTTTTTGCTGCTTTTGCCACTCTTGCTACTTTTGCTCTTGCTCTTGCTCTTTTTATCTGAGCCCTTCTTGCTCTTCTTGTCCCCCTTCTTGCCTTTTTTACCCTTCTTGCCCTTCTTACCTTTCTCAGCAGCGGGGTCAACAGGCGGCGGGGGAATACCAAACCTTATCTTCACCACTTTCTTCGATTTGGCGGCAATCTCAATCTTTGCGCCGTCAGAAATTTCAAAGTAAGACATTGCTGGAATGTGATAACTTTTAGAAAACGGCCTAGATCGCTATTTAGTATATTGTTGTTCATAATTCAGTCATTTAATTTCAGTTTAACTAACTTCCTAATAAATATCACCTTTTAATAAACTCCTCTTGTCGAAGAAGTTCTCAATCGAATACGCTTCGTCTTCAGTCAGTTCCGGTGAAGTTTTGTTCACTTTCTTCTCCTTGCCCTTGCTTTTCTTCGATTTCTTCGACTTCTTCGAGCTCTTGCTCGATTTTGAGCTCTTCGACGACTTTTTGCTCTTTTTATCTTTCTTGCCCTTTCCTTTACCTTTCTTCTTCTTATCCTTTGGTTCCTTGGGCACTTCCGGCTTCGGCATCTCCTTGATTTCCCCCTCCAATTCCAATATTTTATCGAAATTCAAGGTCACAGCGGCAGGAGCATTATTCGTAATCTTAAATCATTTTATTTCGGGATAAATCCAATGAAACTAGATACGATTGTTTCTAATATGGTCTACTAACTAGTATCGAGGTAAAAGAAGAAGTCAAAACACGTTTTTGTGGCACTGTTAATGGCTACGAAGACATTGGATGAATTATTTAGAAAAAAAAGTAACCACTTACCTCTAAAATAAAGTCTGAATATGATCCATCGTCAGCCTCCAATCTGCAAACTAAAAACTCCGGTTTGAACAAAAAATTTGGTTCTACAGCATCACCTGTTAGCTTCAAAGGACACAACGTGTTTCCAGCTTTGATCTCAATATATTCGGCAGCCTAAAACAAAGAAAAAATACTAGATTAGTATAGTACAGAATGAAGCATAATAAATCACAATTTTTTGGATTAGTATGCTTCCTTTAACCCAGTGGTTCTCAACCGGTGCTCCGCGGAACACTGGTGCTCTTCGAGCTTGTTGCAAGTGCTCCGCAAAATTATGAAAGCCGAAATTGTTGACTCATTTACCGTATGTGATTGAAATAATAATATTTGTATTTGTATATTATTAACGTACATTTATAATATTTATAATTTTATATTCAACAGTTGGTAGTTAGTGTAAAATTCACAATTACGACTGACGCGAACCAATAGCGATTCAGATGTCACCCTTATTTGACACTTGACGTCAATATCATAAATCTTGGAAAACCAAAAGTTACTAAAAGTTTGTGATCTAGTGTTTTCATAATGACACCGAAAGCGGTTTCGTTATGAGTTTATAACGACCGCAAAGTAGGAAAAAACATTTACAATTATTAAATAGTAATAAATATGAATAAAATAAATAAAGAATTTAGAGAATAATACAATAAAAAGAAAAATGGGTATAGCTCTGCTACATATGCCACATAAAAAGTTCTGAAAATATGTAAACATTTTCAAATATATTTCCTAAAATAAAGATAATAAATATGATGTTTTGATAATATATATTTTTGCCCTCATCTACATATCATCCACATGTTATGTGCGGATTTATTAAGCCTTAGATTAGTATAAAGTTGTATTAAAAATGAGCTTATCAAAACTACTTGAGTAGGTGGTACGTAACTGCTAATATAAAGAATCTAGCCAAATTACCTAAATATTTGATAAACTTAGAAGGCTTTGAAAGTTTTATTATATTTAAAATTATATTACCGCGAATATGTCAGATGCTTGGAGGAACCACTATCACAATATACCAAATAGGTGGCGGCATTTATAACCGCCAGGTGATAGTTCACGAACAAAATTTTGTGGGGCCAGAAAATCAAAACGTAAACACACACAAAATGTGGAATTATGTGAATACGGGCAAAAAGAAAACTTCGGAAGCAATTCGGTACATCGAGAGTGCCTTTCCCTCAAACATTCAAGAGTTGGTTTGTAAATTCCAAAATTCCCGTTATGTTCTAAAATTATACAGAATTATATCTTTTTCTTTTCTGTATCAGACTAATGATTTTCGCCGCAAATAAACTTCATTCGAGTATCCATTTTTTCAATTCGGTAAAAGGTTAGAGCTGATAAAAATATCAATAAAACCGGATTTTAAACGGCTACAACTTCTTAAGGAATTGAAAAAAACCAATAAGTGAATATGAACCTTTTTACTCGGAATGATATTTAGTTATTAGAAGAACATCTGTAAAAAGTTTTATGTGAATTTTATTTTGTTACTTAAATTTATTTACTTTTTATTGTTGTAACGGGTATTAATTATATTATTTTTTCGTTTTCGCCTTATTTGATATGTATTTTATCTTTTATTTTTCTTTGTTTCTTAACATTTCAAACGGCTGTAACTTCTTAAGGAATAGTAACATATAAGACCATATAATACATTATATTCAGAATGACATTTGATTTCTAAAAATTCTGGTGAAAAAAGGTAGACTAATAATATATTTATCTTTTTCTAATTAATGTTATTTTGTAACTGTTATTTAATAATCGTTTTAATTTTGTGCAAAAGTTATGTCAATATTTTTGGTGCTCCGCGAATTTTTCGTATGATCAAAAGTACTCCCTGACTTCAAAAAAGTTAAGAACCACTGCTTTAATCACTGGTCAAAAAACTAAAATAATCAACAACCTAAACCACCAAATATCTCTAGGAGCTTATGTCAAGTCATATTACACTGTCATATTTGACATTTCACACAACCAGTCTTTCTTCGGATTTTTGTTACTTAATACATTACAACGCATCGCCAAGATGACCACCAGAAATAATGCTCCTTTTGGTATAAATACCAAACGTTTTGCACCGATTGGATATCATCCTGGATTGGACCCAACTGGGTCTATGACTGCGGATAGGAATAAAATATCACCAGGAGACTATGACCCAGAACCAATGCAGTGTCGGTATAAGAAGTATCATCTAGGAGGATCGCTGTACGTATATAATACAGGGTGTCATTTTTGAGCACGAAAAAATAGGCTTTCTCACGACAAATGTATGTACTATCGTGGCCATATATTACGTCCCTACTTTTGATTTTTCCAAATTAAGAATTGGCGCTGTTTTTGCCACGTAAATTTCATTCGTTTAACTTTAGCAATTAATTACTCCGGAAATAATCCATAGATTTCAACGAATTAAGAAGTAAAATCACCTGCGGAATGCTAGCTTTCAATGTGCCGTTTTGCAAAATCATTGGATTAGT
Source organism: Melinopterus prodromus (assembly GCA_964023965.1). Lineage (NCBI taxonomy): Eukaryota > Metazoa > Arthropoda > Insecta > Coleoptera > Scarabaeidae > Melinopterus > Melinopterus prodromus. The sequence goes on from OZ030395.1 coordinate 10,293,569, forward strand.
GGTTGACCCACAAAAAGCTATATTACGCAATGCCAGCAATTCCGTTATTTGAAGAGCTAGAATAATGAAATATAGACTATAGGCTACCCAATAATTCATAGGTTTAAAGTGTACTACATAACCATTGTTTATCTTGCATTTTTCACAAAAGATCGTGCTGAAACTCCGCGTGAATTCCGACGCTCTACGGTCTTTGGTGTGCTGCGGGGAAGGGAGGCGTTAGCGGTGCTGTCATGTCGGAGAGAACCGACACAGCTGAGAGAACCGGGGCAGCTTATTATCAATACATAAAAATAACGATAACTTGTCAAGGTAGTAATTTTAACTAACAAATTCTTAATTTTTGCATAATTTTTATTATATGTGACCCGGTACGAGAGAAATCTCTTCTATCGATTGGCGTTTTTGTTTTCTTTAGTTTTTATTCAATAAGGTTGTAAACCAGATTTTGATGGAAGCGGATAGATTTAAAAATATGGAGTTAGCAGATTTTCCGATTAGTGGTGAATACTAAATTAAGTTTGCTTGATAAACCCAAAAATTATTTAAAAAGTATGCCCAATTTTGTTATATAAATATTCAAACTATTATAACACTTTCAACAGTTTATTTATTAATAATATTTAAATACATGCACAAACAATATAAAATAAATACAACTCTTGATATGTTACATATTTTTTTTAGCATCGTAATTTTGTAGACACAGAATATTTTGCAGATCAGTCATTAATTTTAAATGGTAATCCCGACACCCGATTTAAATTGCCAAGAATTCCCATGGGACTTTCAAATGCCTGTTCGTGGTTCTGTTATCTTATTGACTCATTTTGGCATTATTTTTTAATTCGGCAATCTGTCGCCGGATATCCAAATTTCTTTGGCGAGGCATAATCGCCGTGTCGTTCTATTGTGTCCGTAAACACTGCTCTTCTAGTAACTAATGCACGTGCGATCTCCCACTACTGGCATCGTCGCTGTCGATCACTTCCCCCGCTCGCCCCAAAGACCGAAGAGCGCCGCGTCAATTGCAGCAATCATGAGATGCTTCAACTCGATCTTTTGTAGGGAAAATGCAAGATAAACAATGATTATGTAATAAACTTTAAACCTATGATTTAGTGGGTAGCCTATAGTCAATATTTCATTATTCTAGCTCTTCTAATAAAGGAATTGCTGGCATTGCATAATATAGCTTTGTGTGGGTCAATCACTAATCCAATGATTTTACAAATATGCACATTGAAAGCTAGCATTCCGCAGGTATATTTACTTTTTAATTCGTTGAAATCTATGGATTATTTCCGGAGTAATTAATTCCTAAAGTTAAACGAATGAAATTTACGGGGCAAAAACAGCGCCCAATTCTTCCTAATTTGGAAAAATCGAGAAAACGGCAACATATACAGCTTTCTAATTTTTATGAGTTGTAGGATATTAATCAAGGACAGCATCAGAATTTTTTCAAATTTTTTCGCCCCTTGATTTGCGAGAAAATGGACGTCAAAAGAGGGGACATAATATATGGCCACGATAGTACCTGTGCACGGTTAAATATGCAGTATAACGGCAAAATGTGTGTTTCAACGACATAAAATGTTAACGAACGGCGGCAAATAAACAGAAAAATATGTGATTATTTGGTTAAAGGCTATTTTCATACCATTATTGAATATTGTAGAGAAGAAAAAATACAATATAATCAATTTGTAATGGTTTAGAAATCAAATAGAGAAAGTTAGAAAGCGGCATTAAAATCAATGAATATTTGTTAATCTATGATAATCTATGTGCAATGTGTATTTTTATACCATAAATTTATAATTAATTTCCCGGAATTATTGACAAATACAATAATTATGCCCCCCACATTGAATGTGATGAGGGTATATTGACTTTGATTTTTTTTTGATTTTTTTATATAGATTTGATCAGAATTGAAAACTGAATCGATTTACCTATGTCCGCTGTCTGTCCGTCTGTATACACGATAACCGCAATTTTGAAGTACTTGATCTGAAATTTGGTGTACAAGAAGCTTTATCTCTTAAAAAGCAAGCACAAATTTGAGCGTTTTTTTGCATTTTTAAAAATAATAAACAAACCAAGCATATTTATAATCACGCATTTAAATATGTACAGGTGCACCACCTTTTTTCCCCGAAAAATGTTTCTCCAGATAGTAAATGTCACACGGAAACACGGGAAAGTTTCATATAAACTTATTTGATTTCTGTATTCCTGAAAAAGTTACAGTGCTTTGAAATCATAGTAAACTTAAAATTAGTTAGTTTTGACATCTGTCGACGTAGTTGACAGTTTATGACTTAATCCAGCTCGAGTGAGGTAAAGAACTACTTACTGCTGTCATATCCAAGTTAGAAACTGACCTTTTCAATGGTAGGATTGAACAAATTTGTTGTGCTGTCGACTTCAATTGTGCTTAAGAATACCTAATTTGTCGTGTCGAGTTAAAAAATCTGCATTAGCGTCTTCAAAACAAATAATCGCCATTTTCTCTTATAGATGGGACCGTCAACTTCGCACCGAGGAATTCTCCAGAAATTTAGGCTTTAGAAACGCCCATATCCTCGACGAGCGGAGATACATACGTTCTCTAGGAGGTCCCGGCTCATATGACGTGCCTGAAGGAGTCTACAAGAAACAAAGCAGCTCCATCCTCGAGAATGTCAACTTCGGGAAGCAACCGAGATTCTACAAGATTGAAGACTCATTTCCAGCACCAGGCACCTACACCAGAGACATTCTGACCACCTCCACCATAATCAAGAAGCAGATGACCCCGGTACCAACTTTTGAGTGGGACGGCTTCGTCGATCGGTTCAAGAGACTCAACAAAAACTGGCAAAAGGCACCCAACAGGTATGCAATTTCGGACCAAGTATAAAAATCTATATACAATATACATATTCGTTTGTAGATATAACCCAATCGATAAAAAATCGTTTGAGGCTTTACTAGCAAGAGTTGTTTCTAAGAAAGGTCCGTACAACCTCTTCACCGGTCCGAGAGATGGCAGCACCATCAAGAACCATTTCGCGCCTGGCACACCATGTGCACCTGATAAGTATTATGACTGGCAGAACCTCACTGGATTGAATTACTTGCTATACCATGCTGCGAAGAAGAGATGCGGCCATTTTTCGAAGGACAAGAGATTCAGGCTGAAGCCAAGTGTAAGGATCATGATGGACGATTTGGCCACTTGCTATAAGGACCCTAACGCTCCCAGTCCAGCCCATTACGACATTCGTCTAGATGGGTAATAATAGTGTATTAACAGTACAAGCAAAGCTTAGCCGCCATATTGATTTTTTACAGTTTTCTTTGCTTAAATCGTTTGAAAGGGGTTGATAGACCATTCCAGAAATTTTGGTGTGAAGTTAGCCCCCCATGTTCGAATTCTCGGGTTTTCGTTTGATAGTTTTTCGTTTACCTGAAATCCGCAAAATTAGAATTTGTAGGTTATGTTATTGTCCAAATTTATTCTTTTCTAAGCGGGAGTTATTTGATTGTTGTTTCATTTTGTTCGCTTGTTAGTTCTGAACGTATAAATGTTCTTAGTAACGGCATGATTGATGATATTGTAAAAAATAATGATCCTTATAAATAATATACTAATAATATATACTTAATATACTTTAATATAATACACTGTAATATAATATCTGTATATATGCTATAATATACTTCATATATCCAATAAATAGGTTTTAATTAACTCATAGGTATTGAGCGAGAAACCGCTCGTTTTTATTACTTGTCAAGTTTCTACCGATGCCGATAAAGTAGTAGCGTTAACTTTGACTGTTCCTTTGAAGATGGCGCCGATTAAAATTAGATATTGTGGACAATAAATAAAACTCATGCAATTCTTTTTCATATAATGCCAACTTTTAATTAGAACTATGGATTATGATACATTTTCTAACCGAAATCAAACAACTCCCGCTTAAAATAGTCCATGGAATTGAATCAATTCAGACAATAAGATAAGTAATTACTAAACTAATAAACTAAACTCTAATTTCGCGGATTTGAGGAAAACAAAAGACTATTAAACATCGGGAATGGACAATCAAACCCAACCAAACCATAAGCAATCAAATGCATTTAAATTTTAAAGAAATAAAATTAGTTAATTTTGATATCTGTTGACGTGACGTTGTCATCCCGGTGATACAAACAAACTACATGTGTCAAATTGTTTACTACTGTTTACTACTCTTCACTAACGCGTTTCTATGACAACCAGCGTGAGTGAGGTAGAGAACTACTTTTTTAGAAAGTGACTATTTCGGTGGCAGGATTGAACAAATTATATCGATAGCTAACAAACTCGCAATTTAACTCTTGCTTTTCAGCATAACCCATTTGCCTGAAGGAAAATATCCTTTCAATGATTCTGTCTCGATAGCCAGAAAGGGCATCAAATGGACAATTTTTCCCGGGCCTGGGAGATATAACGTCAAGGATCCAAGATGCAAATACAACGATAAGAAGTTGACTTGTGTGTTCAAAAGTACCACAGGTAGAACAGAGTACAAACCACCGCAATACACATGCTTTTAACTTAGCTTTTGAACACGTCGCAAATATTGTACCTTCTTTAAATTTGAATAAATTCATCAGTGTTTCAAATATCAAATATGTGTTTTATTTCTAAACATCTTGGTTTTGACGTGGCTCAAATTGTGGAAATTGTGGACTAGTGGCCAAAAAGCACGAAAAACCTACGAAAAAACAACAATAATGGCAGCTAAAGCATTACCTGGGTTTCATATCCTGGGGAATACGTTATAGGGAGAGTCAGGATGTGTTCAGATGGTACGGCAATGCTTACAACGCTGGGGCATGTGAAGTTTGCTACTGGCGACAGCAAGTCGAAATGAGGTCTTATATTCTCACCTAATATACAACATTGCGATACAAAATGTGGTCAAGTGGCGAGCACGGTAATAGTGATGTTACTTTTTATGTTTCTGAGCTCGATGATTCTTCTTCTGGAGTCACCCATAGCTGTTGGGCCAAAATCAATCCTCTGTAGGTCCAGATTGTGGACAAAATCAGGCATGACGACTTTACATAACGCCGTCAAGGATAATTTCTCTTCAGTCCTTGAGCTAGAATGTATCTTTAATTCTATGAATGTAATTCTATGATTCGAACAGTTTAAGTTCCGTAAGCGCAGATTATTCTCTATGGAAGGCGACTTAGGAACTGCTGTTAATTGATAACAGTGAACTGTATATACTACGTATAACTGGAACGGACCCGCGCTTTATATTGGCTGGCGAGAAGTGTTGCAGGCGCAAGCAAAAGAGACAGAGCGATACCGTGGTCAATGCGTCACTGTCTGACTACCGTAGGTAGATAGCGGAAGGCAGTAGTGTTTCGCTTTTTTATTTTATTACCAGCTGAACCCATTGTCCTACAAACCTCAAAATGGTCTCGAAGTAAACCTAAATCTCTGTATTTTTACGTGAAATTGCAAAAATTTGTTCCCAAATGTTTTTGACGCATTTACAGCGATTATTTAAGTGGGGTGCGAACGACTTCATAAAAATCGCAAAAAACGCAATAACCAATAAGCTTTTGAAAACGCCTATTCGCTTATCACAAACAAAATTTTAAAATTTTGATGTAAATATGTATATTTTAATAAATAAAAACGACGAATTTTTCAAATAACAAACCGTTACAGACATTGTGTCATGTTTCCTTACTTACGCGCTCAATGTATGCATATTTCAAATGAATAAAATTTTAAAATGTGAAAAATAATTTATAAGTATTAATATTATCGAATAAATATAATCAGCATCATGTGGGCTACTTTTAATGTCAGAATGCGTCTCCTTAATTCAATAATACAAAGAGCATTTAGTTATTGCACTGCAAATGTTTCAAATTAAAGAATAACTACTAATATATAATTTGAGAGTACCATCGCGAGCATAAAAAAACTGGGACAGCAAAGTGAAATTGGGCACTTATATTCTCAACAATTTTAGTTGTGTAACATTTACTTTGACCAGTATTTGTTAACCTATGATGTCTAAACTCTGACAGTATTTGTCAACCTACAATTTTGTTCCGGTTCCATCAATTTTATTCTTCGCGGTATTCTTGCCGACACTTAATTCAATAACAATTTCTCGAATGGTGATTTTATCACGTAGTCGAGTTTTAATTTGCCTTCTAAAATTCATTCAATTGCGAAATTTTTATTTATTTCGTCAAAATTCGAGATGACATTAATGTGACATGACAAGCGCACTGACATGGCATTACGAAGCCCAGTTTAATCAGTGCCAATTAGAGTGTCCCCGTTTTTTATGCTCGCGATAGTACCTAGTCCGTAAATTTTAATTAGGAGGAATATATGAATAAAATATAACTTTTATTAAATCTGCGATTATTGTCTCATGTACTTAAGTCTCTGCAAGAGTTAGAAAGAGATAGCTTAACCACTGCAATGCGGGTTGCATACCAAATGCATTTGCATCACGTATTGTCCATTACGGGTCCTTTCCAGTTATAAGTAGTATATACAGTTCACTGATTAATAATAATAATAAAAAAAAACATTACTAGTCAGTGCCCTCATGGCAAACGTCCACAATAAAATCAGCTCTCATGACGTAAGGCTCAAACTCGCGCCACAGTATCATCTCAGCTGGGTACATATCATAGTACGTTATGACGACATCTTTGTCGTCAATGATTATTTCCGGCAGTGGGGGGTCTTCCTCCTCTTGCACTGGCTCCAACTCAGATTTTGACGTTCCACTGCTCTTCTTGCTCTTCTTCCCCTTCTTGTCCTTTTTATCTTTGAAGAGAATGAAGATGATAGATGCTGAGAATCTCAACGGTATTACCTTTCTTCCCTTTTGACTTCTTACTGGACTTATCGCCTTTGGTAGACTTGCTACCTTTACCTTTGCTACCTTTGCTACCTTTGCTGCTTTTACTGCCCTTCTTGTCTTTTTTACCCTTCTTTCCTTTGCCTTCCTTCTTCTCCTGGGCCTTCAGGAGCTTCTCTTGCTTTTCCTTCTCTCTTTTGGCGATCAATTCTTGACGTTTCTTTTCTATCAACTCTTGTCTCTTCAAATACCGAGCTTTTTCCTCAACGATGCTAGCTGGTATTTCAGGCCTAGCTATAACCGTTAGCTTCACAGTCTAGCAACATAAAACAGGAATTATATGTTTTAAAAACTGGTAATATATGAACAAAAAATGACATAAAATTACTTCTCCATTTTGTATTTCTCCGCATTTCGGCTGTATTACGACATTCTCGTTCGACCCTGAAATGCTGAAAGTTGCCACGTGAACGTTGTCCTTGCTGTTCTCGTTCTTGTCCTCTTTATCGTAGCACTGGCATTTGTAGCCCTTGAGGGACTTCCTGAACTTCAGCTCGACGGTCATCATACTGTACGATCCGCAAGGCGTGTTCGGAAAAACGACCAATTGGTGAGAGAGGTAGACGCGGGTGTCCAATATGGTACAACTGATCCATAGACCGTTCTTCTTGATGTTGTCCGAGATGTTCGCCTTCGACTGGGTCTGAGTCTGCGAATGCGTTTCGGTAAGGTACTCCGAATAGAATTCTTCTACTGAAATGCGCCATTGAAATGTTTAGAAACAAAAATGGTAACCGCTTTAGAATCAAGAAAAACGACCTTTAAGGTTTATAGGTAAAGATGTGGTCCCAAGTTTCCACCTTGGGGCTTTTACTTTATCATACTCTTTCCTCTACTTTTTAATCTGATGTCTTCTGGTTTTTACCAGTAGGAGAAGATGTATGAGAACAAGCTTGTGACCACATGCCATCAGGAGAAATATATTAAACCGATGCACAAGAGACTCGAGGAGATTGTGCAAAAGTACAATCTTCAGTCTGGAAGGAAGTACTCGATATCCAGGAGGGTGATTTCCATCAAGAGGATAAGATGCTTCAGGATGCTAAATAGAAAAGAAAGGATGCAGAAGATTTTTCTTAAGCTGGCTCGAGAAGACAAAAGGATGCAGCAGATCAGAGCCCAGATGAACAAGACATGATTACAATCTGGTAAATATCATATTCCATAGCGTAATAACAACCTAAAAAAGGGAAAAAAGGATAAGAGAAACGGCAAAAAGGGTAGAAAGGATAAGAAATCGAAAAAGATTAAATCCAGAAAGAGTTCGAAAAGCAAAAAGAGCAAGAAAAGCAAGAAGAGTAAGAAGAGCAACAAGAGTAAGAAAGGGAAGAATGGCAAAAAAGGAAAGACAAAGGATGGTGTTGGTTGATTTGTTCTACATCATCCTTTTTGAAACTTAAAACTAATTTTGACAGGACGAAGATTTGGTCCTACCACAAAACCTTATCATAAACCCCAGATTAAAGCTGCTGTACGACGACCCTGAGTACATGCAGGACCTGGTGATGAAAAATAAGGACTACCAGGACTTTTTGTACGGCGTTGAACGCCAGAGAAGAGGGTTAAGAGGGTATTGCTGAAGTTATATGTTCGATCCATGTTCGCAATAGGAGAAGATGTATGAGAACAAGCTTGTGACCAAATGCCACCAGGAGAAATATATGGAACTGATGCACAAGAGACTCGAGAAGATTGTCCAGACGTACGATCTTCAGTCTGGAGGGAAGTACTCGATAGCCAGGAGGGTGATATCCATCAAGAGGATAAGATGCTTCATGAGGAGAAGTAGAAAAGAAAGGATGGAGGAAATTGTTCTCAAGCTGGCTCGAGAAGACAGAAGGATGCAGCAGATCAGAGCCCAGATGAACAAAACTTATGATTACAAAGTCAGAAGAAAGGAGAGGATAAGGTATGATATGGAGATACGTGGAACTCACATCGATCTGGTAAATTTTGCATTCAATAGCGTAAAAACATCCTTTTAAAGAACGGAAATCTTTTAGATTGATGAACAATCGGAGGCGTTTATGGAAGAAGAAGAGGAATTCTTTGACGTTAAAGACGAAATGGTCGAAACCGAAAAGAAGCCTAAAAAGGGCAAAAAGGATAAGAAAAAGGGCAAGAATGGTAAAAAGGATAAGAAATCAAAAAAGAGCTAATCCAAGCAAGAGCTCGAAAAGCAAAAAGAGCAAGAAAAGCAAGAAGAGTAAGAAGAGCAAGAAGAGTAAGAAAGGGAAGAATGGCAAAAAAGGAAAGAAAAAGGACGGGTTTGGTTGATTTGGTCTACAACATCCTTTTTGAAAATTAAAACTAATTTTGACAGGACGAAGATTTGGTCCTACCACAAAACCCTATCATAAACCCCAGATTAAAGCTGCTGTACGACGACACTGAGTACATGCAGGACCTGGTGATGAAAAATAAGGACTACCAGGACTTTTTGTATGACGTTGAACGCCAGAGAAGAGGGTTAACGTATTGCAGGAGTTATATGTTCGATCCATGGTTTCACTGCAGTCCTGATCCTTTAATTTTCAGCGTAAATATCTAAGAAGAAGATCTTATAAACGCGTTAATTTGAAAATGTTTGCCTGTTTTTTCTTTTTTAGAATTTGAAGAACGGAAATATTTATAGGAAAAGGATCAGTATACTGAACACTGATTCGATGTCCAAGAAAGTGAAGCTGGTGTCTGCGAAAGTTCCAAATGGTTTGGAATTTGAAATTATTGAGGTATTCTGTTTTACGATCACAAACATATACATGGTGTTTGGTAGTTTTGGGACATCAGCTATTTAATTACCACGTTGTATATGAAATTGCAGGTTGAAAATTTTGGTATACATGTTCTGATACCTGGCCTATCGTTGAGTTTCATGGTAACCCTATTTCCCTTGAATGTCACTCATCCTCTAGTCGGCCATCTGGCGTTTGTTACTTGGACTAATATGTCAACTGATTATAAAGAATACATAGTCGAGGTCCATTGTCTACCGCCACCAGGTATACTTCTGATCAAACCTACAGACATCAACTTTGGTATCTTGAAATATTGGAAGTGCAGATATAAAACGTTCGAAAAGAAAATACAGGTATGGTCATTGTTTTTACTCCGCCATTTGGGGTAATTTTGTTCATCCTAATATCACTGCCAGAAACTCTCTTTCACCAGTGGAGTACATACAATCATTCAGATATTTTCTCAGTACACTGAACACTGATTCGATGTCCAAGAAAGTAAAACTGCTGTCCGCCAAAGTTCCAAATGGTTTAGAGTTTGAAATGATTGAGGTATTATGTTTTACCGTTCGAAATATATACAGGGTGTTTGGTAATTTTAAGACATAGAACGAGTAAGGATAAAATCGATAGTATTTTCCAAAAAGATCTGCAGCTGGATATCTTACTGGGAATTGAAGATAACCGCATTCGAAACATCGCTTTGGAGCATAATCTGTGACTTATTAAAACTATAAGGCCGTCATGTTGGTGCAATAAAAACCTGAATCATTCGGCACTGTCACTCCGCTTTCAGTTGGTATGATAAGTGCTGCCTCGCCCTCTTCACCAACTCCGTCCTCCTCAAATTGCTCCAGTTTTAGCGTCTCCAGAAGCAAATTGAAGTCCGGATCATATCTCAAAATCTGAACGGAATGTTCCATCTCGATCTCCAAATCGCTTCTACGGCATGATCTGACCATCTTCAGCATCTGATCCATCGACTTCTTCAGCGCCCTATTGTCAAAATTCTACAACCAGAACTATGGTCTAGGTAAACAACATGATGACGTCAACGTGTGTAGACACGCCAATACAATACATGATTTACCTTTTTTATGGAGCCGAGACATTTGATCGTAGTGACGGAGATTCGGAAGAGCAAGCTTGTGCTGGTTTCGTTAGCAAGACGGGGATCGCAGCCATCTAGCGATTCTGGACACAGCATCACTTTCAGCATGATAGATTGATAAGGCTCGATCACACCGAAACCATAGTTTGGAATTATTGTTACGCACTGAAAAAATCAGCGGTAAATTCCCATAAACACACAAATAAATACACCAGTCAAATCGTTTCCGAGGGTGCCTGTTCGAGTAAAAAACTATAGAAGTATTTTTCTCTTTCATTCTTTATGTTTTTTGGGGTGCTGAATCCGAATTTCAACTTTGCTACTTCCCACGGATATGACTTCACAACGAAAATCGCAAAACACTTCAAAATTTTTGACTTTTCTTCAGTTTTTTGCGGAATTTTTATACCACACACATTTAATGTGGTGAGGGTATATTGAGTTTGATACATTTGTAACACCCTTAAGGAGGCGTGGCAGATATAGACTTCTATATATTATATGGATTTGTTCAGAAATGAAAACTGAATCGAATTAGTTATGTCCGTCTGTCTGTCCGTCTGTGTACACGATAACTGCCGTAATTTTGAAGTAATTGATCTGAAATTTGGTATACAAGCTTATATCTTAAAAAGTAAGGACAAGTTCGTGAATAGGAAAAACCGGTTCACTTGTTTTTACTTTATCATACGCAGTATGTAAAGTATTGTAATCGTGCCGAAAAAAAAATTTGAGATTTTAGCGGAAATAGGTCTTTTTGGGTCCCCTGAACATTTTTGACCAAGGTACAAAAAAATGTCTGTGTGTGTGTGTGTGTGTGTGTCTGTGTGTGTGTAAACGATTTTTGTGGCGACGATTCCGGAGAAACTACTGAATGTATCGGGACGAAAGTTCATATTTAGAAGTTTCATGATCTAACTTAGAGCTGAAAAGCTTTTGGTTTAAAAGGGTCCAAAGGAACTGGTAGTTTATTCTAAGCCTTTTTCAAGGATTTTGAAAATGAGCCGCCATTTCTGTAATTTCGTCAAAATAGTTAAATAATAAATTAAAGTAGAGGAAATTTTGAATAATTTATGCCTAGGATGTTTTTTGGTAAAATTAATAGTTTAGCTGCAAGAGCAAATTCTATTTGATCGAGATCGGTCGCATCTGCATTGATATGAAACTACGTAGTAGCCTGGATTTGACAAATATTTTTTTGTGCTGTCACCACAGAAATGTCTATGGCTGTCACACTCGAAAACAGCTGATTTCATCATAGGATGGAGAACCGCTATGGAACGGTACTTGTGACATAAATAACTATTATTCTAATGACAGTAGGTAGTGTCAAATGCTGATGCTTTGACAATACCTACTGTGAATTGTATCAAAATATCTATCAAATCCTGGCTAACTAGTATAATTTTAATGCAGACACGATTTATCTCAATCAAATAGGTTCTCCTGCAGCTACACTATTAATTTTATATATATATTGTATGATAAAGTCATGTGCCTGGCCACATCAGATTTTTTTTTTTTTTCATTTCTTTGTTTTATGTTTACGGTGGGGGTATTTTAACTACAGCACGGCTGAAGATAATTTTCTTACTAGTTTTTATAAGTCTGCGACACTTAGCGATTAAAGGCCCAGGGGCTAGACTGTTCATCTGCAAAATGAAAGAAAACATGATGGTGTATGGGAAACTGCATGAGAAGTTTATTAAATTAATAGGTATTAGAGAAGTGGATATTTCAAATGTGTGCAGCAATGAAAATTACCTTGTATTTTCGAATTGTGTTGGGTTTATGATATGTCGTCCATTTCGTCCAAATCCATTACTTTTTAGGTTCTTTTTAGGGTTCAACCTCCCACAGTATTGCAAAGCCGGGAGCAATATAGGCCAGCCGTCTTACAACCACAAAATAGTTAAATAATAAATTAAAGTAGAGGAAATTCTGAATAATTTATGTCTACGATACTTTTTGGTAAAATTAATAGTTTAGCCGCTGCATGAGCAAATTCTATTTGATCGAGATCGGTCGTGTATGCATTAATATGAAACTAGTAAGCGAGGATTTGACAAATGTTATGACAGATATGACGGATGTACTCTAATGACAGTAGGTAGTTTCAAAGGGTGATGTTTTGACAATGCCTACTGTCAAAAAATATTCGCAAGATCAGCCTGGGGACGAGCACGAAGACAATGCGGTCGCAGGACCTCTGCAACTAGATGCTGAGCGGGACGTCAGCGATGAAGATGACGTTGATCCTAATCAACGAAGGAGACGGCGAAGGCGTTGGCGGTAGCAGCGTGTGCGTGCTGTGTTTTATTCAATAATTTTTAGATCAAAACGTTTTACGTTCCTTTAAATATTTTTGTAAAGCATTTTTTTATCATTTTATCGTCGTTTGGTTTTAAAAATTTACCCGCCAAGCTGTTCACTCACTGGCGGGTAAATCGTAAAGATTTCAAATTTGTAAATACAATTTTGGATAAGCGCCCATGGCGCAAGGCACCATTTTTATAGCATTTGAAATTATGTTAATTCATAATGTGTATTTTCTTTAATTAATATATTTATGTTAATGGAATCTAATACAGCTAAACTATTAATTTTGTACATAGTATGATAAAGTCATGTGCTTGGCCACATCAGATTTTTTTAATTACCGAACATTATATAAACTAGGAAAATTTGGCCTTCTTTCGCGCGATCTAGTGGCCAAACCACTCAAGCAAAAAATACACTTGATAGTGCCTTTTATAAGAAATTTAGTGTACTTTATTTTTTATATAGCGGTCTACGTCGAAAAGTGCATAGTTTTATGACTTTTTCGCAGAAAACTGAAAAAAAGTCAAACATTTTGAGGTTTTTTGCGAATTTCGTTGTGAAGTCATATCCGTGGGAAGTAGCAAAGTTGAAATTCGGATTCAGCACTCCAAAAAACATATAGAATGAAAGAAAAAAACACTTCTATATTTTTTCCTGGCCAAAACACCATTTGACTGGACTAAAAATGCAATGCTAAAAAAATACCTGCGGCAAATCAAGAAATCCGTAATGCTGCACCGATGGCGTGAAATTCGTCAAACCGATCGAGGTGAAAACCGCTTCTCTAATAGATACTGCGCCAAAATTGATCATAAACTCATTATTGTACACCTGAATGCTAGCCTTCTGGCGCGGTCTTAGCGTCAAACCTAAGCTCTTCGTTAGTATGGCAAAAACGTGAACTTTCAACGCTGGATAATCGTTCTCCTCCTTGCTGTTCAGCGAAACTTTGATCAAAAACTGCAGTATGTTCGTCTCGTCATCGTAGAAACTATTATCGTAGAAGATATCTTTGGTCGGTTGGAATTTAACGAAGATGTCATGGTAATTATTGGCTTGGACTATGAATTCCGGTGTGTTGCAGGATAGGTAATACTTCATGTTCGCTGGGAACGATATGAAGAGTCTCTGTGGTAAGTTTGAGGTGTTAAATACCCTGAATTTTGTCTGGTAGACGGAGTTCATGCAGCATAGTTCGAAGTCTAAGACGTCAGGCTCGATGGTTATGAAATACGGGACAGTTTCAGCAGTTGCTGTCATTTCCTAATGAGAAAATAGAATAGTAAAAATGATAATTTGTTAAATCACAAAAATAACTTCAAATAGGTACCTTGCAATCAAAAAGCATCAAATCACCTTCAACTTTCTGATAGATCTTCAGTTGAAACTTTTCAAAGTAATCGCCGACATAGTCGATATTTCTGAAGTATACAGAGACATACCTACTCGAAAACGGTTCCAGATAGAAGCAATAATCGGAAAATTGAAAGTACGTGAATAATGCTGAAGCGCAAGAGCATTCGTCCTCTTCATCTTCAACAAGAGTTATCAGTTCCTTTCCACCAACCATGTCCTCATTAGTTCCATCCTCGTTCGAGATATTTTCGATGCTATGTTCAAACTGGAATGAGTTCAGTATCGGGCAAATTTGGAACTTGCAAGGTGTATCCCCATTGTTGATAACCTAGAAGGTTCATATGAGTTCAAATTATATACCAAGTTGCAGTGAGAGAAAATATCTGAGAAAATATGTACTCCACTGGTGAAAAAGAGTTGCTGGCAGTGATATTAGGATGAACAAAATTACCCCAAAAGGCAAAGTAAAAACAATGACCATACCTGTATTTTCTTTTCGAACGTTTTATATCTGCACTTCCAATATTTCAAGATACCAAAGTTGATATCCGTAGGTTTGATCAGAAGTATACCTGGCGGCGGTAGACAATGGACCTCGACTATGTATTGTTTATAATCAGTTGACATATTAGTCCAAGTAACAAACGCCAGATGGCCGACTAGAGGATGAGTGACATTCGAGGGAAATAGGGTTACCATGAAACTCAACGATAGGCCAGGTACCAGGAGATGTATACCAAAATTTTCAACCTGCAATTTCGTATACAACGTGGTAGTTAAATAGCGGATGTCCCAAAACTACCAAACACGCTGTATATTTTTCTAATGGTAAAACAGAATACCTCAATAATTTCAAATTCCAACCCATTTGGAACTTTCGCAGACACCAGCTTCACTTTCTTGGACATCGAGTCAGTGTTCAGTATACTGACCCTTTTCCTATAAATATTTCCGTTCTTCAAATTCTAAAAAAGAAAAAACAGGCAAACGTTTTTAAATTAACGAGTTTATAAGAGCTTCTTCTTAGATATTTACGCCGAAAATCAAAGGATCAGGACTGCAGTGAAACCAAGGATCGAACATATAACTCCTGCAATACGTTAACCCTCTTCTCTGGCGTTCGACGTCGTACAAAAAGTCCTGGTAGTCCTTATTTTTCATCACCAGGTCCTGCATGTATTCAGGGTCGTCGTACAGCAGCTTTAATCTGGGGTTTATGATAGGGATTTGTGGTAGGACCAAATCTTCGTCCTGTCAAAATTAGTTTTAATCTTCAAAAAGGATGATGTAATACAAATCAACCAACCCCGTCCTTTTTCTTTCCTTTTTTGCCCTTCTTCCCTTTCTTACTCTTCTTGCTCTTCTTACTCTTCTTGCTTTTCTTGCTCTTTTTGCTTTTCGAGCTCTTGCTGGATTTGCTCTTTTTCGACTTCTTATCCTTTTTACCCTTCTTCCCTTTTTTCTTATCCTTTTTGCCTTTTTTGGGCTTCTTTTCGGTTTCGACCATTTCGTCTTTAACGTCAAAGAATTCCTCTTCTTCTTCCATAAACTCCTCCGATTGTTCATCAATCTAAAAGATTTCTGCTCTTTTAAAGGACGTTATTACGCTATGGAATGCAAAATTTACCAGATCGATGTGGGTTCCAATGATGTCCATGTCATACCTTATCCTCTCCTTTCTTCTGACTTTGTAATCATAAGTTTTGTTCATCTGGGCTCTGATCTGCTGCATCCTTCTGTCTTCTCGAGCCAGCTTAAGAACAATTTCCTCCATCCTTTCTTTTCTACTTCGCCTCATGAAGCACCTTATCCTCTTGATGGATATCACCCTCCTGGCTATCGAGTACTTCCGTCCAGACTGAAGATCGTACTTCTGGACAATCTCCTCGAGTCTCTTGTGCATCAGTTCCATGTATTTCTCCTGGTGGCATTTGGTCACAATCTTGTTCTCATACATCTTCTCCTATTGCGAAGAACCAGAGGTAATATAACTAAAAACTAGAGGAAAAATTACCTTTACAGGAACGCTATATTATCATATATTCCCATAAAAGTAACTTTTGAAGACTATGAACTCTACCCTGATGACATCGATGGATATTTTCTGCTTCTCGAGCATGTCCTTACTCTCCAAACACTTCTTCTTAGCATCGTCGAATAATTTGTTTCTAAACTTCTCGTGGGTGCATTTGGTCAACGGAAAATCCTCGATGGTGTTGTTCTTTATGTACTCCTGGACCTCGGCGTCAAATTCGTCCAAATATCTAGGTATTACTTGTGTTGAAGCATTGGTAACTTGCTTCCTGTTCTGATACTCCTCAGAATTCAATATCTCCTCCAAAAAGGCGATGGCCTCATCGTGTCTTCTTTCGCGGTTACCCTCAACGTTGTCGAAGAAAATTTGGATTATCTCTTCCGGTGGTAAATCCTCATACATGTCATCATATTCGAGTATGTCTTCGTAACTTATTACGATGCTCTTGCTCGATTCTTGAAGGAGGTCTACCGAGTCTGGCACAGCATCAGACTCGGTTGACAGACTCGGACAAGACATGGTTGAAAAGTTTGGATAGTTTTGGAAGTATGTGTCAGATATGTGTCAGATATGTGTCAATAAATGAAGTTTCGATGACATCTGACTATAGCTAGGCTGACCATACATTCCGGTTTGACCGGGACAGTCCCGGTTTGGGACATCGGTTCCGGCGTCCCAAAAAAATCTAAAAAGGCCTCAAGTCTTATGTACTTTGCCAAGAAAAATGCTTTCATTTTACTATTTTTCGATACTTATTGAGAGATAAACAAAATTATTATGATTTAGGGGTAACAACTCCGTTGCTAACAGGAAACAGAGCGACTAGCCGATTACTATTGTAACAATATTAAGTATCGACAGCCAAAGAAACACAAAGTTGATTGCTGAAAATTGTTTAAAACGTTTTAAAAATTACGAACGACGATATTCCATACGTCAAAATGTAGACTACCTATCGCAATTAGTTGGTCACTATTTCCCGTTCTGTAGCAAACAACCTTTAAATCACAATAATTTGCATATACTTTCTATGCAAGCTTTCAGATATACTACGAAAAACGCTACAGAAAAATTGTTTAACTTTTACAAAAATTATATGTATAGGAAATGGAAAAAAAATTGTTTCATATCTTTGCTTCATTTGACAAATTCGTAGGTAATTAATCGTTGTATTTACTCATTTACGCTGAGAAGTTTTCTTTGTGGCATACAACCTCTAAATCACAGTAATTTTTTCTACTGCTTATTTGAGTATTGCTGTACAAATTACATATTTTTACAACAGAAAAATGTTTATACCCTTTACAAAAACTGTTTAAATCCTTTTCTCTTAGGCTACATTGTAGGTAATTGATTGGGATTGTACTTTAAATGATTACATTAAAACCTGAAAAGCCTCCACATTACAATATTATGTATGACACCAAGTGGAGGGAGTTGATATTTTGGTTGGCTGTGACAACAACATGTTTATAACTTTTTAACAAATTATTAGATAACTTTCCACCATATACTAAATTATAGGTAATTAGATGCGGTAGTCCTATTCATGAATGCAATATGCTTTGCTCTGAGGTGAAGAACCCCTAAATAGCGATATTGTACTTATGTTGTGTGGCTTCAACTGAACATTACCTTGTTCTGCTTTAGCAAAATGTTATAACTTTTCTAAATGTTGTTCTATAATTTTCTGTAATGCGTCAAATTGAAGATCATTAATGGAGGTTAAATCCTTTTGTAGTCGATTTCGGAACATTTTGTAAATACATGCCGATTGTTACCATATACAATTTAATAATCTAACAAATGTGAATATTTATAAAAAAAACGTTAATCTTTTAGGTGTAAATGTTCCAGTGCTTTAAATTTGCAACGTTTTCAAAAAATAATTATTAAAATATGAGAATTTCCAACGGCTTCCGAGATGACGCACTATTTCTGTCTTATTTAACACCAATAGTAACAGCAATATTGTTGTGGAAAATAAAATTTGTGGAATGCTTCATTTTTTTATATTATAGAAGATATTATAATAATAAATGTACATTCAGCGAACAATACGACAGTTTCAATGAATAATTACACTATTCAAGTTTTTCTTTTGTCATAAAATGTAATATGGACATTTCAAAACGCTTTTTGTTTGTAGATGACGAACCGGGAACGTCTCCATCACGTCTTAGATTTGCATTACGCAGACTTCTTGGTTTGGAATCTATGAAAACAAAATTAAAACGATATCTCACATCTCTTGTGACAAAATCAGTGTCACTTATCTGTGCACAGCAATTTTTGCTGTTGTGTGTAGAGCATTATTTGGTATTCAAATTTACTTTTGTGGGAACGTCCCAATTATTGATAATTTTGGTATATATTGATATAAATACACTCTGCTTGGAAATGTATTCTGTGGGCTAGTTTTCATTTGCTACCGATAGATATATTTTAAATCTACTGGCTTGCGTGATTGTCTAACAAAGTAGTAAGATAACGTCTACAAAAATGTAGTTTTTAGGTAGTTTTTAAGATAGGCCTGCAGTTGCCAATTTTTTTTAGAAACAATTGAATATCAGCAACTATTTACTTTGCATAAGCTCTAACGACTCACCCCGTATAATATGATTAATTGGGATATATATCTTAACCTTTGACAAGCATGAGAAAAAATAGTCACATCATTGAAAGGTACTACCAATAATTAAATTCCTTTGTAAGAATTTGTCACTATCTGTCATTTTTATTTCGCCTAATGATAAACTTGAGTGGTTTAAGCGAAGTTATTAATACATTTCTTATTTATCAAATTACTCAGAAGTGCCAATGTATTCCAAATAATCTAACCTTATAAACCAATCAATACTCACAAAGGAACAATTTTTTTATTACAGATACACAACTAATTAGGTATTTAGTAATAATTCGATTAATTAAAATATAGAATAGTGAATGTTGCAGATTGAACAGGCCACTCGTTTCAAACAATTAAACCTTTTTTTAGAAATAATTTTTCAGCGGATATAGATAATAATTTTTTGAACCATTGTTATTAAGTCGAGATAAACGCTTTTAACGATCGATTACAGATATCCCTTCAGTTTAGTAAAGTATTTTACTTAGTTTGTTCCGTATGCGTAGTTCCGTATTTGCTCAAGTTTTAAAGTGACCAAATTTTCTCCAAAATGACCAAAAGCTATACGGCATTGGCCATAGCTATTGGCTTCAGTGTTTTCGTGCAAAATGCGTTCGCGAACACACAACCTATCTACGAATACGTCAGTAAAGATTGTAGGTACTCATTACCAATGGGAATCAACAAAAAATAACAAAGAAATGCGTTTATACTTTTAGCTATACCGGAACTAAGTTATATGAACCTAAGTGTCGATCCATGTGACAATTTTTACGAGTATACCTGCGGAAACTTCAAGAATGTCCATCCTAGACCAGACGATACGCATATCTTGGATCATTTCACCATATTACAAGAAGAGATCCATCAACTCATGAAAAGTAATCTAAACACCCTCGAAAAATGTCTGGTATTGTTATGTGTTCTTTCTTTTTCTCTGGGGTGTAGCTATTTTGGAATCTGAACGAAAATCAGATGAACCGATAGCTGTACGAAAGGCAAAAGCTGCCTATAGCTCATGCGTTGATACCAACTATGCTGACCGTTTGACTCTGCCCCAAAGAACGGTGATGGACCAATTGGGACTTTGGCCATTGCTTAGGGATCACACGTACTCAGTACCTAGACTTACCATATACCAGGTTGGAGATATCGTGGCACAGTACGGAGTACCTTTGTTCTTCAACTACCAAATTCTTCCCAACTATTACAATTCGTCCGAAAATATGATATACGTAAGAAGTTTTCCTTCTGATATCGTTCAAAATCCGAAAAAATCTATTTTCAGATATACAGAGATGCACTGTCAAACCCTCAAACTTTCTATGGGAAAATTGACAAAAATATGGACGATTTTCTTGATGTAAAGATACCAGCTTCAGGAACAAAGGCACGAAAAGGGGTAGAGAAAACCACCCTCTTGCCTTTCGAGCAGTTCTTAAGAACTATAGCGTACCACTTGAGGGACACAGTGGGAACACATAGGAACGAAGCTGATATCGATGCTGATATTGCAGAAACCATCAATGTCATGAGAGTTCTTCAATCTGGTGGTGTAAGTACAGACTTTTGAAGAATCAAACTTTTTTGTATAACCAGAAAACTCTAGCCCAGCCTATTGTTACGTTAAGTGTTACGAAGTCCTCTGTATATCAATTGAATGTCGCTTGTTCGATTAGTAGATAACAGAAAACACCAAAAATTGATCTAATCTCACATCTACTACAAGTGCATATTAGATGACGTTAAAAATTTCGCCACAATTTACAATGTTTAACACAACTACTATCGGTTAGATGGAGATATCCGCTTCTATAAAAAGCTTGTTTACAGCCTTTATTGCAAAGAAATATATGTTCAAACCATCTCAAATCGGAAGCGGGGGCAGTTTTCTTGCTGTTCAACTTGCTGTATGGGGGAAGGGTGCCCATAAGGGTGGTTAAAAAAATGCATTGCAAAAATTTTTGATGATTGAAGCAACGATCCATCATATCGTTTCCAAATCCAAAACAAGTGGACACGTATTTTTTGTTGAAATTTTGATTTTTAACCGTACCTATCGAGGCCTTAAATTTACATGGGAAGAAGAAATTTTTTTGGTATTTTTCACATAATTGTTCGGGGTTTGGGAAAACTTACGATTACTTAAGAACTTGTAGAGTCATTTCAGTCTCTTTTTACTTTATCATACGCAGTATGATGAAGTATTGTAATAGTGCCGAAAAAAAAAATTGAGATTTTAGCGGAATTAGGTCTTTATGGGTCCCCTGAACATTTTTGACCAAGGTACAAAAAATGTCTGTGTGTGTGTATGTATGTCTGTGTGTAAACGATTTTTGTGGCGACGATTCCGGAGAAACTACTAAAGGTATCGGAACGAAAGTTCATATTTAGAAGTTTTGTTACCAAACTTAGAGCTGAAAAGCTTTTGGTTGAAAAGGGTCCAAAGGAACTGATAGTTTATTCTTAGCCTTTTTGAAGGATTTTGCAAATGAGCCGCCATTTCTGTAATTTCGACAAAATAGTTAATTAATAAATTAAAGTAGAGGAAATTTTGAATAATTTATGCCTACGATATTTTTTGGTAAAATTAATAGTTTAGCTTCAAGAGCAAATTCTATTTGATCGAGATCGGTCGCATCTGCATTGATATGAAATTACATAGTAGCCAGGATTTTGACAAATATTTTTTTGTGTTATCACATTCGAAAACAGCTGATCTCATCAGAGGTTGGAGAACCACTATGGAACGTTGCCGCTGTAGTGCGGCAAATTATAAAATACAAATTTCAAATAAAATAAGATCACCAATTTGATTGTTTGTTGATAAGAAATATCAACCAGTCTTTATATCTAATTCTAAAAACGATAAATTGAGAAAATTATAAATAAAGTATAGCGATGAGTGGTTTTATTTTAGTATGTTGGTAGGTATGTGTCATGAACAAATATAAATCTGTCAGAATTAGAATTACCTTTCCAATAGAAAATTGCTAGTGACTCATGTTTATGTACATGCAAACTAATATGTGTCATTATCACGATATGTCAGAAATACTATAATTTCGTATTCTACCACCGCCATTAGCTACCATTACCTACCAATCGGAACGCACCTTTAAACTTGACGGTTCGTCAAAGTGGTACCAACCTAACATTTACTATACATAAATCATTTATTTATTTTTTAAAATACGTATTTCTTAAAAAGCAACACAATAAACGTTGATGTCGCTCCTGCCAAAAACTAGATAGCGCGACTCACTCACATGCGACGGCGACACTCCGCCGTCGGTGACGCGCCGCATCACCGCTCGTCGCGCTATTCCGTACTTTCGGCATTAGTCACATAAATAACTATTATGTAGTGTAAGTAGTGTCAAATGCTGATGCTTTGATAATACCTACGATTCTCAATAGGATAGATTCTCATGCAGCTAAACTATTAATTTTATATATTGTATGATAAAGTCATGTGCCTGGCCACATCAGATTTTTTTATCATAGAGTGGAATGTTTATAAAATTTGTCAGTTAGTTTACATTTGTTTAAAGAAATTATATTTTTTATATAAGTCGTTTTTCTCGAAAATCAGTTTGAATTTTGTTTTTTGAGTTTGAAATGGCAAATTATTATCTTAGAGTGACCTTATTCATGAAAAAAAATCTTCCTATTGCTTAAACAAATATTCATTTTCAACTTTTTTCTAATTACGGTAGAAAAGGTTTTTTGTTAAATTAACGGTCTGGCCAACTGATATTCTAAAGTGACATTATTTATATTTTGTGATGATTTCCATTGTTTAAATAATAAAATATTATTCGTTTCCAATATCATTTATTCTAAAAAATTGAAATGATTTGAAATCCAATTTTTCGGGCAATTGGGGAGTTAAATTTCTTTTTAAATATTAACTTTCCTAAAGTCAAAATTTTTTTTTAAATCGCACATCTTTCTCCATTTCTTATTCTGTTTTCCTACCACTGTGTGGCGCAAGATAATGTTGATTTGTTGCTGTCTGGAAACTGTTCCCTGTACCCTGTATGAAATATTGAAACCTAGTATTATTTTATTATTTAAACAATGGAAATCATCCCAAAATAGAAATGATGTCACACAAAAAAATAGGCTAGACATTGCGAACATGAAATTTATACGTTAATTTAAAAAAAAACTGGCTTTTCTACAATAATTAGACAAAAAGTTGAAAATGAATTATAATAGATTTATTAACCAACAGAAAGGAATTATTTAATGAATAATGTCACTGTAAGATAATAAGCTGCCATTTCAAACTCAGAAAACAGAATCCAGACGGATTTTTGAGAAAAACAAATTATTTAACCAAATAGAATTTGTTTAAACCAATGTTTTGTAAGTCTTGTATCACACTTACAAACCTTCAAACACAGGGATCTATACTTTTGCAACCGATAGTAGATAAATAAATAATTTATTAAACAGTGTCGGATTATTGTTATTATTACAATAGAACAGTTTTATTGGTGTTATCTCATCTGATAGGTTGACAGGTTGACTTTGAAATAAACTGGAACGGTCCCTATCGAAATAAAAACAACAAACAAAAATGACATTGGTATTCGTTTTTTATTTATTGGGTACTAGTATTAAGATAATTCCTTGTCAAGATATCAAACTGTGGATCATTATAAATATTGTTGTTATTAGTCTTAAACCGGTATTTTAATACAATATCCTATCTATGTATTTAAATGTATGATAATTAGTTACACACCTTTATACTGACTTAGAAAGCGCGTTATTCTTATTTATTTGCATGCATGATTTTATATCTTATCAATAGCGTTATTAATTTGATTCATTATTAGCATATTGATATTAGTATATGAGATGGAAGTACTAACCAACACGGAATGAACAATTTTGGCTAATACTTTTAAATCATTTCTTTAGCTCTTTGATGGAGAAATGTCAACAACATCATCACTCACCACTGTTGAGAACCTACAAACTTGGACAGACGAACATTTTGGAGCCGACACTGTGAGTTTCTAAGTATTCCCTCATCAATAATCCTTCCAAGCTAGAAAAATCGAATATCTAACATATCAATCCTTCTCTTGTCCAACAGATCGACTGGCTGGAGTACCTCAACCGTCTTTTCGGTGCAACCAACGTCAGAATCACCAGCGATATGAAAGTCATGCACAACTCAAACTTGACCTATGGCGTCCTGAACTTGTACAGGCAAGCCACAGACAGAATGCTTTGGAATTTCGTTATGGTGAGACTTTTTACCTACATGGCGCCGGATAGTGACGCAGTGATGAGAGAGGCTTTTGATACTTACTATAGAAACCAAAACTACGAAGTCTTCCCAAGGTGAAACCAAGCAAAAACTGAAATAATTTTTTTTAAATATTTTATGCGTTTAGGTGGCAGTACTGCTTGAGGAAAATTCTGGGGTACCCCGATAAAGTGGAGTACAGCATGGCTCTGACTTACGAATACCAGAGGTACCACTTCAATGTGAACAAATTATCAGCGGTATGTGATGTTATTTATTCGAAATATCTCGTTTGAAAAACATTTGAGATATTTTCTTTCCATAGGCGGCTGATATGATAACGGATCTCCAAGATGCCTTCAGAGACACTTTGAGGCAAACAGACTGGATGGACGATACCACTGAAGAACAGGCTCTGCTAAAACTTGAGAGTATGATCACGTTGCTTGGGTATCCCGAATTTGCTGAAGATGCTAAACTTTTGGACCAATATTACGACCAATTGAGAGTCTGTACTTGGGAACATTTTGGGAACTCGCAGAGATCGAGATCTTTCAACCAGATGTTGAATTTCCGGCAAATAGGAGACCCAAGTAATAGAGAAATGTACGTATAAATTTGGAGGGTTGGTCCAAATCATTGATACATCAGCAAATACTTTAATATTAGTTTATATCATACAGTTAATGGAACATATAGCCATTTAGTATTTTCTTGCTCATCAATTATTCCTTAGCTGGGGAAGATACATACAACCAAAATTAATTTTATAAATTTTAGTTGGGCCTTATCTCCACTCGAAGTAAACGCGTTTTACAACAGAGCCAACAACAGAATCCGTAAGTTCTTCCATTAAATCTTAGTTCATATATCTTCTAATTAACCAACAAACTTGATGTTCAGACTTTAAAACTTTGTAGAATTAATACTTGGCTTAGCTCAACATTGGGTTAACACGATCTAATTAAAAAAATGTTTATTTCAGTTTTCCCAGTTGGTATTTTGAATGGGGTATTCTTCAGTGGAGAAGTCAGGTAACAAATCAATTAACTTATAACGAGTTCCAAATATATTGTCCTTGCTTTTCTCGATAGTGCTTTAGACTACAGCAGAATAGGCGCCATCATTGGCCACGAAATAACACATGGCTACGACAACGAAGGCAGACGTTACAACGAAAATGGAACATTGTCCAACTGGTGGACAACAGACACAGAGGAGAGTTTCGATACAAAAACTGACTGTTTCTTGGACCAGTACGGCGATTATTACATAGAAGAAATTGACACTTATGTAAGTTTACCTTTCCAACAGAATTCTTGAAAAATATAAACAATTCTTCCTGTATATTCAGGTGGATGCGTCAAAAACTTTAAACGAGAACTTAGCTGACAACGGCGGCTTAAGACAAGCATACAGGGCGTTGCAGAAGCTAAAAGCTAGGTCATCTACCATTAAAACTGTCCAGGATTTCACACCGGAACAATTGTTTTTCATCGGATATGGAACAGTACGTATATTTTAAAATTATAATCGTAGAATATCATGCGAGATACTCACCACAACTCTTCATGGATATCTTCTATATCTCTCCGTTTTCCTTCATCGTTGATCTGACACTGAAACAAATAAATAACTATGATATTCTTCTGTTCTAGATGTGGTGTATGTCTGAGTCCGATTACTATCTCCAGCAAATGCAAGCTAATAATGGTTATGCCCCTGGACGGTACAGAGTTATAGGCGCCGTTTCAAATATGGAAGAGTTTGCCGAAGCGTTTAATTGTCCAGTTGGAAGTAATATGAACCCAGAAAAGAAATGTGTGTTGTGGTAAATCTAGAAGAAACGACAAAGCAACATACTTTTGTTCAGTATTTATTTATGAGGTGTTTATATTAATAGTGTTGCGTGCAATGATAGTTAGAAATGTAGTAAAAACTAAATAATAAAGACGTTATGGTTATTTTATCTGCAATCTTGGAATTGAAACAATCAAAATCACATGGATTATAAAACAGTTACGAACCACAGTTGTCAAAAATATGAACCGAATGATACATAGTTGGATTGGATTGGGTTGGGTTACAAAATAAACCTGCTCGAGTGTGGGTTTTACAGCATTGTTATGTTCATTAGTTCAACCGTTCGTTACGAGATGTCGCTGTGGTTTTACATAGCCCGCGTAACAAAAAATAAACCTGTCAAAATGGTATTGAGGTTATGTTTCGGAGATTAACGTCGTTTTGATTGAATTATCTGCAAAATTATATTTAAGAAATTAGTTTTTATTTCAGTGGATATTGTTAATACATTAATGAATGCAAAGATACTGTAACGTTAGAACATTCACAGATACTCTAACAAGTGATACAGAATTGTAATTGTGAAATTAATTAGTGTATAGGGAATCAATTATAACCTTACATTAGTTAATTAACTTTTTTAAATCATTGTTATTGAAAACTCTAGATAAAAGATTTCAACGATCTGTTATAGATATCCCCTTTATTTTAGTCAAGTATTTCATCCACTTTGTTCCGCATAACTAGTTCTATATTAGCTTAGGTTTTAAAGTGATCTAGTTTTTTCCAAAATGACCAAAAGCTATATGGCATTGGCCATAGCTATTGGCTTCAGTGCTTTCGTGCAAGATGCGCTCGCAGATACACAGCCTATGTACGAATACATCAGTAAAGATTGTAGGTACTCATTACCCTATGGAATCAACAAAAAAATACAAAAAAATGCGTTTATACTTTTAGCTATACCGGAACTAAGTTATATGAACCTAAGTGTCGATCCATGCGACAATTTTTACGAGTATACCTGCGGGAACTTCAAGAATGTCCATCCTAGACCAGATGACACGCATATCTTGGATCATTTCACCATGTTACAAGAAGAGATCCACCAACTCATGAAAAGTAATCTAAACATCCTCCAAAAGTGTCTGGTATTGATATGTGTTCTTTCCTTTTCTCTTGTGCAGCGATTCTGGAATCTGAACGAAATTCACATGAACCGAAATCTTTACAAAAGGCAAAAGCGGCCTATACCTCTTGCGTTAATACACACTACGCTGACCGCTTGAAGACACCGCAGAAGACAGTGATGAACCAATTGGGAATTTGGCCATTACTTAGGGATCGCTCGTATTCAGTACCGAAACTCACCATATACCAGGTTGGAGATATCGTGGCACAGTACGGAGTACCTTTGTTCTTCAACTACCAAATTCTTCCTAACTTTTACAATTCCTCCGAAAATATGATATACGTAAGAAGTCTTCTTTCTTATCTAAGGTCGGACAAGGCTCAAAATTCGAAAAAATCTATTTTTAGATGTCCAATGAAACTATACTATCAAACCCTCAAGCATTCTATGGAAAAATTGACAAAAATATGGACGATTACCTTGATGTGAAGATACCTTTAGGAACAGAGGGAGTAAAAGGAGAAGATAAAACCACCATCTTGCCTTACGAGCAATTCTTAAGGACCATGGCATACCACCTAAGACACACGATGGGAACCCATAGGCCCAAAGATGATATCAATACTGAAATTGAAGAAACCATAAATTTTATGAGAGTTCTTCAGTCTGGTGGTGTAAGTGCAGCGATTATTGCTAAAACCAAAAGATCCATGTCACTTCCAATTCTAAACAAACGCTTGAAGAATCAAACGTCATACTATAACCAGAAAAGTCTAGACCAGTGTATTGTTGCGAGTATTACGAAGTCCTCTGTATATCAATTAAATGTCGTTAGTTCGATTGGTAGATAACAGATAAAACCAAACACGGAATCTAATCACACATCTAATCGCACAACTACAAGTGCATTAACGCCGACATTAAAAATTGCGTCACAAAATACAAAGTTGCGACTATTATCGGTTCCAAAAAGTATCGGACCCCTGTGTTTAAAAGCTGGTAACTCTGAAACAAATAATAATTTTTCAACTTCAAAGCTGCTCAAATTAACAAATACAAATATTAATACGATTATTAATTAAAACTGTTGTTCTAATTATGGTAGAAGTCAGCTTTTTTGTGAAATTAACTTATAAATTTCATTATTGGAGGTACCTTGCCTATGTTATTAGCTAATAAACCCATATATATTTAAACAAATTGCATTAGTTTAAACAATTTTTTTGCAATTCTCCTTACATTCATTTTTTAGATCGGTCTGTCAACTGTTATTGTCAAGTGACATCATTGATATTTTGGGATAAATTCCATTGTTTAAATAATAAAATATTATTCAAATGCATAATGGTGATATACAGGTGGTAAGTAAATTTTAAAATAAATAAAAATTACAGCCACAACCTGGATTTGAATCAGGGACCAATCATTATTAAGTAAAATATTATTCTTTTTTTATATCATTTATTCGAAAAAATTTAACTGATATCGATACTAGAATTTGAACCGAATAATTGCGAGCCAACTCGAAAAATCGAGTGTTCGGTTCCATTGCGAAAGAAACGAGCTTTACTTGACTCGAAATTCGAAACTTAAATTTGACAAATCGAACAGCCCAATAATATTTTATTATTTAAACAATAGAAACCATCCCAAAATATAAATGATGTCACTTGAGAACAACGTTGGCCAGAATAACGGTCTAAAACAATAATTTTAGGTGAATTGCAAACAATTTTTTTAACACATGTGGTTTTATTAGATAATATACCCAAGATATCTGAAACATGAAATTTATAAGTCAATTTCACAAAAAAAAAATATTTTTTCTACTATATATAATTAGAAAAAAGGTGAAAATGAATAATAATTTATTGTTTAAACAATAAGAGGATTTTTTAAATGAATAATGTCACTCTAAGATAATAAACTGCCATTTCGAACTCAGAAAACAGAATTCAGACGGATTTTCGAGAAAAACAAATTATTTAAACAAATAAAATGTCTTTAAACAAATAGAAATTAACTGACCAATGTTTATAAACATCCCACTAGACTTACAATAATGATTTCTATGAGTAAAAAGAGAATGAAACAATTAGGAGGGTAAATTTTCTGAAGAATCTAAATTTATTCATTTAAGGGTAGTTTTCAGTGCCCTGTGGGGGTGGGTTGGGGGCATTAAATCCATATGTATGATAGGTCAAATTCTTCCTTGGAAAGGCCTCTATAAGTCCTATAACTTTAGTCTCAAGTTTTCCCAAACTCCGAACAATTATTCGAAAAATACCAAAAAATGTGTTTTTCCCATGCATTTTCTTATGTAAATTTGAGGGCTCGAAAAATAAAAAATTCGTGTCCACTGTTTTTTGGATTTGGAAACGATTTGGGGGGATCGTTGCTTCCTAAATAAAAATAGCCAATTTGGACCACCCTACTGATTTGAATCCAACGGCAAAATTATTGTGAACAAAATGGCGGGCCAAATATAGCGGACATATGTGAGAGAGTTATGTCAGATTTCAAAAATAATAAGTATCGGTATTTCACAATAGTATAATATTATAATACAAGTTTTATAAGACAAAAATTGGTGTACGAGGTGTTTTGGGCACGACGAGCGTAGCGCGGAGTGCCCAAATGGAATGAGTGCGCCAATACGTCTTATAAAACGAGTGTTATATATTTTTTCTACTTTGCGACATTACTTTTACATAAATTTCGAAAATTTCTGTTGTCATCTTACAATCTAGAGATATTTTATTTTCAACAGTTGACAGTGGTGGTAAAATTCACAAATACCATTGAGGCGAGCCAATAGCAGTTGAGATGTCAGCCAAAGTACAAATTTTATAATATGTAATGTGTATGTACACTGTACAGACTGTCCCAATTTTTTCCCATCAATTTTTTCCCAGACAAAAAGGTCATGCTATGTAAATAGTTCATATAGATTTCTTTTGTTCTCTTTATTCCATAAAATGGTACGACCGTTTCATATATATAAAAAAAAAAATTTAAGCAGCTATATCTTCTTTAGGAACTTAAAAACTCAATGTCTGCATGAATCTTTTTACTCAGAACGATAATTTTCACCCGCGAAACCCCCTCACTCCCCGCGGGCCATGATTCCATATACCATGGGGAGTCATACGGTATAGGAATACCGGGACTGAGGTCAACCCTCTTCGATATGGACGGCAACTATTACCGCGGTACCTACTAGACACTGTGACAAAGGCACAGGGAAGTAAAACTGATTTTCATATAAAAGCCTTAAAATATACAACGTGTACTAAAATAAATACAGTATCATCTAAACCACTTGATACACTAGTTTCTTTTATAGCGTTATTGTTTTATTTATTTGTTTTTTTAATATTTAGTTATTTTTAATTAATTTTGCAGTTGTTGTCTGATCCCTTAAAGTATGTATTTCCTAATTTGTGTTATCTAACTACGACTGCAACAACTTCTGTCTGCGTTTACAGATAAAAACATCTGCACGTAATATTTATTCTTATAATTTATAAATAATAAGAGTATAATAATACATAATGCTGCTTCTCAGGAAATGTTAAACACAAAGTAATAATAACATTTATTATTAGGAATCTGAATCTAAAATAATTGATAGCGAAATCGATAGCTTGCCTTTAAAGTAAAACCTTACAAACAAAACATTGCGTCTTTACTTTTGAACTATTTAAATTTGTCAAAGCGATGGTAAACTTTATCTGTTTTATAAAATAATCGAGTTAGTTTATGATAAGGTTGGTGTTGGTATTAGCTTCCTATTCTACGAAGTGAACACCTGTGCTCACGTCATGCATAATTAGAAAAAAAAAACATTATTGCAGCCACATGGCGTGAAAAGGCAATAACAAAAAAACAATAACCTAAAACTCTCCTAAAAGCTTCCCACTTTGTGGAATATGGTAGAAAAATGAAGACACGAAAATTATAACGTTTTAGCGAAGATACCAAATATAACCGTATTTCAAGCCGATAAACATTACTTTTTAAGTCAATTAAAACAGAAATAATTGTACACAATTCAATCAGTCGAATCCGTCTCGTAAAATTTAAATATTACTATTCATTTCCGAGAGATGCAATTTAAAGTTCGCCGTCTTTGGTCTATGTTCTCGCCTAGGTCCAACGCTCTCATGAAAGATCAACTGTGAACTCAACTACTGAGCTTAGTTTAAAGAGTTAGGCTGTCCCCTTGCCGGGCTGAATGCAGTAATCATTTGTCTATGTAAACAATAGTCAAAATCTTCCGAATCAAATTTTCATTGAGGTTTTGGCCAGCTTTTCGGGATTTTGCCCCACAGTACGGCGTGACGTACTGCGTACTGTGTCTTAAAATTTGATCAGCAATATCAACAGGTTTCAAAGCCTCAAAAATAATATGCTAAGAAGCATCGTGGGTATACTACCTGGTATACTAGAAATAGCACAGACAGATGGCTAATTTCTTTATCATATTTTCAGGTATTTGATGGTGAAATGTCAACAACTTCATCACTCACCACTGTCGGGAACCTACAAACGTGGACAGACAAACATTTTGGCGAAGACACTGTAAGTTTCTAACTATTCTCTCCAAATATGCCTTCTCAGCTAGACAAGTCGTGCACCTAACATATCAATCCTTCTCTTGTCCAACAGATCGACTGGTTGGAATACCTCAACCGTCTTTTCGGTGCTACCAACGTCAGAATCACCAGCGATATGAAGGTCATGCACAACTCAAACTTGACCTATGGCGTCCTGAACTTGTACAGGCAAACCACAGACAGAATGCTCTGGAATTTCGTTATGGTGAGACTTTTTACCTACATGGCGCCAGATAGCGACGCAGTGATGAGAGAGGCTTTTAATACTTATTATAGAAACCAAAACTACGAAGTCTTCCCAAGGTGAAACCAAGCAAAAATTTAAATGATTTTTTTTTTATATTTTATGCATTTAGGTGGCAGTACTGCTTGAGGAAAATTCTGGGGTACCCTGAAAAAGTCGAGTACAGCATGGCTCTGACTTACGAATACCAGAGGTACCACTTCAATGTGAACAAATTATCAGCGGTAAGTGACGTTATTTATTCGAAATATCTCGTTCGAAAAACATTTGAGAAGTTTTCTTTTCGTAGGCAGCTGATATGATAACAGATCTTCAAGATGCCTTCAGAGATACTTTGAGGCAAACAGACTGGATGGACGATACCACTGAAGAACAGGCTCTGCTAAAACTTGAGAGTATGATCACGTTGCTTGGGTATCCCGAATTTGCTGAAGATGCTAAACTTTTGGACCAATATTACGACCAATTGAGAGTCTGTACTTGGGAACATTTTGGGAACTCGCAGAGATCGAGATCTTTCAACCAGAAGTTGAATTTCCAGCAAATAGGAGCCCCACGTGATAGAGAAATGTACGTATAAATTTGGAGGGTTGGTCCAAATCATTGATACATCAGCAAATACTTTAATATTAGTTTATATCATATAGTTAATGGAACATTTAGCCATTTAGTTTCTTGTTGCTCATCGATCATTCCTTAGGTGGGCATTAAACATACAACCAAAATTAATTTCATAAATTTTAGTTGGGCCTTATCTCCACTGGAAGTAAACGCGTTTTACAACAAAGCCAATAACAGAATACGTAAGTTCTTTTATTAAATCTTCGTTCATATATTTTCTAATTCTGCAACCCTCTTCATGTCGAGAATTTAAAACTTTGTAGAATTAAGACTTGGGTTAACCATGGGTAAACGTAATCTAATTTAAAAAAATATATTACAGTTTTCCCAGTTGGTATTTTGAATGGAGCATTCTTCAGTGGAGAAGTCAGGTAACAAATCAATTAATTTATTACGAGTTACAATTATATTGTGCTTGCTCTTCTTGATAGTGCTCTGGACTACAGCAGAATAGGAACTATCATTGGCCACGAGATAACGCATGGCTACGATAACGACGGCAGGCGCTACAACAAAATTGGATCTTTGTCCAACTGGTGGACAACAGATACAGAGGAGAGTTTCAACGAGAAAACAGGCTGTTTCTTGGACCAGTACGGCAAATATTACATAGAAGAAATTGACGCTTATGTAAGTTGAAGTTTTCAATAGACTTCTTGAAAAATCTAAACAATACTTCCTGTATATTCAGGTAGATGCATCAAAAACTTTAAACGAGAACTTAGCTGACAACGGAGGCTTAAGACAAGCATACAGGGCGTTGCAGAAGCTCAAAGCTAGGTCATCTACCATTAAAACTGTTCAGGATCTCACACCGGAACAATTGTTTTTCATCGGATATGGAACAGTGCGTATATTTTAAAATTATAATCATAGAATATCATGCGAGATACTCACCACAACGCTTCATGGATATCTTCTATATCTCTCCTTTTTTCTTCATCGTTGGTCTGACACTGAAACAAATAAATAACTATAATATTATTCTGTTCTAGATGTGGTGTATGTCTGAGTCCGAATACTATCTCCAGCAAATGCAAGCTAATAATGGTTATGCCCCTGGACGGTACAGAGTTATAGGCGCCGTTTCAAATATGGAAGAGTTTGCTGAAGCGTTTAATTGTCCAGTTGGGAGTAATATGAACCCAGAAAAGAAATGTGTGTTGTGGTAAATCTAGAAGAAACGACAAAGCAACAACATACTTTTGTTTAGTATTTATTTTATGAGGTGTTTATATTAAAAGTGTTGTAACAATCAAAACAAAGTAAAGGTGGTAATCATGATCGACAGATAGTTTTGTAAGGTACCCATGCTGAAAAGACGTGTTTCATTTTAATCTACCGGTTCAGGCCAGTTTACACTTAATTAAAAACTGTGTTCCGTATGTTTATCCTCGGGCTATACGAAAAGTTCAATATACACATAAGTATTTTATGTATGTAATTAATATGTAAATATGCAGAGAACGAGTGCCGATTATAGATATTACTTATCGTGTGTTATTTCGCTCACTTTCTTTTTGGTCGGTAAAAATTCAATCATTGGCAACGTTTATGTGTTTATTTATTTTTGGTTTATGCAATAAATGACTCGCGTCCAGTTTCAAGAATCGGAAAAAAATCTAATTGAAATAACATACAGTGTGTCAGGGTCTGTTGAAAATAGCTTCAAGAAACCCCACAAAAAATATGTTACCGAAAATGAGGAAATAAGTTTGCCAGCGTTGCAAAAAGTAATCGAACATAAAACGACTTCTGTTCGACAAATTCCTGCACACAGCCAATGCAGTAAATCAACAGTACCTGAAATACTAAAACTCAAGAAGTATCACCCTTACAAAACCAAAATTCATAAGTACACTAAAAGAAAGAGGCTTTGACATCAGGTATGACTTTGCCATCTGATTTGAGGGAAAAATGGAAGAGAACAGATTTTTTTAATATTCTTTGGACAGAGGTGGCAACATTTACGTCAAAGAACAGTCTCATTCTTCACAAAATTGCCGGTGGTGGGCACATGAAAACCAGATCTTTACAAAAGAATGCCGAGGTCAGTACCATTTTAAGACTAATGTGCTGTACGGTATTTTGAATAATCAAATATTTTGGCCCTTTTTTCGTCAAAACTAAAATGGGGAATTATATCTTCAGCTCCTGAACACATGGTTGTTACCTTTTTTGGGCAACTTATATTAATATATTAATATCTACAGGGCGAAATATCAACTTTGCACCAAGAAAATGAGTAATTTTGCGCTAGTTCTAAATAAACATTAGTTATCATACCAAAATAACAAAAACTATAAAAAATGTATTCAAATATCTAAAAAATTGATTAAAAAGAACCTTCTAGTATCACTGGCAGTTACTAATATTTGTCACAAGAGTAATAATTATGAAAAAATAAGTAATTTAATTTTTACTGCCAAACAATATTTCCAAATAAAGTTTATCGATAATAATGAAAATAAAGGTACTTTACTCTTATCACAAATTCATATATTCTGAATCGCTCGGTATATGGCACCGAAATTTACATATTTGACTGTTGCAGTTTTAGTTTCATACGAGCCGCCAACTTTCATAAAGAATAACATTTTCTGGGAAATACACAATAACAAGTTTTCCACATGGTGCGGACTTTCGTGGACACACTGTATGTAATGTACTTCCCTGTTCATTTTAATAATTTCGTCATCATTTTTTTTATAAAACTGTCAGATTACAAATGTCTCCCTATTATTATTTCAAACTCATATCAATCAACCTTTTATATCAAAATTAATCCTTGATTATTTCATTACAGTACATACTATAAATGATTGACACACTAAACGTATTATACTTGTAACACACTGTTATTATGCAATACTATTACATGCAATTTTAAGCAACTGTGCATAGAAGGTTATATTCCTTACAACTTGGACAACAGTCGGAAAAGTTCAGTTGTCTTAACATTTTCGCACGAACACAATTTAACGTAAGATAGCAACAACTAAAAATATATAATGTTGCTGACGTAATATAGTAACAAGAAACAGCACAGAATTAATGGTCTCAGAAGCATCTTTTACAACATTGCATTATGGAACAGAATAATAGCATGAGATTATATTACGTCAGTTTATAATACCCAGACATACACGATAAACATAGACAACAAGTTTATGGATTATTTGCCCAATTTATCTGTCATTTCAACCTAGTAATTACAGTTTTTTAATATCTTTGTTCTATTATATTGTTTGACTTTGTATGCAGGGTTGCCACATTTATTTATCAAATTATATGAGACTATTAGTAAACACAGTTTCATTGTTGCACAAAAAAACAGATATATTATTATTTTAGATAATGTTAACTGCAATTTTTGCCTTGGTGTTCCATATTTGCTGTGTTTATATTTTATAAAGGCGTCTCAAAAGGTAAGGGTACGTTATTTTATATTTTTTGTTGTCAGAAATGCTGCAATGCCGCATGTGTTTTTTTTAAAACGGCTCGTTAGCTTTTGCGAAATCTTGTGAACTGCCCAACAAACCAAGGTTCCGAGAAAACTGCGTTTAAAGTGTAGACGTGTAACGACATACCTGAACACTTAATTTTGTCCATATTTTTATCGATATTTTCAAAACTATTAAGCTTATCACAATAAATAATACAGTAGAATCCGAACGTCAAAAATTCGAAACGTCAAAAATTCGAAACGTTAAAAATCTGAACGCGTTTTAAAAGAGTTTCGATACATAATTATGTAATAGTTTGTTTAATATATGTATATTTAATCGATTAAAGTGCATTTTAGACATTTCTTAAGCCTAAATGTCATTATCTAGGTTGTTTTCGAAAATCCGAACAATTTGATAATCCGAACAACAACAAAAAATCAACAAAAGTTTTTTTACCTTAAACAATCCATCATTCAAATATATTTTTAATATAACTACTTATATTCATTTTATTACAGAAATGTAGTAAACTTTTCTTTTTCAAATGGAACAGCCTGTTTTGTTTTTAGATTTTTTTATTTTAGGTCTAATTCCAAACATTTTATATTAAAATATTTTTTTTTATAGAATGCACCGTTTTTAAGTTTTAAGAAATTAATTAAAATTAGCCAAAATTACCAGAACACCTACAAAACTCTCCAACAGTAAAAAAAGTCAAAAAACATTCAAGGAAAAGTCTTTTGACTTCAACCAGATGGAGATCAGCTGCTTTATTTATTGGAGATGCAGAGATTTTCACTATAAATGATTATGATAATTATTATTGCAATTTTGTGTAAATACTAACCCATTGAATTATGTATTTTGAATTGAATTACGAATTACGCGAATTATTCATTACAAGTATCACTATATTATGAAATGCCATAATAGACCATATATGCAATTTTAAGCAATATTATAATAGAATGTTAACACTTCACAAGTTGAACAGTAGTTTCTACAGTTCGCACATACTTTGTTGTTATACAGGGTTAGCCAAAATTAAAATTTTCCGCAGAGGTGGATAGGAAGGAGATATGATCCATTGAATGGCCACCTAGATCGCCGGATTTGCATATATTGGATTTTTCTATTTTGGGACACCTAAAGTCCAACGTTTACACCAAAAGGCCGCAAAATATTGATGCGTTACAGCAGAGAATAGTGGACGAAGTTCAAAGTATTACTGTCGAACATTTAGAAAACTGCTTACGGGAATTTGTTGATAGGTTGCGGCATTGTCAAGCCGCTCAGGGATGGCTGTATGAAAATTTAATTTAATTACTTTGTTATTTTTTCTTGAATTTGTTATTATTTATCCGTTCGGTCAAAATAAATGTTTTGGAGTTTTGATTAATTGCTGATAACTAAAAAATGATGCAGATGATGCATTGTACAGGATGTTCCATACTTCCATAATAAAATAAACACCTATATTAAAAGTATATTTAATTATTGGGAATTAGTTGGGTGTTCCGGTAATTTTGGCTAACCCTGTATATGCAAATACATACACAGGTTACAATAAAATAGATAATAGCAATAAACCGAATAGAAATATTGTTACTCGAGATACAGAGTACACAAAACATAGTATATTGTCGGCAGCAATAATGACTTTAATTGAACATGAATACATATAAATATACTATCGCGTTATTGAGCAAAATAATAACTACAGAGGCGAAGGTTACAACATAACACGATAGCATACCTGTAAATTAGCGATCGGTAAGTCAGAAGTCAGTCATGTCCAGTCATTTGGTAGATCGGTGTGGTTGCGATAAGTACGTAAAACTTCTGTGAGTGTTCTCAATTCTGAACCGTGCAGTACCATCGAAAGTTTCAAGTGGAAAGTATATTATTACAATAATTACCGGTGTTACAAAATTAAAGACAATTCAGGTAAGTTTTGTGTTTATTATTTTTATAGATTACAATAAATGTTTTCAAGGAATCAGTAATTATTTATTTTCAAGACAATCTGGTTTGGTTTACCATTGTAGGAATGATTTAGTAGTAATATAATATGTTGGTCTACATTATTATTAAAGTTATTGCAAGTACAAAACTAAAACACTGCAAACAGATAAAATTTCAAATAAAAATTCACCAGTCAAAAAAGTAGGACAGCTAGAATCGATAATCCTTAGGATTACTTTAATCTATCAGCTTGAAAACACTACAAGTCCAAAATGTGGGTTCTGAGAAGATAACCTTGCTTGCAAATTATCTAAAACAGTATAGCAGTTAGCAATTTTGTCTATATCAACAATATTTGTCTATTTAAAGCTGTTAAATATTGATATATTGAATTCCTCGCAAAATTTTACGACAATGAAAATAACTTTACCTACTCTAAACTTTATAGTTTTTGATTTATTGGCATTTTTATGGAAAAACAGCAGTCTAAGAAAAGCAGTATACATATCTCAATACCTGTTTTTAATTTTATGGCGCACGCTTTGATTATGATTAAGTAAGAAGCGTTATATTAGCGTGATTACCTACCATATCCAAATTGTGTGCAGGGTGGTCATAATCGGCAACAAAATAAAGCAAACAGTTTTTCCTAATAAATGGAGCGGCCTATATCTAATTAATGTTTTTGATTCTACGTATCGTTGTGCACAAAAAAGTACTAGTACACACTAGTGCTAAAATAAACCATTGCTGAGATAACTAGTCTTCTTCATAAAAAAATCGATTTTTCTATCAATAAGTGCTTCTACACCTACACTAACTATTAAACCAGCTAAGTATTTACCCTAAACTACTGATATTGTTAGGGTTGTTAAGTTAGATTTGCATAATTTTGGGAAATATGGCGAATTTTCCCAAGAGAAACTAATTGACATGGTGTGGATTTTTTGCGAATGCAACAAAAATGCTTTATTGGCAAGTAGAGTTGACAGATACCACTGACAGATACCTTAATAACTTCTTTAGTACAGTTTTTCACAGCCTACAAGGTATAAGTAAAATTTTATTTAAAATTTATAATATTAAATTGCAGATGTGATAAAACGTTTTATTTTATTTAAAAAAGATGAAATTATGCGAGAAAACAGTACGTTAGGTAAATACTTAACTGGTTTAATTGTTAATGTAGATGTAGAAGCACTTATTGACAGAAAAATCGATTTTCATTAAGAAGACTAGTTATCTCAGCAATGGTTTATTTTAGCACTAGTGTGTACTAGTACTTTTGGCTGCAGAACGATGCGTAGAATTAAAAAAAAAAAAGAATTACATACAGGGTGTTCCATTAAAAAAATTAACTTTCGTAGGAAAACCTGTTTGTTTTATTTTGCTGCAGATTATGACCAACCTGTACACAATTTGGATATGGTAGGTCATCATGATAATAGAACGCTTCTTACTTAATCATAATCTAAGCGTGCAAAATAAAATTAAAAGCAGTTATTGATATATACAGTTTTTCTTAGACTAATGTTTTTCCATAAAAATGCCAATAAATCAAAAACTATAAAGTTTTGTGTTTCATTAAAAAGAAAATCTCGAAGTCACATGAAACCGGATACAAAATGACTACAAAACTTGTTTAAAATGTGCCTTAGCATAAATAAATGACGCCGAAAAGCACCCTGAATCTAAATCTGAAGCCAGATATACAAAATTTGAAATGGCCAACAATACAGCGAACAAAAATTTAAACACTCGACTTTTCATGATTCTTATTTCCTGTGTTATTTGAAACGCCCTGATGGCAAATCTACAAACTATAAAAACATCAACAATGATTCATATCTACAGTCAATTTTCAAAGTTCAAAATGGCCGACCCAACAATATCGACAAAAATGTCAAAGGTGGTAATCTCGCAAAAAAACTTGTTCCAGAGGCAACATACAAACTTACCACTTGATATATGATTAAGTAATTATGTTAATTGTTTGATAACTAACTGAATAATATAGTTATGTTCAGAAATAATTATGTCTGACAGGATTTTTTGCAATGCCAAATTATATAATTGTCACGTTTTTCTTTCCACATAACTCTACGAAATGTTTATTTATATTGTGCTTAAACTTGTAACAATAATTCAAGACCAGTTTGAGACGGTGATTGATTATGGTAGTATGTCGACGACAAAGCTCATAGTTTGATTGTTTTCATTCAAATTAATTCTGAAAAGCAATTTGTGGTTTCCATTGGAAAGGATTGTATGTTAAAACAGATGCCTGTGGGTTTCTTGTCACTGGGTACATATTTTTCATCACTACTTTAGGTGAAGTGTCATATTCTTAGAGATACGTACATCTATAAATATCAAACATTTGCCAAAGAAAAGATTCAGTGCAATTTTCGCAATTTAAATGGTGTAATTACACTTTATTATTTTAATTACATCAAATACATGCAGTTATTTATTAACGTTAACAACTCTGTTTATGGCTCTTTTTATGGATTGTCCTCACATTTTGCATTGTTTACCATTATTCGCTGCTTGTCGGTTTAGCAACAAATGGCTTAATTTTCATTTGCAGTATTAATACTTTTACACTGAAGATAACGTGTAAAAAAATTCATTATGCATACATATGAACTATATACATAATATGTTATTCATATTATATCAACTTTCTCTACATCATACCAATCAGACATGAGTATTAGTTATACAAAAAAAAACTACCTAAACACCTGGCGATAGAAACAGACTTTTACAAACTTTCTCGTGTCGCAAAAAAATAAAATAAAAATAAGACCACAGCGCTTTACAATTTGACAAAAGCATTTATAGAAACTTTTAAAACCTTGCAAAAAATACGCGCAGTTTGGTTAGTGTCATATTTGAGTGAAACATTATCACGATATATTAATATAAGTACTTTCCTGTTGATGTTTATATAACAATTATCATTATTAAGTATTCATACATCAGGTACATACTAAATTATGCGCCGTTTATAAAACATATATTTAGCAGAGAAAAAATGTTATCGATTAATACGGAAATCGTTCGTTTTGTGTATGAATAAATGATATTATTAATGAGTAATACTAACAATAGATGTGGATATATACGAATAATTGGCAGTAAATGGAATAATATTTAAAGGGTATAGAAAAATTAGTAAGATATCTGACCAAAAAATGCTAATTTTATTTGCAACTCACTCACTGAACACTAGCAATAGTCCATTATCAAATGCAGTTATCATAAATGGTCGTAAATAATACTGTTGATTTTAGATCAAACAATAAATCAATACTAAAGAAAAAACAAATTTTAAAATTAATACATAATATTCAAATTTGATATTTGAGCATTAAGTTAAATTTAAAACAATTTTCCTTTATGTAATTTTATATTTAATAGGTATCATTGCAGCTGGTAAATCCTACAAAACAAGATTCCATAGTGAGATTAATGTTGTATTAATTCTCTCATATTATATATCAAAATATAGATAACGATGTATTACTTGTTCTGGTAATGTATATGTATTAATTATTGTATTAATTGTTGTTGTATCCATGCTAGGTGATCAAATATGTCTGATTCATAGTACACAAACAGTGAAGTTTTGAGTGATAAACCATGATAGATATTGATATTTTGACGCGAAATTTTCGTATATATGGATTTGATCAGAATTGAAAACTGAATCGA
Organism: Melinopterus prodromus; assembly: GCA_964023965.1. Lineage (NCBI taxonomy): Eukaryota > Metazoa > Arthropoda > Insecta > Coleoptera > Scarabaeidae > Melinopterus > Melinopterus prodromus. Next base: position 10,335,529 of record OZ030395.1, read on the forward strand.
ATTAGCGATTATATCCGTCTGTCTGTCCGTCTGTGTACACGATAACTGCCGTAATTTTGAAGTAATTGATCTGAAATTTGGTATACAAGCTTATCTCTTAAAAAGTAAAGACAAGTTTGTGAATGGGCGAAATCGGTTCATGCGTTTTACTGTGGGGGGTATTTTAACTTCAGCACGGCTGAAAATAATTTTCTTACATGTTTTACTACTTTATCATACGTATGAAGTATTGTAATCGTGCCGCAAAAAAACTTACATTACAACTAGTTAGCCAGGATATGACACATATTTTGATTCTATTGATAGTATTGTCTGGTTCACACTGCTGTATAGTATGATAAAGTCAAGTCAGGTCTGGCCACATCAGATTTTTATAAAAGATTTGTATCAATTTTCATATACTGTAAGATGATGATTTGTTTGAATTAAAAAAATTGCTAACAATTATTGTCATATCTCAAAAACTGTAAACGATAATACATTAACAAGTTCATTATTAAAAATTCAATAATCAGACGTTTTCGTAAATGCGTCAATATCAACTTTTGACGTTATTTCATAATCAGTTATCGAATTCAATATTGATTATGGCACCAAATAACGTGATGTTTGAATTAGCTCACAAATTAGCACCTTGTATTTTTCTTCGTATGGCAGTTTTGCTGCTTTTTGTAGTACTTTCCATTAAAGAAATAGAAATGTTTTCTTAAATTAATTTGATTGATTTTCAACCAATACTTACACAAAATTGAACAAATCATTTAAGATTAAAACGTCAATAAAGAAGAATCTGATAAAAACAAACAAAATATAACATTATAGGTAATCTTTCGATGTTCTATCAAATAAAAATAGTTCCAGTACTTCTTTTTCCTTTATCATACGCAGTATGATGAAGTATTGTAATCGTGCCGAAAAAAAAATTGAGATTTTAGCAGAAATAGGTTTTTTGGGTCTCCTGATCATTTTTGACCAAGGTACAAAAAATGTCTCTCTCTGTGTGTGTGTGTGTGTGTGTGTGTGTGTGTGTGTGTGCGTGTGCGTGTGCGTGTGCGTGTGCGTGTGTACTTGATTTTTGTGGAGACGATTCCGGAGAAACTACTGAAGGTATCGGGAGGAAACTTCATATTTAGAAGTTTCATGACTAAACTGAGAGCTGAAAAGCTTTTGGTTCAAAAGGGTCCAAAGGAACTGGACGTTTCCTCTAAGCATTTTTCAAGGATTTTGCAAATGAGTAATTTCCTCAAAATAGTTAAATAATAAATTAAAGTAGAGGAAATTCTGAATAATTTATGTCTACGACACTTTTTCGTAAAATTAATAGTTTAGCTGCAAGAGCAAATTCTTGTTGTATCGAGATCGGTCGCATCTGCATTGATATACTATATAGTCAGCCAGGATTTTCCAAATTTTTTCAGTCTAATGACAGTACCGGTAGTTTTGACAATATCTCACTATATCTACTGTCAATAGTAAAAAGATCTCATATTGTGATACCGTGTACGGTCCTTGCCTACCGGTGTCGGATAGGCAGCGTGTTCAGCGTGTCCAAAATGCATGTGTTCTGTTTGTTTTTGGTTTGAGGAAGTATGATCATGTATCGAATGGGCTGGGCGACTTGGGGTGGTTGAACATGGATAACACTAGGGTGTTGCACGCAGCAATATTATAAGTTGCTATCCAAGAGGATCCTACAATACCTCATGCGGAAGATACGCTGTAGAACGGATGTCCATAACCTTAATTTAAGATTCAGGAGTTTGTTTGCTCCACCTGCCCATCGCGCTAAGCTGTATAAACGGTCATTCTCTTACCAGGTCAGTCACATATACAATGGTCTCAGGGAAGATATGAAAAAATTATCGTTAAACAGTTTTGGGGGGAAGGTGAAGTGTTGTCTGTTTGCTCAACAAGGGGGACTTTAGGCATTGAGCGCACATCGGAGACTGTTTTAATTTTAATTTTTTATGGGCATGTGCGATTTTTTGTTGAGTTGGATTCCCATGCAGCTAAACTATTAATTTTATATATTGTATGATAAAGTCATGTGCTGGCCACATCAGATTTTTTTTACTGAGCTTAACTATTAAAAAGAACTAAACCTTGAAGTTATTGCAGCATACGCCGTAACTCATAAAATATTTCAAATAATTAGCAACGTTTTGCAATGAACAATAGGCCCGTATAAAGCTACTAACATTCTAAAATTCTTCTGTTTCCATTTGCGTCGCAAGCAAACACTATCACACCAGCATTTAACATTTAACAATTTTTGCAAAAATTTGTCGCTTTATGGTCATTCCTCTATAAACAATCCGTTATCTAATCTACAACTCTATTATTATTATTGACACGATAACAAAAAAATACAGGTGGCACGGATACTTGGAGTTGGGAATATCGCAAAAATATGTGCGAACTGGATCGCTGAGAAGAAGAAGAAGTCTCATCCAGTTCTAGAACCAGTGAAATGTCAAATGTGCAAGGTGAGTGCATAATTCGGTTACTTCAGACTCAATCTAATGTTAGAATTGATTATATGCAATGTCTACAAGTGCATAATCGCATGTTGATTATACATGCAAGGTTACAGTGAACTCGTGTGGTCGATTTGTGGCAATATTCTTTAAACCAACGCGCACATATACAGTGTGTCCACGAAAGTCCGCACCATATAGAAAACTTTTTATTGTGTATTTTGTTATTGTGAAAAATCATATTCAAATATGAAGTTAGAGCCACCTACCTTGAAAACAAGTTTTATTGTTTTATTGTCAAGTTTTATTTTCACTGATAAATTTTGAATAAAAATAACTAAAGCATCGAACATCTATTGTTTCCTCAATTAATTATGACTAACTTACCCGTTATTAACTTAATAACTATTATAAATATGTTAATAATGCTAGTTTATTATCTATGAACTTATTTTATTTCTACTACGTACAATTAAACAAATACCTACATTAATACAAATTAGTTTATGTGCTGTAACTTTTAAAACATTGCTTACACTCCAACAAAAAGTTGAAATTGTTTTAATACATGGAGAAAATAGACCGCACCGAGATGTTGCTGCTATTTTCAATGAAAGACATCCACACAACCAAATTGCCCATCCAACCATTTCCAGCATAATGAAAAAATTCAAACAGGATAGGGTTGTTGAAAATAGCTTCAAGAAACCCCACAAAAAAATATGTTGCCGAAAATGAGGAAACAAGTTTGCCTGTGTTGCAAGAAGTAATCGAGCATAAAACGACTTCTGTTCGACAAATTGCGGCCCACAGCCAATGCAGTAAATCAACAGTACATGAAATACTAAAACTAAACAAGTATCACCCTTATAAACCAAAATTTATAAATACACTAAAAGAAACAGACTATGACATCAGGTATGACTTTGCCATCTGGTTTGAGGGGAAAATGAAAGAGAACAGTTTTTTTTTAAATATCTTTTGGACAGACGAGGCAACTTTTACGTCAAAGAACGATGTTTAGTTTTTTTATTGTGTATTAATGTATGTATTTTTGTAATTGTAAGTAGTAGAAATAAAATAAGTTCATAGATAATAAATTAGTATTATTGACATATTCATAATAGTTATTAACTTAATAACGGGCAAGTCAATCATAATTAATTCAAGAAACAATAGTGTTTGATGCTTTGGTCATTTTTATTAAAATATTATCAATGAAAATAAAATTTCATAAGTGATAGGTAGTAACGCGCGACCACCACTTGAGAATCGCTAGGTATACATGGATAACTACTATTATAAACCTATCCACAGTCATTAATATTAACCTAATAAAAGGTAAGTCACGCTCCTGAATTAGTTATTGTATGATATATTAATATCTACAGGGTAAAATAACAACTTAGCACCAAGAAAGTGAGTAATTTTGCGCTAGTTCTAAATAAACATTAGTTATCATACCAAAATAACAAAAAATATAAAAAATGTATTCCAATTTCTAAAAAATATATTAAAAAAATTCTTTTAGTATTTTAGTTTTTTCAAAGTAGGTGGCTCTGACTTCATATTTTAATATAATTTTTACTTCTAAACAACATTTCCAAATAAAGTTTATAGTAATAATGAAAATAAAGGTACTTTACTCTTATCACAAATTCATATATTCTGAATCGCTCAGTATATGGCACTGAAATTTACATATTTGACTATTGCCGTATTGGTTTCATACAACCCGCCAACTTTCATAAAGAATAAAATTTTCTGACAAATACACAATAAAAAAAGTTTTCCATATGGTGCAGACTTTCGTGGACACACTGTAGATTCATCTTAGGACGACATCTCATGGTGTAGAATCATTTGTTTAGTGATTTCAGTTCAAATTAAAAAAATATGTCCTAAGAAAATTGATAAATTTAGCAAAATTTTGATAAGGTGAGGTTCTCATGTACAGACCTAAAAAGTAGCTCAACTTAGTACAGTTTTCATGTCTGAAGCTACTCCAGGTAAAGACGAAAAAACAAATAAATTAACAAGACAGCGACAACCTTGATAGAATAATTATTAAAATCATTCACAATCCATCAGACATAAAAAATAGATAATTATCCAATAATAAAGGTACGAACTTGAGTCCACAACTATTATCAAACTACATTTCTTTCTAAGCAATCAATTTGTTGAACCAATTTAATAACAAAAAAGAAACAACAGGCAAACAACTCATGCGTATGCCAACAATTTTAAGAATTGGCTTACATAACAAAATACCTAGCGGTGTATAGTGATTATTATTCGCATGCGATAGCAAAAAGGTCATATCGCAGTGGCGTGCCGAATTAAATTTGACCGGGTGACATGAAGTGAAAGGTAAACCTCCTTGTTAATATATTATTTGTTATGTATTTTAGATGCCTTTGACGAAGTAAACAACAAATATAACAAGGATGAAGTTCAGTACTTTCATGATGGAGACAATAAATTGGTATGTATCTTTGTTTTGCTTCTATTTTTTATTTTCATTTGAATTTTATGGTACCCTGTTTTAAAAAAAAACGTGTAAGCCTTCTGAGTTACTCTTAAAAATGTAAATTAATAACGCAAAACAACAAACCGTAATTTACAGCGTAAATTACTAAATTAATTACCGTAATTAACGGTAATTTACCGATTTTTAATTACCGTAATTTACGGCTTAAATCACCGATGGTAATTTGCGTCAATTTAAATTACCGTTGGTAATTTACCAGTAATTTACCAAAAATTTTAATTACACTTGTTAATTTACCGGAATTTATAAATTAATTTCAAAAACCTTCCACCAGTACTTGCGTGAATGTACCCCACCACTCCTAAGCAGTCGACAAGTGCTTTAAGAGCGTAATTTATCGGGTAAATTACTAAATTAATTACTTAATTCAGTGGAGCCAATAACGGACATTTTAAATCAGAAGCCATCTACCTACTATCAAATTCATGATATAACGAAATGTTCTGGTGATCCGGATAAAATGTGATCATTGTTTGTGAAACCGGGCGTTGTCGTTTTGTGAATCGGTAATAAATTACAGTATTTTATTCTATAATTATGAGGTTAGACTGTTCATTTTATAAATTGCTGGTGTAAATAGTTATTTAACCAAAAAGTATATTAAAAAGAGCGATTAATGATCGAGACTGTTTAACGCGCGAGCGATGAGCGAGCGCGTTAAACAGTGTTCTAAGTACTATAGATAACAAAAGCAAGGAATGCTTTGGTAGAAATGTAGTGTTCTGTAGAAATCCTAATATTTCTGTAACCATAACACAATGTCAGTAATACTTTCATAAGAATAAATAATTAAATAAATGGATTATTGTAAACTGAATAAACAATAATTATTTCGGTACGATTGTCAATAGTGCATAGGTTAATGCGTTTAAGTCTAACTTCGGCGTCAATTTTGGTTTCCATAAAACTATTTTGAAAACGCCACCTTTTTATATTCTTCATGTTCGGCTATCATACTTGCAAAATCTCCTTGAATGTGTCTGCCTCCAGAGGCTTAAAAGAGGCGACCTTATTTTCCAAAGCGGTGACGTACAACGAACAAATTAATGTTTTTGATAAATATTATTTAAACTATTTTAGACTGGTACATAAATTACCAATTCTCTCGACTTTGTAGAAAATCAATATCACAAATTATCCGTTTGTGTAATTCAAAATTACAGAATGCTGCATTAAAATAAATATTAAACTAAACTAAAGATAAACTTAAGTTTGTGAGATTGTTGAATTTTGCCGAACCGTCTGGATATGTAATATTAACTATCATCATTATACAACGCTAGTGTCAAAGTCTGTCAAAACTAACGTGGATGACAGTTCGCCTAGCCATGATTGACAAATACATTTAAAATATTATGCATAAAATGGAATTTATGAGTCGTAGATAAAACTTCGTATTTGACTCGCACATAACGGATATAAATCGCTCGCATGATTACATGCTCGCCTACGGCACGCGTGTAAACTTCATGTTCGCGATTTATATCCTTAATTATGTGCTCGTCAAATAATATACTATTATAAATTATTGTGTGTAAGTTACAAATAATATCAAATTAGATGCTTAATACATTTTAACCTGTTGACGATAGACCTATAGGGTTAAGATATGCAGGGTGTTCCATTTAAAAGCTATTGACATTTAGCAAATCTGCAGTTATTCGGGATAAGTAATTTTTGAATCGCAAAGTGCAAACCAATAATAACTGTCGAAAAGTGTCATACTTTTACTATCTAAAATGAATTATTCAGGCGTCAATATATTTTCACCTGAGCCCTGAACCACGTGTCCTTGTCAGCCAAAAGTTATATTTTACTATGGCTAAACATAGATGCACATAAGTTGACGCTCTTAAAAACGGTTGCAATTTTGTATTTTAAGGATAAATGTGACTCTTTTGTTATACATTCTTTAGAACCAAGTATGAAGTTTCATTCGACATTATTTTTATTAAAATTTACCCACAATTTTGTTTATTGCAGGGCCGAGAACATTCGGTGTTATAAAAAAACAGTTTTATGCAGACCTTGAGTGTTTTAGTTTAGTGTTTAGCTTTGTTAAACTTTTGAAAGTGGTTCAAATTATAGTATACATATTTGACATTACAACTACTGGAAAATCTGCTGCGGATAGGTGAGGATGCGGCTTTTGTGATTTTACTTCTAATACGTTGTAAAGGAAAATCCAAAAATTGATGTGCCGGCTTATATGTAATTTGGTGCAATTTCTTGATACCGCGATAGTAGAGGTAATTTAGAACATAATTAACCATATTTAGCTATATACAAATGGTTACGGTTATCGAGATATTGACAACTTTATGTTCAATGCTGTTATGTACGTATATTTTTCCGTTTTGGATCATGTATAATAGCAAACCTCCCCGATGACCTAGACTCTTAAAAATCATCAGAAAAAAAAACCTTAAACTTTGTACTTGTATATGCATTTCTTGGAAATTGGTTGCTTGAAGCCAATTGGGTTCATATTCAAGGCATGAAATACATCGAAACCACCTACTCGCATACACAGTTAACTGGTTTATATTGGATTCTTGTTGAGGAGAGACAATAGTAAGTTTGTGAATAGAAACTGGTTAGGCGTTTTCGGTAAACGTGTTTATGCGGAATGCGAATGCGGGTTCAAAACATGCGTATTAGGGTCATACAACTAAAAAACGACCGTTTCAGCTTGAAGTATGATCAAATTTCGAAAGTTTTCATGGAAACAGTAAGTATAAATATTAGACAATTTTGAAATAATACTAAAAATAATAGATTTTATAGTGATAAATATGGTAAAATAGGTTCTCAATTGCCTCTACTATCACGTCTTAAAAGGAATGCATCGAACGGAAAACAGCATGAATAGCATATGTACCGTTTCAATACACAATATCGACTGGTGTAAACTTTCATTCACTTCCTCTAACACTGGTCTTTTAAAAAAAAAAACGTTTTTCAGGATTCTCTTACAACATAAGATACCCAAACATGTTATCTCATATAACTCAAAAACGACATGTATTGTTCAATTTTAAATCAGTATGTGCTGCGTATTTAAACTGGGCAAGCCATATATTATTTTATGAATTTGACACGGTAAAACATAATAGAAATAAAATCACAAAAAATATTGATGACAAATGTTGTCGCAGTAATTAATTTACAATCGATGTAGTGCAGAGAAGAACAATTTTTAATACAGTTTGCTTTTTCCTTTTTTGTACTGTTTTATTGTGTTTATTAAGTTAACTTTCAAATTCTTAATATGAAGGTTAAAATGTTATACATAAATAAAGCAACACATCTAAAGCCCTTTTAGGCGACAACATAATTTTGGCCAGGTTTTCAGGTCAAATACCCCACTGTGCGACGCCATAAGCAGCAAGCACCACATACGCCTCCAAGATGTTTTTGTTGTAATTCATGACATTTACTCTACCAGGAACCACAACAAGATCAGTTCTGTTGTCTATACTGATTCCAGCCCAAACCATCACAGATCCACGGTCAAATCTATCCACGTATACCCACGTACTCGGCCGTCGCAACGAGTTAAACGAAATCTGGACTAGTCTGTGAACAGTACAGGCGTCCAGTGACGAAGCTGCCAATCTCTGTGATCCAGATCAAATTCGATTCTTTTAATCTGTTTCTTACATTTTGATCAGAACTGTCTATTCCCTGTGCACGTCTTAGGTCGTTTAGTTAGGAGATCTCGTGCTGTGGTAGTACGCTGACGTAGAAAGCCAAAGACAACAATATCGGCCTTGATTTTGGGTAGTTTTTCGATTTCGACCTTGTTCAGCTCTTCTAACATATTGGCCAGTCTCCCGAAACCGATTCCATAACCGCTGAATAACAGAAGAGGAAACTCGAAAATTGACAACTTAATTCATTTGTCATTTTTAGTAGGCGGTCATACATGAATTCTAAGAATACTTGACATTTTTCCGTTTATTTTGCGTTATTAATTTGCATTTTTATTGTAACTTTGAAGTTACTGAGAGTAATTTTGTAATTGTAATTGTAATTTTCTTTAGTCAGTTGTATTTATTTAAAAACTTACAGGTTTCGAAAAACGTGTGTCCCTAATTTTTTTGAACAATATTTTATGATATTTTATAAGTTGTGTTGTTATTTTTTAGGAAATGCATGGCTACAAGAAATGTGTATCGAGATCCACATTGACGCTATTAGGATACGTAGTCACGTTCGGAATTTTGAGATTAGTTTATCATTGGTATCCGCATTTTCGATTGTGCTCAAGTCATACGAGATGTAAGTTATCGGAAGCAGAAAAAATTTTAGTCATAGTGAGTAAATAACACTATAAAATTCCGTTTACGTGTATCATTGCGAATCATTTCAACTTTCAGGATCGGTACAAGCGAAAATACAAAACGTTTTTCGTAGAGAACGTCAATCATATCACTTTAGAGAGGTAATCTATCAAACACTTCATCAACATTACTTCTATTTGCTTTATTTTTAGCAATACCTACAACATTAGAATCAGCTATAACTTATCGAATGGCTCAAGAAAAGGTATGTATTTGTTTTGGTATTCGTAAAACAGTGTTAAAACAAAGGATTCATTTGCTTTAAGAAAACGATGGTTTTGATTTAAGAAAGCCGTTATTTGGAAAATAGTGTGAATGTTGCCGATAGATGTACATGTATATGAAGCATCAGTGAACTGTATATACTACGTATAACTGGAAAGGACCCGTAATGGTCAATACGTGAGGCAAATGCGTTTGGTATGCAACCCGCAGAGCAGTGGTTAAGCTATCTCTTTCCATGTCATACGGTACTATCACCGTATGCGGTTTGAACTTAACTTTTTTATTTGTAATGTCTTTTTCAATTTAATTGGAACAAATTAATCAACCCTTAACTCTTGCAGAGACTTAAATACATGAGATAATAATCGCAGGTTCAATAAAAGTTATATTTTATTCATATATTCCGCCTAATTAAAATTTACAGACTAGGTACTATCGAGAGCATAAAAAACGGGGACACTCTAATTTGCACTGATTAAACTGGGCTTCGTAATGCCATGTCAGTACGCTTGTCAAGTCACATTAATGTCATCTTGAATTTTGACGTAATAAATAAAAATTTCGCAATTGAATGAATTTTAGAAGGCAAATTAAAACTCGACTACATGATAAAATCAGCATTCGAGAAATTGTTATTCAATTAAGTGTCGGCAAGTATACCGCGAAGAATATAATTGATGGAACCGGAACAAAATTGTAGGTTGACAAATACTCCCAGAGTTTAGACATAATAGGTTAACAAATACTGTCAAAGTAAATGTTGCACAACTAAAATTGTTGAGATTATAAGTGCCCAATTTCACTATGCTGTCCCCGTTTTTTATGGTCGCGATGGACTCTCAAATTATATATTAGTAGTTATTCTTTAATTTGAACCATTTGCAGTCCAATAAAACTAAATGCTCTTTGTATTATTGAATTAAGGAAACGCATTCTGACATTAAAAGTAGTCCAGATGATGCTGATTATATTTATTCGATAATATTAATACTAATAAATTATTTTTCAGATTTAAAAATTTTATTCATTCGAAATATGTATACATTGAGCGCGTAAAGTAAGGAAACATGACACAATGTCTGAAAAGGTTTGTTATTTGAAAAATTTCGTGGATTTAATTATCAAATACATATTTACATCAAATTTAATTTCCGACTTTCAATTATTTTGGACTTTTGACGCCATCGACACTTACTACATGGCAACCTCATATTTTTTGTACTGGTATCGATAGGTCTGTTAATTGTAAAGATAATTGTAAAGTAAAACAATTAAAAAAAAATCGAGCAAAAGACAGTTGAAACTTAGTTTTATATTGATAACTTTTTTTGGTGGTAAGCGAATAGGCGTTTTCAAAAGCTGCATATCTTGTCAGGTTTGCGTTTTTTACGTTTTTTTATGAAGCCGTTCGCACCCCACCTAAAGAATAGCTGTAAATGCGTCAAAAATATTTGGGAACAAATTTTTGCAATTTCACGTAAAAATACAGAGATTTAGGTTTACTATGAGACCATTTTGAGGTTTCTAGGACAATGGGTTCAGCTGGAATAAAATAAAAAAGCGAAGCACTACTCCCTTCCGCTATCTACCTACGGTAGTCAGACAGTGACACATTGCCCACGGTATCGCTCTGTCTCTTTTGCTTGCGCCTGCAACACTTCTCGCCAGCCAATATAGAGCGCGGGTCCGCTCCAGTTATACGTACTATATACATCAGTGATTGTGCTATTATACCGTCAATATACCTGACGTACAAATGCGCAACAGCTCTAGTATTGATGGAAAAGAGACTAAGAAGGGACACCGGGTGCCTTCTCTAGTTGGAAAATAACAATATTCTTCTTTGGATGCGTTATTTGCATTCCCTGTAAAATATTATTGCTTCCATAATAACATGTTTATATTTAAAAGAAGTAGGTGAATGTTTAATCCTAGAGTGTGAGCTTCTTAATCTAACTACTCGAATTATCAGGACAGTGTGTTTAAGTCCAACTTTTCCATGGTTTCTATAAACATATTTTGTAAACACTTTACATTATAAAACCAAAAACAGTGTTACAAAGAGTCTATTTTGAAACCAAAGTAGACTTCAAGGTAATACCAACATTATTTTTTTAGAGGAAATCGCAATTAAGACATTTACCTGCAAGGAAGTTTGCTACATTTGGGACACCGATTACCAAAAATTCTTTAAGCTTGTCGGACTCAACCATTCGACCCAGAAAAGTGACTTTTTCAAAACACCGGGATATAATGGAAATACAAGAAAATCCAGGTAAATTATTTTTTTAAATTACACCAAAGTGGACCCCCTGAAATTGCTAATATGTTCACAGAGATGTAATATACGGAAGCAACAAGATAGACGTACCATTCCAAAGTATCTCCACGTTGTTCATTTTGGAAGCACTGACGCCATTCTATATCTTCCAAGTATTTACTTTAATAGTTTGGTTTGCCGAGGAATATTATTACTACACGATAGCAATTGTTGTCATGTCTATGTACGGAATAACGTCTTCAGTTATACAAACAAGGAAAGTAAGTTTTCTTAGCTTTATAACTTATCAAGTTCATATACTCAAATATTTTTAATTTCTTGTAGAACCAGAAAAACTTACGTGGAACAGTTGAGATGAATGACGATGTTGACGTGATCTTTGACAATCAAATAGAAACGATAAAATCAACAGAGCTCGTCCCAGGCGATGTTGTCGTTATACCAAGTAATGGTTGTAATATGTTATGTGATGCTGTACTATTAAATGGTACCTGCATCGTTAATGAATCTATGTTGACAGGTAAGCAATCTATTCGAGAATTAACCTCCCTGTAAATGCTTAAATTTCAAATTAAAATTATTTGTTTTTCTTACAGGAGAGTCGGTACCGGTTTTGAAAACCCCCATACAAGAATCCGATCGCCTCTACAACGAAAAGGATGACGAGAATCATACTTTGTATTGTGGGACAACTGTCATACAAGCTAGAACGCAAGGTACTACTTAATATGTAAAGTTATAAACCACAAAACATTATAAACAACACAGCATCCATGTTTTACACTGAGAGTGACTTAAACATTCAGAACTGCAAAAATAATTGAAGAATTTTGGTAAAAGTTGGTTCACTCACTGTGATCTGCTATTTACACATTTCACTGGTTCACTAGTTCGAAGGGTTTAGTCCTTTTTAGTCTTCTCGCTAGATTCTGGTTGTCCAGTAGCTGCATGGCCTCTACGTTGACGTGATGGCTTAGGCGAAATTCATGCTTAGTGGCGAATCTTTTTATCTCTTGGATGACTTGTGGGACACCAAGATCACGATGCAGGTCACTATTCCGTATGTACCAAGGAGCGTTAACCATATTCCTTAGTACTTTATTTTGGAAAGTCTGGATTCCTTGTATATTGGAGTTTTTCGCGCAACCCCAAAGCTGGATGCAGTATAACCAAATCGGTTTTAGTATTTGGTTGTAAACTTGTAGTTTGTTCTGTACTGACAACTGAGAGTTTTTCCCCAGAATCCAGTACAGTTCTCTGTATTTGAGGCCAAACTCTACTCTGTTCTTCTTGACATGTTTTTTCCACCTTAGTTTTGTATCCAGAGTCACACCCAAATACTTTGCAGTGTTCCCCTCGTGGAACTATGGCGTCGTTAATCTTGACATGAGGTATGTCCTCGATTCTTTTGTTTGTAAAGTTAATGTGGGCAGATTTCAGTTCGTTGAGCTTGGTCTTCCATTTGTTGGTCCATTTATAGATTTTATTACTCGCTTGTTGAAGATTCCTAGTAGATTCTCCAATAGTTGATCCCACTGCCATTAGAGCCGTGTCATCTGCGAATGTGGCGACTGTTACATTCCCCAGCTGTGGTAGGTCACATGTATATAGTAGATAAAGAATTGGTCCCAATACACTACCCTGGGGTACGCCAGCTTTTACTTCTTTTAGTTCCGAGTATTCATCGATCTGTTTTATTCTGAATAGTCTATCAGATACATAGGATGTTAGCAGCTCGACGTATTAGAAAGGTAGTATACTCTTTAGTTTGTGTATAAATGCTTCGTGCCAAGTCTTATCGAAAGCTTGTGTCACATCAACAAAGATTGTTGAGCAAATAAACTTTTCTTCTAATGCTTTCTAATGCGGACTTGAACTATAGTGGAATGCTTTTCTCTAAAACCAAATTGGTGATTAGGAATTAGTTCCTTTCTCTCAATGATAGGTTTCATTCTCTTTAGAAGCAACTCTTCGAAGAGCTTCGATATCATTGGTAACAGTGATATTGGGCGATATGATTTGGCCTCGTACGGTGGTTTGCCTAGTTTTGGTACCATGATAACTTCTGCTACTTTCCAGGCATGTGGGACGTATTTTAATCTGAACGATGCATTTATTAGATACGTCAGCATAACAATACCTTTCTTAGGTAATTGCTTAAGAACTTCTCCTGTAATAAGATCATATCCAGGTGCCTCCTTTGTATTCAGGTTTGTCTTGATTTCTCTGGCAACTTCCTTTGGAGTAACTAGCTGTATGGCTTCTTCTTCATAGGTTATATCTTCATTCGTGATTGGCTCTGATTCGATGTTGTGGGGTTGTAAGATTTCTGTTAGCAATTAATTAACAATATACACGACATAGCAGTTCAGGTTTTCCCACTGGGAGTGAATATGTGATAATATACCCCAATGAACGAGTGAAAGTGTGATTATCCAAAATAACTTAAAGATGCCAAAATCCAAAAAAGTATTTAAAAATCATTCTTTAATTTCAGAACAAACCATGGTAAAAGCTGTTGTCATCAGAACAGGATTTCTAACATCAAAAGGAGAACTAGTCAGAAGTATCATGTATCCTCCTCCAGCTGACTTCAAATTTGAAAGAGACAGCTATAAGTACATAGCAATTTTAGCTGGAGTAGCCTTGTGTGGTTTCATCTACACAATTGTATCAAAGGTAACAACACATACACCAGAAAATAAAAACACAACAAATACAGAAGATTAAAACATTTAAAATAAAACGATTGCTTTTACATATTTTAGAGTACAAGACATTTGGCGGCCTGGGACACAATTATAAAGGCTTTAGACATAATAACGATAATAATTCCACCTGCCCTACCCGCAGCTATGACGATTGGAAAATTATACGCTCTGAATAGATTGAAGAGAAAGAATATCTTCTGTATGAATTCAAGAGTTATAAATGTGTCAGGGTCGACGAATTGTGTCTGTTTTGATAAGGTATGCGTTGATTTTGTCTGTGTTTCGTTCTTTGGTAATGGTCCATTATATAATAAATTTAAATTTGCAGACAGGAACGTTGACAGAAGATGGTTTGGACCTATATGGCGTTCTTCCAGTTGAAATAATAGATAGTGACCATGTCGATCCAAAAGACTTAATCGAAAGTAGTGATATTATCAAAGCAATGGCGACCTGTCATTCCCTTACCCTAATCAAGGATGTCTTATCGGGGGACCCATTAGATCTAAAGGTAAACCAGCACCATCTTTACAATTTTGAAAAGAGAATATTAGGTATAGCTAAGGTTGCCAGATTTCATATATTTGATGTGAGCCTAATATATTTTAACGGAATCTCAACCTATTGGAAACAAACTTTATGTTGGAATTATAGATCATGTGTTGTAGATCATGTGTTAAAGATCACCGACAGAAATCATTTGACTTACGTATTTTATTATATTTACAGTAAAATACTTAAAACAATCACAACTGCAAAAATAATTGAACAATTTTAGTAAAACTCACCAGGATTGTTTAATATATACCAATATACCAATTCCATTGTCCGCAGATAGATATCAGCAAGAATTATTGTTTGTTAGGAATGTTGTCATACATAATGGGTACCCTGAGAAAATAGTTGATAGAATGATTAAGAAGCAGAATCAAAAAATGTATGTAAATCAAATATCTACTTTAAATACTTTGTCTGTAGAAAAGAAGAAATATGTTAAAATACCGTTCGATTGTGCATATACAAGGGGTTTGAGAAGTATTTTTACATCACAAAATCTCTGTATAGCATATTCGACTCATAATAGCATAAAAAACCTTCTTGGAAACCCAAAGGATAAGGTAGATGTACTTGATAAATCTGGTATATATTGTATCAAATGTCATGACTGTGAAAACGAATACGTAGGCCAGACTAGAAGAACAATTTTAACTAGGTTCAAAGAACATGTAGCTCATTTTAGATATAATCGTTTTGAAAAATCTAGTGTGGCTCAACATATTTTAGACACAGGTCATAAAGTGGTAGTAGATTACTTAAAACTTGTAAAAGCTGTGTCAAATAATAGGGAACTAAACAGCTTGGAAAGTATCTTTATTCACTTGAATAGAGATAAATTAATAAATTCAGACAGGGGTCCTATACCTAGTTCGCCATTGTTTGACCTGCTTTAATTAAAACATGTTTTTTACGCTTCAATGATCAAAATTCACTAAGGTGTGACCAACAAATGGGTATATATAGGGTAATTTTTAACATGGACGTCACTTCCACTAGTGATTTGCTTGGACAATATCCAGTAAAGATACTATGAAGTGCTAATCTATCTTTTCTTTTTTTTAGTTTCTACTGAAGATGGCAACATAGTTGCTGAAATACGTATTTAGGTTTCTAAAATACTTGTTGTGGTTAGGGGTTTATAATTTTATTATATACCAATAAACAATACAAAGGACATAGCAGTCCATGTTTCCCCAGAGAGAATAAATGTGTGATTTTGGTAAATTCACTGAAATTCGCCGAAATGCAGTAAAAAACTTAAAACTTCACCACCGCAAAAACAATTGAACAATTTTTCTGAAACTCACCAGGATTATGTATATAATATCCACCAGTGAACAATATACAAAACATAGCAGTCCATGTTTCTCACTGAGATTGAAAGTATAATTTTTCTAAATTGATTGAAATGTGCCAAAATGCAGTAAACTACTCAAAAATTCACAACTGCAAAAATAATTGAACGATTTTTGGAAAATTCGCCAGGATTGTTTAATATACGCCAGTGAACAATATACATGACATAGCTATCACTGAGAGTGCAGGTGTTATTTTTATAAATTGACTGAATGATGCCCAAATGCTGTCAAATGCTTAAATATGCACAACAGCAAAAATAATTGAACAATTTTGGTAGAATTCGCCAGGATTCTCCAATATACACCAATAAACACCATAAATGACATAAGGAGTCCATGTTTCCCACTAAGAATAAATGTGTGATTTTTCTATATTTACTGAAAGATGTCAAAATGCAGTAAAATACTTAAGAAATCACAACTGCAAGAATAATTGAAGTATTTTGGTAAAACTCACCAGGATTGTTTAATATATACCAATAAACAATACGAATGACATAGCAGTCCACAGAGAGTGAATGTGTGATTTTGGTAAATTCACTGAAAGACGCCAAAATGCAGTAAAATACTTAAAACTTCACCACTGGAAAAATAATTGAACAATTTTTCTGAAACTCATCAGGATTATATAATATCCACCAGTGAACAATATACAGGACATAGCAGTCCATGTTTCTCACTGAGATTGGAAGTATAATTTTTCAAAATTTATTGAAATGTGCCAAAATGCAGTGAACTACTTAAAAATTCACAACTGCAAAAATAATTTAACGATTTTTGGAAAACTCGCCAGGATTGTTTAATATACGCCAGTGAACAATATACAGGACATAGCTCTCACTGAGAGTGCAGGTGTTATTTTTATAAATTGACTGAATGATGTCCAAATGCTGTCAAATGCTTAAATATGCACAACAGCAAAAATAATTGAACAATTTTGGTAGAATTCTCCAATATACACCAATAAACACCATAAATGACATAAGGAGTCCATGTTTCCCACTAAGAATAAATGTGTGATTTTTCTATATTTACTGAAAGATGTCAAAATGCAGTAAAATACTTAAGAAATCACAACTGCAAGAATAATTGAAGTATTTTGGTAAAACTCACCAGGATTGTTTAATATATACCAATAAACAATACGAATGACATAGCAGTCCACAGAGAGTGAATGTGTGATTTTGGTAAATTCACTGAAAGACGCCAAAATGCAGTAAAATACTTAAAACTTCACCACTGGAAAAATAATTGAACAATTTTTCTGAAACTCATCAGGATTATATAATATCCACCAGTGAACACTATACAGGACATAGCAGTCCATGTTTCTCACTGAGATTAGAAGTATAATTTTTCAAAATTTATTGAAATGTGCCAAAATGCAGTGAACTACTTAAAACTTCACAACTGCAAAAATAATTGAACGATTTTTGGAAAACTCGCCAGGATTGTTTAATATACACCAGTGAACAATATACAGGACATAGCTCTCACTGAGAGTGCAAGTGCTATTTTTATAAATTGACTGAATGATGCCCAATTGCAGTAATGCTTAAATATGCACAACAGCAAAAATAATTGAACCATTTTGGTAAAACTCGCCAGGATTCTTTAATATACACCAATAAAGAACATAAATGACATAACAATCCATGTTTCCCACTAAGAGTAAATGTGTGATTTTTCTATATTTACTGAAAGATGTCAAAATGCAGTAAAATACTTAAAAATTCACAACTACAATGATAATTCAACAATTTTGGTAAAACACGCCAGGATTATTTAATATAAGCCAGTGAACAATATAAAGAACATAGCAGTCCATGTTTTCCAATGAGAGTGAATGTGTGATTGTTCTATATTGACTGAAATACGCCAAACAGCAGTAAAATACTGTTTTCAAAAGAAAAAAAAAAGTATGGATATAACACGTGTTGAAAAAAAAAATTAATAGCAAATTAATACACAATAACAAAGCGACAAAAATAATTAATCAATTAATTATTAATTCTAACGTTTTTTTCTTTATTTCTGCAGATGTTTCAATCAACCAACTTTATGTTTCTCCATCACGAGCACAACGTCATCCACACATTAATCAAACCGCAGAAGTCCGTAAGTTCTAAAACGTGATTTCCTCCGATCCTATTGTATATTTTATCTCTTTTTTGCTAGGATCTGGAACTCGGAATAATCCACCAGCATCAATTCTCATCAAATTTGCAACGTATGAGTGTAATTGTGACAAATCTCGCGTACAGCAAAATCGAAGTATACTGCAAAGGATCGCCTGAAGCTATCCTGAAATTATCCACAGAAAAATCGATCCCCGATAACACTTTGGCCACGCTGAAGAGGTACACGGAAAAGGGCTACAGAGTTTTAGCAATTGGAAAAAAACTTTTGGAGACGATGCCTTTGGAAGAAATCAAGAAAATACCGAGAGAAAATATTGAATCTCAACTGAACTTTATCGGTTTTCTGATATTCGAGAACAAGCTCAAACCGGAATCGGCGGAAATTATTAATGTGCTCAAAGACGCTCAAATTAAAGTTGTTATGATTACAGGTAATTGTATTTTTAATTGTTATGTTTAAATGTTTTATTTCTTATTATTTTTTTGTGTCTCAAGGTGATAATATACAAACTGCTGTTTGTGTTGCGAAGGAATGCGGAATCTTAGAAAAAACAGCTAGAATTTATAATGTGGAAGTGACAAACATCGATAAACTCGAAGACCCCAAGCTAGAGTTTCACCCACACGAAAGTTTTGTAAGTTTGTTTTGTTTAATTTCCAAGCTTCTATAACATTGGAACATGTTCTTTGCAACTTTCAGTTCGAAACTGATTTGGAACAACAGATATACAATTCGCTGGATAAGATTAACTTAACTGTGACTGGCCAACATTGGGCTTTGATAAAACAGTACTTTCCCGAGCAGATTCCAAAAATTGTATGCATGGGAACGGTGTTTGCTAGGATGTCCAGCGACCAGAAACAGCAGCTGATAGTGGAGCTACAAGCATTAGGATATTATGTTGGTTAGTAACTGAACCAAATTATACTTTAAAAAGCATATGTATAAGTGGACGAAAAAGCTACATAATAAACACAATAGTTTTCAATTGCTCGATTTTGTTCATTGTTGGTCTGGATAGTCACTTAGCTTCAACCACTGTATTTTTGGCAAATTAAATACTTGCAAATATGTAAAATGCTTTGATATCGAGATGCATTGTCACCAAACTATGAACAATTTTACTCACAACAAACAACTTCATTAAAGGACTGGACCGAAGCATATCAATGGCTGCAATTAAACAAAAAAGTTCTTGAAGCGGGTAATAAGTATTACAATAACACCAAATAAAATACATAAAATTGTATTTCAATAAAGAAACAAATAAACAATAATTCAAGTACAATAAATATACAGGGTTAGCCAAAATCACCGGAACACCTAAGTAACTCTCCAACGGTAAGAAGTTTAAAAAAAAAATTCAAACAAAGGTTTTTTTACCTTAAAGAATCCATCGTTCAAACATATTTTTAATATACAGGGTTCATTTTATTATAGAAATTTCGTAAACTTTTTTTTCAAATGGAACAACCTGTATATTTTTACATTTTGTAATTTTAGGACTAATTCCAAACATCTTTTATTAAAATAATCTTTTTATAAAATGCACCATTTTTGAATTTTAAGCAATTAATTAAAATAAGTCATAATTACCAGAACACCTACATAACTCTCCAACAGCAAAAAATTTCAAAAAAACATTGAAGCTATAGTTCAAATATATTGTTAATAATACAGGCGGTTTCTTTTTATTATGGAAATTTCGTAAACTTTTTAAAAAACACCTTGTATGTTTTTACACTTTGTAATTCTAAGACTAATTCAAAACATTTTATTGATATAATTTTCTTGTAGACTGCATTGTTTTTGAGTTATAAGCAAATTAATAAAAATAGTCATAATTACCGGACCACCTACTTAGTTCTCCAACCGTAAAAAACATATTTTTAAACAAGCTCTGCTTAAATATAATATAATTTTAATATAGAGGGTGTTTATTTTATTATGGCAGATGGAACATCCTGTAAATCGCATCATCATCATTTTTTCAGCAATTAATCAAAACTTCAAAATATTTTGAAAATATTTTGCAAAATAAGTAAATGTCAAGTAAAAATACATAACCACAATGCGGCTACCGTAGACACTTGGGTAGACACCAACTGTCGCAGCCAAAAATTGTCTAATACGTGATGTAACATGTCCAAAGTTTCTAAATTTAATAAAATTAATGTACCAAACGAGAAGAAATAGTTTATCCGTTTGATTAAGATGAATTGGTATGTATGTGGGAAAATATTCTTAATTTGAAGTTCAGGAGTTTTGAATAACTGCTTAAGACTAAGAAAATTATGAAACTTATAAAAAAAGAATTCCAATAAAAATGTTTAGAATTAGTCTTAGAATTATAAATGTAAAAATGTACAGGTATTCCATTTGAAAAAGAAAAGGTTACCAAATTTTCACGATAAAATAAACACCTGTACATTATAAGCATATTTTAATGATAGCTTGTTTAATGTCAAAAAATGTTTATTTGAATGCTATTTGAATTTTTTTACGGTCGGGGAGTTATGTAGGTGTTCTGGTAATTATGACTGATTTTAATTAATTGCTTAAAACTCAAAAATGATGCATTTTATAAAAAGATTATTTCAATAAAAGATGTTTAGAATTAGTCCTAAAATTACAAAATGTCAAAATATACATATAGGGTGTTCCATTTGAAAAAAAAGTTTACGAAATTTCTTTAATAAAATGAACAAATATATTAACAAATATATTAAAAATATATTTGAACGATGGATTGTTTCAAAAAGTAAAAAAACTTTTGTTTGAATTTTTTTTGAAAGTTCTTACCGTTGGAGAGTTATTTAGGTGTTTCGGTAATTTTGGCTAACCCTGTATACTTATTGTACTTGAATTATTGTTTATTTGTTTCTTTATTTAAATACAATTTTATAAATTTTATTTATGTTGCTATTAAATTTTTTCATACCCCACGCAGTAACATAATGTATACTTATGCATGTATTAGGTATCAGTGTATGTTGAATTGCATACACATCATGTATATATATATATATCTGAAAATAATATTGAATAAAACTAGTTTTGTAAGTACCATGTGACTATGTGAGCCTCGAAATTGAATCACCCGGTATATTCCACATTTCGTAAACCATATACCTGAGTGAGATTTGTCTCCAAGAAACGATGTTTTATTTTAACATATCTATCCAATGATACCACACAGGACTGTTAAAACCAAGCGGTTCGATCGCTCATGGATAACAAAAGTAACTATTTTATCGACCCCCTGAACTTATATCACAAATTTCTTGCAGCTATGTGCGGCGATGGAACAAACGACTGCGGCGCTCTCAAAGCAGCACACGTTGGAATCTCCTTATCAGAGGCAGACGCCAGTGTGGCTTCTCCGTTCACCAGCAAAGTGCAAAACATCTCCTGCGTCCGGGAAGTCATCAAAGAAGGACGAGCGGCTCTGGTCACCAGCTTCGGTGTCTTCAAGTTCATGGTCTGCTACAGCCTAACGCAGTTCACGTCGGTGGTCATCTTGTACGGGATAGACTCCAATTTGACATCACTACAATTCCTATTCATCGACATCTTCTTAGCTTTAAACATAGCGTCGCTATTCGGCTACACAGCCGCGTACGACAAGGTCCTGTATACGAAACCACCCTGTACATCCCTCCTGAGTTACGTCCCTATCCTATCGATAATTTCGCATTTGTTTTTGGTGATTAGTTTTCAAGTGGGCGCGTATTATTTGATCCAGACCTTCGACTGGTTCCACCATTTCGTTTATAACCCAAACAAATTAAATTTCTTTGCGTCATACGAAAATTACGCTATTTTTTCTATATCTATGTTCCAGTATATCATAATAGCGATAACCTTTTCTAAAGGGAAACCCTACAGGAAGAATATACTAACAAATTACTACTTGTGCGCTAGCATGATAATTATGACGCTGATATGCGCTTATATGACGTTATATCCAGCGCAGTGGATACTAGATGTGCTAATAATGATAGCGCCGACTGATATTAACGCTGGGTTGGTAATTTTGGGCCTTGCGTTTGCTAATTTGATCTTGGCGTTGCTTTTTGAGGATGTACTGGTAGATTGGTTGTTCGGGACGAAGATTAGCCCAGTTTTGCCTAGGAAAGAAGAGCCGTATTTGAAGATATTGGACCTGGGGTGTGCAGGGTGGTTGCAACCTCACAAACAGACCGTTGTTAATGTCGAAAAAAGTATTAACAAGAACGGGTTTTACAATGCAGCTTACGAAAGTCACGAATTGTAATAGAAGACACCGCGAAATATTAAGTATTATTTTAATCTATTTATTAGAACGTTTGTGATACTATATTTTTATTAAAGATGATTTTAGGATATCGAAACGTGTTTTTCTTACTTTGTTTGCAGCCTGTGAATTCGGTAGGTATTCAGCAGGAGGTCAAGAGATGTCAATGTTATACGATGTAAAATAGACTCTAATTATATCCTATGTTCTATTTACTGAAAACTTGTAGTATGCGGCGTATTTTTTGTTTAGTCAGACGATAAATACTCGCCTTTTCACTTGGTATTACATAACGGGTTATCACCATGAAAAGAAAACGTAAGTCATATAGAAATAAAATGTATCTACATCACTCAGTAAAACGACAGTTTTTTGCGGATAAAAATGCAGTTGCTTGGAATATTTGTTTTGGTAGAAAGAACGTTTATTTGTGTTAAAACAATTTATGTGTGTAATCAGTTAAAATTTTATTTATCTCTGGCATATTACAAGTACTTCAAAGCACTTAAATAACTATTCCAAATGAATTAATCTCTATAAGCATATAAGCTAAAGCATTTAGAAATCAAATGTCGTTCTGAGTATAATGTTTTATATGGTCTTATATGTTTTTTATATTCCTTAAGAAGTTACAGCCGTTTGAAATTTTAACAAACAAAGAAAAATAAAACATAAAATACAAAACGAAAAAATAACATAATCAATACCCATTACAACAATAACGAGTAAATAAATTTTAGTAACAAAATAAAATCCACATAAAACATTTTACAGATTTTCTTCTAAAAACTAAATGTCATTCCGAGTAAAAAGGTTCATATTGACTTATTAGTTTTCTCAATTCCTTAAGAAGCCGTAGCCGTTTGAAATACGTTTTATTGATATTTTTAACAGCTCTAACTTTTTACCGAATTGAAAAAATGAATACTCGAAAGAAGTTTATTTGCGGCGAAAATCATTAGTCTGATACAGAAAAGAAAAAGATATATGTCTGTATAAATTTAGAACATAACGGGAATTTTGGAATTTATTTCTACAAACCAACTCTTGAATGTTTGAGGGAAAAGCACTCTCGATGTACTGAATTGAATCCGAAGTTTTCTTTTTGCCCGTATTCACATAATTCTACATTTTGTGTGTGTGTGTATGTTGTGATTTTCTGGCCCCACAAAATTTTGTTCGTGAACTATCACCTGGTGGTTAAAATTGCCGGCACCTATTTGGTGTATTGTGATAGTTCCTCCAAGCATCTGACATGTTCGCGGTAATATAAATTTAAATACAATAAAACTTTCAAAACCTTCTTAGTTTGTCCATTATTTAGGTTATTTGGCTAGATTCTTTATATTAGCAGTTACGTACCACCTACTCAAGTACTTTTGAAAAGCTAATTTTTAATACAACTTTATACTAATCTAAGGCTTTATAAATCAGCACATAACATGTGGATGATATGTAGATGAGGGCACAAATATATATTATCAAAACATCATATTTATTATCTTTATTTTAGGAAATATATTTCAAAATGTGTACATATTTTCAGAACTTTTTATGTGGCATGTGTAGCAGAGCTATACCCATTTTTATTTTAATTGTATTATGTTCTAAATTCTTATATTTATTTTGTTCATATGTATACTATTTGAATTAAATTAAAAAATTAAATTGTAAATGTTTTTTTCTACTTTGTGTTCGTTATAAGCTCATAACGAAGCCTCTTTCGGTGTCATTATGAAAACACTAGATCACAAACTGTTAGTAACTTTTGGTTTTCCAAGATTTATGATATTGACGTCGTGTCAAATAAGGCTGACATCTCTATCGCTATTAGTTCGCGGCAGTCGTAGTTGTGAATTTTACACAAACTACTAACTGTTGAATATAAAATTACTTTAAATTGTAAGATAACAACCGCATTTTTCGAAATTTAAGTAAAATTAATGTCGCAAGGTGGAAAAATAGTATATAACCAAACAACTAGTGCGCCATTTTTTGTCTTCTAAAACTTGTATTATAGTAGTAGTAACGATCTTTATTCCAACATCCAGCTTTGTACAGGTTTATTACACAATTAGTTTCATTTAATAAATTTCGCTTGGTGTTCGAATTGACCTAGGTCTTTCTGCCCTGCTCCAGCACCAGTGTTTCGCGGAGCACCGGTTCAGAACCACTGAGCTAGAGTATTCAATTTATATTAAGTATATCATACAGCACTTATTTTTACCAGTTTCTGTGATTTGAAATTTAATAATGTAAATACCTACTTTACTTATTGCTTTGTATACAGGGGTGTTTTTAACCAACAGTAGCATCAAACTACCAAATAATTTACTATAAAAAATTTTAATTCCAATTATCGCAGAATCTAGTCAAAATAGCTACATGACATTCTTAATATACAGGGTGTTATTGGGCGATATTCAATTGTTTTATTTTAATAGGCGCCGTATTGAATTTGTACCGATTTATACAGAATATTGAAACGGTTTTACAACCACGTATAAGACGTGTATAAAATTATAAAACGGAAAAAATACATTGATAGTCCCATAAGGTGGCCCGCCAGATCGCCCGACTTAACCCCATTGATTTTCTTCTGTGGGGCTACATACAAAGTAGCGTTCATGAACTGTGATATTGTACAGGGGGTTCAGACGGCAGTGGAGAAAACTATTCAGGCCTCTTTAGCAATTGTTAATTCTTGTTTAGAACAAATAATGGTCAACTATGTGAGGTTCCATTCGATATTTGTACATTTAAATAGAATAACTAGATTGCTTTTAACCTCATGTATAACACGTATATGACGCCATACAATTTTCACAAAGTTTTACGTAAAAATAACTGCCTACCTAATAATCTCACATTATTACTTAATTTTACAAAAATCGCATTATTGTTTAGGCCTTGTAACGCAAATACTGTAGTTATTGTGAATTGCAAATGAAAAACTGCCGAAGTACATTAATTGCTTATTATTAGTATTTAATACACATTTTAAATATTTGTCGTTATTTTGTTTTTAAACTTAATTATTATTAGTTCTATTAGGTATCAAATTTCAAAGCTTCTCCACTAGTTCATGAAGGCCCTGCACTGCATCATAGTTCCTTAGATACACATCGGCTGTCACAAAGCCACGTTAAAAAAATCATGGGCTTAAGTCGGGTGATCTGGCGGGCCACCTAACGGCTTTTTTGTCATAATAAAATATCATATAATTAAACTAGTTGTAAAAATAAAGAAATAACTATAATCAACGTATATCTAAGTCACACAGCTCTTGTCTCTGAAAAAAAAATTCGGTCCATCAAATTATGCAAAAAAATCAAAATTATGCTGAAATATGTGCACATTTCATGATAATCAAATGTTAAGATTAAAATAGCATATAGGTATATCAAAAAGAAAACCTTGTCTAATTTTTAGAATTAATAACCTAATTCATCTATGACCTAGACACACATAAATAATCATTTCTATAGTATCCAATCTACAAATTTCATATACACAAATCAATCAAAAAAAAAATGATCAAAATTGCCCAACGTAACAATCGATAAGAAGGTTGAATGGAGGTCAAGATATGTCAATACCATGAAGCAAAGCTATTTATACGCTATTTGAAAGTTATATATCTATAACTAGTCAATCGAATATTTACTATGAAGTCTAAAAAAGTAACTAGTCCCGTTGTTCAGTTGACATGAAACCAAACAAATCGTAAGTACAGTAATACAGTATATTAATAATGTTCTTAATCACATGTTTACGTAATTCTTTCATAAAATGAAAATGTGATTAGGATTGGGAATATTAGTAAGTAATCGGCATCACCATGGTAACCAACGAAGTATTATTATTTATTATTAGAGCATTATAATATGCATATTATCTATTGGAAGATAAGCCTAAACCCCCGAAATGCTAATCTAAAGAAAAAAATAACCCATTTTTTTATCAACGAATAAAAGTTTTTACTTTATCATACGCAGTATGATGAAGTATTATAATCGTGTCGAAAAAAAATTAAGATTTTAGCGGAAATAGGTTCTTTATGGGTCCCCTGAACATTTTGACCAAGGTACAAAAAAATGTCTGTGTGTGTGTATGTGCGTGTGTGTAAACGATTTTTGTGGCGACGAGTCCGGAGAAAGTACTAAAGGTATCGTGACGAAAGTTCATATTTAGAACTTTCATGACCTAACTTAGAGCTGAAAAGCTTTTGGTTCAAAACGGTCCAAAGGAACCGGCTATTTACTCTTAGCGTTTTCGACGACTTTGTAAATGAGCCGTCATTGTTGAAACATTGTTGAAACAGCTTGGTGTTTCCATGGTGTTTACAAAGTCAATGTGTATTTCGAGTGCGGATAGCAATGTTGTTATGCATTTTTCAAGGATTTCGCAAATGAGCCGCCATTTCTGTAATTTCGTCAAAACAGTTAAATAGTAAATTAAAGTAGAGGAAATTTTGTATAATTTATGTCTATGACATTTTTTGGTAAAATTAATAGTTTAGCTGTAGGAGCAAATTCTATTTGTTCGAGATCGTGTCTGCATTAATATAGGATTTGCCAGATATTTTTATTCTAATGACAGTAGGTAGTGTCAAAGGCTGATTTTTTGACAATACCTACTGTCAATATCTGTCAAATCCTGGCTAATTCGTTTTATTTTAATGCAAAGATGATCGATCTTGATTAAATAGAATCTCATGCAGCTAAACTATTAATTTATTGATTGTATGATAAAGTCATGTGCCTGGCCACACTGATTAATTTTAAAGATCACATGGAAACAGTACTGTTTTGAATAATAACTATAAACAGCTGTACACATCATGTATAAACATTTCGATTGCAGATTATTTGATTGCATTTCAATCGATATTCGAAAATATGGAAATTTACAAATATTGCAATACTTCGTGGGCAATAATACATAGTTCTTGCGATAATATTTTAGCCTTGCAGTTTGGATCACTTACTCAACTTCCTTGTTATTGGCAAAGATGCAGTTGGTGCTAATTCTTTATAGAAATCACATTCGTAATTTTTAATAAACACGTGACACATGCAGTCTATTTTAATTTATGAACAAAACAAAAGCGAATGATGCAAGAGCACGTATTTAACATTATGGAAACAAACGGTTCTTTTATTAAAGAAATTATTCATTGAAGGAATTAAGGTAAACGACCCAAGTTCAGACAGGTTAAGGGATATTTACTACATTTGTAACTGTGGCGATAATGACTATGTCAACAAATAATTCCTTTTTAAGATATCGGGCTATTCATTTTTAAAGAAAATTGATAATAGTTATGTAATTTATTTTATATTTTATTTTGTTAAACAAGATTTATTTTTAAGATTCTATGTTTTACAATTTTTAATGTATAAAATTAGTCCTTGGTCTTATTCAGTGTGCCCTCTCCTTCATCTGTATTTTAATGTTTCTTGCATTTGGAATTGTTAGTGCTTTTCTTGGCACAGCTTTTTATTCTGTTCTTCTTCGCTTCCTTTTTTATTTCTCTACAATGATTTTCTATTGTGCATTGCTCTTTTTTATTAACAAATCTTCTCTCCAAGCATTAGATAATAATGTTACAGAAGAACAGTTTCTTTTCAAGTCAAACATCAGCGTTTGCCACTACCTACTGTCATTAGAATGAAAATATCTGTCAAACCTGGCTAACTAGTTTTATATTAACGCAGACACGACCGATCTCAATCAAATAGAATTTGCTCACTAGCAATAATTGTATTAATAATCAAAACTATCTGGCAATAATTCCCAACAATAAACATAAAGAGAACTGTCAAATTCGGATGTTGGCATTCACATACATATAATTCGCCAAGCTGATTTTGATAACACATTTTTTCTATTTCCCAGCTTTAAACGGCATTTCCACGCTACAAGTTTCAGCAAGCATTTGGTGTCGTTGTAATCGGAAAAATGTTTTCTATTAGGGTTGTAACGGAAGTCACCTTTGCGGAAGCGGATGCGGAAGCCAAATGGTCGACTTCCGCGGAAGCGGAACTGAACGCGGAAGTAAAATGAACATTTAGTATAGTAACACAAAAACAATAACAAATTACAACAAAACGTACAACACAAAATTGAGAAATTCAAGAACCTACAAAATTAAATTACTCATTTTCGTGTGGTGTACTTGGACTTATATGGAACTGTATGTTATTTATAAAACAACAAAATATTATTGCCACCCAACTTAAAAACGGCACAAACATGCCTAAAAATAAAAATTCCAGCAGTAAACAACAAAAACCTTAACGGCATCCAGTTATCTATCAAACGTAATCGCTAAAGTCGGAAATCTTTTATGTTCTTTGTAGCTACCGCCGCGCCGGCGGCGATACAAACGCTCGTCATGCCTAACTTCCGCAATAGATGCTGGTACAAAAGTGCGGATGCGGAAGCGGAAGCGGAAAAATATGCGGAAGTTCCGCAGTTGCGGAAGTTCCGCAGTTGCGGAAGCGGATGCGGGGGTGTACTATCGTGGCGATATAATTATGTCTCTTCTTTTGACGTCGATTTTCTCGCAGAACTAGGGGCGAAAAAATTTGAAAAAAATCTGATGCTGTTAATATGCTACAACTTAAATTAGAAATTTTTCCCGATTGTTCCAAATTAAGAAGAATTGGTGCTGTTTTTGCCCCGTAAATTTTATTCGTTTAACTTTAGCAATTAATTACTCCGGAAATAATCCATAGATATCAACGAATTAAATAGTATAAATCACCTGCGGAATGCTAGCTTTCAATGTGCATTTTTGTAAAATCATTGGATTGGTGGTTGACCCACAAAAAGCTATATTATGCAATGCCAGCAATTTCGTTATTAGAAGAGCTAGAATAATGAAATATAGACTATAGGCTACCCAATAATTCATAGGTTTAAAGTTTATTACATAATCATTGTTTATCTTGCATTTTTTCATACAAAAGATCGAGCTGAAACTCGTGAATTCCGAAGCTGAACGGTCTTTGGTGTGCTGCGGGGAAGGGAGGCGTTAGCGGTGCTGTCATTTCGGAGAGAACCGACACAGCTGACAGAACCGGGGCAGCTTATTATCAATACACAAAAAGAACGATAACTTGTCAAGGTAGTAATTTTAACTAACAATTAAATTCTTAATTTTTGCGTAATTTCGATTATAATATGTGACCCGGTACGAGAGAAATATCTTCTATCGATTGGCGTTTATGTTTTCTTCAGTTTTTATACAATAAGGTTGTAAAGAAAATTTTGATGGAAGCGGATAGATCTAATAATATGGAGTTAGCAGATTTTCCGATTAGTGGTGAATACTAAATTAAGTTTGCTTGATAAACCCAAAAAATATTTAACAAGTATGCCCGATTTTGTTATATAAATATTCAAACTATTATAACAGTTTCAACAGTTTATTTATTAATAATATTTAAATACATGCACAAACAATATAAAATTAATACAACTCTTGATATACTACATATATTACAAACGTCCGCTCTGAGCGTATAAAACTTAAAAATATCAAAAAACTTTTACAAATTTAGCATCGTTGACACATAAAATATTTTGCAGATCACTGATTAATTTTAAATGCTAATCCCGAAACCCGATTTAAATTGCCAAGAATTCCCATGGGACTTTCAAATGCCTGTTCATGGTTCTGTTATCTTATTGACTCATTTTGCCATTATTTTTTAACTCGGTAATCTGTCGCCGGATATCCAAATTTCTTTGGCGAGGCATAATCGCCGTGTCGTTATATGTATTGTGTCCGTAAACACGTTTCTTCTAGTAACTAATGCACGTGCAATCCGCCACTACTGGCAGCGTACCTGTCGATCCCTTCCCCCGCTCGCCCCAAAGACCGAACAGCGCCGCGTCAACTGCAGCAATCATGAGATCGTTCAAGTCGATCTTTTGGAGGGAAAATGCAAGATAAACAATGATTATGTAATAAACTTTAAACCTATGAATTAGTGGGTAGCCTATAGTCTATATTTCATTATTCTAGCTCTTCTAATAAACGAATTGCTGGAATCGCATAATTTAGCTTTTTGTGGGTCAAGCACTAATCCAATTATTTTACAAAAATGCACATTGAAAGCTAGCATTCCGGAGGTGACTACTTACTTTTTAATTCGTTCAAATCTATTGATTATTTCCGGAGTAATTAATTGCTAAAGTTAAACGAATAAAATTTACGGGGCAAAAACAGCGCCAATTCCACTTAATTTGGAAAAATCGGGAAAACGCCAACACATACAGCTTTCTAATTTTTATGAATTGTAGCATATTAATCAATAAATTAAAAAGGACAGCAACAGAATTTTTTCAAATTTTTTTGTCCCTAGATTTTCGAGAAAATGGACGTCAAAAGAGGGGACATAATATATCGCGACGATAGTACCTAACTACACGGCAAAAAATGTCTCCTTGGCTAAAATCCAATAAAATCACGCTAGAGGACGCCAGTAATTCAATATCGGCCATTTGACAATTTTCGACTATTTTCACCGATTATTAAACAAAAAAGTTATTTTTTCGTTGCCTTGGCGGTAGAACTTGATGACTGATATGGTTTTGACCTTTCCGAACAAATCGGAAGTGACACTAACCTCGAGAGTTATTTCTCTATTATTAGCACGTATCTCAAAATTTCATTCGTTCTGCGCATACGAAAAAATAAACGGAAGTACCTATTGAACGAAATTGAAGTCTTTTGATAATACATATCTCCAAAACTACTAAAGATAGTTTACTAAGTTTACATTTGTTCTATAACAACCTGTATAAATGATTTCAAAACAGAGAAATACTTGAGTCTGACAGTCATAAAAACGTTTTATCAAAATTCGTCATAGTCATATTTCAATCAAAATAAGAACAAAAAGAATCATCAAAATCGTATGAGAGGTTCTACAATAAATTAACATTGAAACTCAGACAAATTTTAAGGATTAGATCACCACGAAGCGACAAACAAAACAATTTAGCTCCAAGCAATTGATCTTCTCGGTCTTGAGCCACTCAAATTAAAACAATTAGCCGTTGACCAGTTGGCCTGTCAATATTATTATTATTACTCATCCCATCATTTCGCTTTCTGGTATGGCCCACATCAATAAAATAACACATGACAGTCTCATGATTCGATTGAATGGTTCTAAACTATTATCACAACGTAATAACTTCTGCAAATACAAGATAATGTCAATGGGCATACCGACAGCTTTAAACAAATATTTTCATCGCTGAAATGCGTAAGAATCCGCCTTGCTATGCGTAGAGTTATTTTTTTGTTTTTATGAGTCAATTACTGCAAATCGCAATAAAAAAACAGCTGATGGCCAGATTTAAAAAGTAATTTCTGGTCAAGCAATTAGCCATTGTTCGATATATAACCTTCAATAATTTTTTCTTTATTGACACTGCTAATCGATAGTTTTTAATGTAATCGTAATCGTAAACACTAGAATCAAACACGAAAACATTTGTAATTTTGTTAGTGATTTTTGACCTAACTTTAAGGTCTTATATTTTTTTAAACCAGCTGGCCAATCTTTATGTTTTATTTTATTTTTTGGAAGGTAAAACCTTTGTCTTTCAAAAAATCTGATGTGGCCAGGCATATGACTTTATCATACAATATATAAAATAATAAATAAATAATAATATATAAAATTAATAGTTTAGCTGCATGAGAATCTATTTGATTGAGATCAGTCGTGTCTGCAATAAAATAAAACTAGTTAGCCAGGATTTGACAGATAAATTTATATTTTATTTATTTAAATTTATTAACATAAAACAATATTAAATGCAACAAAATAATATTTATATTTAGGGCGGAGATCAGCACACTTGTTTCCAAATTGCCTTGCTCTTCCACTCAACCCCTTACGCAAACTAGAACTAAGACATAATTGTACCAATAATTTATAATTCCGAGAACTTATCAAAACAAAAAAATTACTCTAGTGTCTAATTACACTTAATTGCAGCAAATCTAACTCAACAAAACATCGCAAAACAAAAACAAACAAAAATTACTCTAGACTCTAATTACACGTAATTGCAGTAAATACAAGTCTACAAAATATCGCACATGCCCATAAAAAATTAAAATTAAAACAGCCTCCGATGTGCTCTCAATGCCTAAAGTCCCCCCTGTTGAGAAAACAGACAACACTTCACCTTCCCCCAAAACTGTTTAACGATAATTTTTTCATATCCTCCCTGAGACCATTGTATATGTGACTGACCTGGTAAGAGAATGACCGTTTATACAGCTCAGCGCGATGGGCAGGTGGAGCAAACAAACCCCTGAATCTTAAATTAAGGTTATGGACATCCGTTCTACAGCGCATCTTCCGCATGAGGTATTGTGGGATTATCTTGGATAGCAAGTTTATAATATAATATTGCTGCATGCAACACCCTAGTGTTATCCATGTTCAACCACCCCAAGTCACCCAGCTCATTCGATACATGATCATACTTCCTCAAACCAAAAACAAACAGAACTCATGCATTTTCGACACGCTGAACACGCTGCCTATCCGACGCCGTCAGGCAAGGACCGTACACGGGATCACCATATGAGATCTTTTTACTATTGACAGTAGATATATCGAGATATTGTCAAAACATCAGCATTTGACACTACCGGTACTGTCATTAGACTGGAACAAATAGAATTTGCTCTTGCAGCTAAACTATTAATTTTACCAAAAAATGTCGCAGACATAAATTATTCAGAAGTTTCTCTACTTTAATTTATTATTTAACTATTTTGCGGAAACAGAAATGGCGGCTCATTTGCAAAATTCTTGAAAAATGCTTAGAGAAAACGACCAGTTCCTTTGGACCATTTTGAACCAAAAGCTTTTCAGCTCTAAGGTTAGTCATTGAACTTCTAAATATGAAGTTTTGTCCCGATACCTTCAGTAGTTTCTCCGGAATCGTCTCCACAAAAATCGGGTACACACATACACACATACACACATATACATACATACCGAGGTGACAATTTTAGGTAATAAGTGTGAAAAGCATTACACATGGAAGAGTCATAGACATAAGGAGACCACGTGAAATGGTAACGCATTCATAACCGGTTTAGTTGCATTTTTGCAGTGTTTTCGATAGTACACCCAAAGATTTGTGGTTTATAAATTAATTTGTACTGTAATGGATTTTACTTTAGAGGGTAAGTACTTTCTTATTTCACTTCAAGTTAGGTTCAAATAATACACTATGTGTTGTAATAATTATGTTGAAAAAGATGACCGAAAATCCATGCTAATTTTATATTTGTAATCTTTCGTCGAATACAACTTTTTGTATTTATTATATAATATAGTTTAAACATTTATCTTTTAAATGACATAAATTTGAATACCACATTTTGTCACACTTTTGCTACTTTGATCTTTTTTCAAGAACATGTCTTCTCGATTTTAAAATTGGAGATTTTTGAAGAATGGCGAAAACATAGGAAAGAAGAACAAAATGCTCGTCTAATGGATTATATCAGTCACAAGTTTAATGTTGCGGATATAAAGAATGATTCACTGAAGCGCATTCAGTCAAAAATTTCGAGTGTTTCGTCCAGATTTGCTGAAAGACGAACTGCGTCGAATAAAATTAAAGCTAATAAGTTTTCTTTTCGAAAACAATGTTTAATTTAAAATTTATTATAAATTGTGTATACTCCTCAAGCTTTTCATCTTTATATTTTTTACTTTATCATACGCAGTATTATAAAGTATTGTAATCGTGCAGAAAAAAAATTTTTAGATTTTAGCGGAAATAGGTCTTTTTGGGTCCCCTGAACATTTTCGACCAAGGTACAAAAAAAATTCTGTGTGTGTGTGTGTGTGTGTATGTGTGTGTGTACCCGCTTTTTGTGGAGATGATTCCGGAGAAACTGCTAAAGGTATCGGGCCGAAAGTTCATATTTAGAAGTTTCATGACTAAACTTAGAGCTGAAAAGCTTTTGGTTCAAAAGGGTCCAAAGGAACTGGCTGTTGCCTCTAGGCATGTTTCAAGGATTTTGCAAATGAGCTGCTATATCTGTAATTTCGTCAAAATAGTTAAATAATAAATTAAAGTAGAGGAAAATTTGAATAATTTATGCCTATTATATTTTTTGGTAAAATTAATAGTTTAGCTTCAATGCTAAATTCTATTTGATCAAGATCGGTCGCATCTGCATTGATATCACATTGATATGAACCTCCATAGTAGCCTGGATTTGACAAATATTTCTTTGTGCTGTCACCACAGAAATGTCTATGGCTGTCAAACTCGAAAACAGCTGATTTCATCAGAGGTTGGAGAACCGCTATAGAACGTAGCCGCTCTAGTGCGCCAAAGTACAATATACAAATTTCAAATAAAATAAGATCACCAATTTGACTGTTGGTTGATAAGAAATATCAACCCGTTGTTATAACTAATTCTAAAAACGATAAATTGAGAAAACTGTAAATAAAGTATAGCGATGAATCATCGATGAGTGTATGACATCTACAGATGATCTACAGTGTCATGAACAAATATAAATCTGTCAGAATTTGAATTAGCTTTTTAAACTTGACGTTTCGTAGAAGTGGTAACAATCTAACATTTCCTATACAGAAATATAACCATTTCTTAATTATTTTTTTAATACATATTTCTCAAAAAGCAGCACAAAAACGTTGATGTCACTCCTGCCAAAAACTACATAGCGCGAGGCTCACATGTGACGGCGACGCTCCGCATTCGGTGACGCGCCGCATCACCGCTCGTCGCGCTATTCCGTACTTTCGGCGCTTGTGACATAAATAACTATTATTCTAATGACAGTAGGTAGTGTCAAAAGCTGATACTTTGACAATACCTACTGTCAATAGTATCAAAATATCTGTCAAATTATGGCTAACTAGTTTAATTTGAATGCATACA
The DNA here is from genome assembly GCA_964023965.1 of Melinopterus prodromus. Taxonomy (NCBI): domain Eukaryota; kingdom Metazoa; phylum Arthropoda; class Insecta; order Coleoptera; family Scarabaeidae; genus Melinopterus; species Melinopterus prodromus. Next base: position 10,371,435 of record OZ030395.1, read on the forward strand.
CGATTTATCTCAATCAAATAGATTCTCATGCAGCTAAACTATTAATTTTATATATTGTATGATAAAGTCATGTGCCTGGCCACATCAGATTTTTATTTAATGACAAGGATATTTTTTTGTTTTTATTATTATTGAGTAAATATTTACTATAATCAATAAATAATCGAAGCGAACTATAAAATATGTTTGTACAGCTACCTTGTTCTAGGCGATTCACTATTGCCAATTGATTTACAAAAACATTTTTCTTGTGATTGCAGATAGGTATAATATTGTCATATTTACAACAACACACTGCTAATTGTTTTTTAATATCATGTTATCTGGGATAATATAGTATTATAGTCATACAGTTTCATAATTTTTGTTGGAGATTAAATGTTATAATGTTCAGTGTTAATATCTAGTTATCTATATAAAATACATGTTGATATAGAAACATAATAACAAGAATATCTGTGTGACTTCATATTTGTATATAAAACGTTCATTATAAGTTACTTATTTACGACCTTCTTCACTATATTATCTCTGATCCATTGCAATATCCAAGAAACATACCTTATTAATCAACCCCTCCAAAACCACTCGATTATCAAATGATTTAAAAAAATATTTTTAACGAGTTCCCAGGTGTAATATTAACACATTTTCAAAGTTGCAGAATTTTTAATTATACTTTATTTTTTAACCCCCTCAAACACTACCCTATTGGTGCTATAAATTTTATCTGCTATTTATATGTCTTTGTGGGTATAATTTAATATGCAAACACGCTAATCCAGCACGCCATTTTTCAAAATAACAAATCCCACCATTCATTCATTACAACACAAATTAAATATTTACCCATTTTTTTATGATTTCAGACAGAAAAATACGGCATAACTTCAACACGTGACATAGAGAGTAACACTCAACAATACAACAATAAATAAAAAAATCACCGACAACGACGTCTGATAAGGAAACCTAACAGAAACATTGAGAAAAATAGGACTATCGCCTAAAAACAATACACGATTAACCGAATTTGCCTTCGCTTTGGAGTAGTTTAGAAAATTATATCATAGATGTGATAGCCAAACGTCAGAAAAAATCAACACGACGATATAAAATATGTAGCGCGGACTGCAAACGAAACAAATGCTATCGGTACGTTTAACACATAACGACGAAGCGTGCATGGTGGGAGAAAACACAAAATTTGAGAAATTGGAAATACATACACGATCTGAGAACTAGTTAGAACCGCTCGATAAGACAAACAAGACAAAAATTATAAGGTTTAGTTAATGTTAGTGCTCAGTGTGAAGTGGTTCGTGTGCAGAAGAAATAGAAAGAAGAAATGATGGAGAAATTTCAAAAAGAAGAAGTGTTGAAAAGATCAACAACAAAACAGGTGATTATTTTCTTTTGTCTCCTAAAAACATTATTTATGTAGTTTATAGTTCATTTGTTTCCATTAAATTCCAATATATTTATTACTTTAAGTATGTTTTAGCTAAATATCTCAAAGCTGGTAATCTCTATAATATATTTAATCTGATCATTGTGTGAATGAAAATATTTGCCGACACTTCAATATGAATAATTTTCTATTGTTTCGTTATTATCTAGCGAGATGCACTTAAATGCTGCAAATCACTTTTCAATTTTGTCAGATACAGTTCGATCTTACTATACGAGATCTTGATAAATAGATAAAACGAAATGGATTATACTGTCTTGTCGTTCCTTTTTTAAGATAAACACAACATTATCATTTCTCTAGATAACGTCATTACATTATTCATAAAGAGAAAACAAGTAAACATTTTTTAAAAAGTTTAAGATATTTTTCACGAAATAAGTTCTGTACAGATTTTATTTACAAATACCTTCAGTATTTTGTTTGTGTTTATTTTATTATGGAAATTTGGTAACATTTGTTTTTTCTACTCAGGACAACCTGTGTATTTTTAAATTATTTAATTCTAAGACTATTTCTAAGAATTTTTCAAATTCAAATGAAGAATATTTTTCCGTATACACATTTATTTTAATTTGGAAGTTTTACAGTTAAGAGTTTGGCATTTAGTTTGATTCTATATATGTAATTGTTTCGTTGTATTTTCTTGAAATATAACTAAAAATGTTCTAAATTAACACTCGTCTTTCCGATATGTTTCTTCTTTTAAACCATTTATCGCACAAACAGGGTTTGTTCAGGTTGCATTTAGAGTCTCTTCTATAGATTGGCGCTTTTGTTTTCTTTTGTTTTAATGTAATCAAGGTTGCGCACAAGATTTTTATGGAAGCCGATTTTCTAGTAACGAATGTTAGCAGGACAACGCAGTTAGCATGCAAATGACATTTTTAGTGCGATACACACTCCTTGAATTTAATAGCATTCAGACTATTCGTTAATTTTTAAAACCGAAATACACCTGAACAATATTTTGAGCAGTTTGGCGTCCCTCGCTTGTGGATTTTGGTTCGAGGCAGTCGAACGAGATACGGACATAATTAATTGTACATCTAAATGCATTATCTACAGTGTGTCCACGAAAGTCCGCATCATATGGAAAACTTTTTTATTGTGTATTTCTCAGAAAATTTTATTCTTTATGAAAGTTGGCGGCTCGTATGAAACCAAAACTGTAACAGTCAAATATGTAAATTTCGGTTCCATATACCGAGCGATTCAGAATATATGAATTTGTGAAGAGAGTAAAGTCCCTTTATTTTCTTTATTGTCGATAAACTTTATTTGGAAATGTTGTTTAGAGTCAGAACCACCTTCTTTTTAATCTATTTTTTAGAAATTTGAATACTTTTGTTATATTTTTTGTCATTTTGGTATGATAACTAATGTTTATTTAGAACTAGCGCAAAATCACTCATTTTCTTGGTGCGAAATTGTTATTTCACCCTGTAGATATTAATATATCATACAATAACTAATTCAGGAGCGCGATTTACCTTTTAATCGGTTAATATTAATGACTGTGGATAGGTTTATAATAGTAGTTATCCATCTACAGCTTGCGATTCTCAAGTGGTGGTACGCGCGGTACTACCACTTATGAAGTTCTATTTTCACTGATAATATTTTAATAAAAATAACTAAAGCATCAAACATCTATTGTTTCTTGAATTAATTATGACTGACTTACCCGTTCTTAAGTTAATAACTATTATGAATATGTTAATAATGCTAATTTATTATCTATGAACTTATTTTATTTCTACTACATACAATTACAAAAATGCATACATTAATACAAATTAGTTTATGTGCTGTAACTTTTAAAACAATGCTTACACTCCAACAAAAAGTTGAAATTGTTTTAATACATGGAGAAAATAGACCGCACCGAGATGTTGCTGCTATTTTCAATGAAAGACATCCACACAACCACATTGCCCATTCAACCATTTCCAGCATAATGAAAAAATTCAAACAGGCTCGGTCTGTTGAAAATAGCTTCAAGAAACCCCACAAAAAAATATGTTGCCGAAAATGAGGAAACAAGTTTGCCAAGTTTGCAAGAAGTAATCGAGCATAAAACGACTTCTATTCGACAAATTCCTGCATACAGCCAATGCAGTAAATCAACAGTCCATGAAATACTAAAACTAAACAAGTATCACCCTTATAAACCAAAATTTATAAATATACTAAAGGAAAGAGACTTTGACATCAAGTATGACTTTGCCATCTGGCTTGAGGGGAAAATGGAAGAGAACAGAATTTTGCTTAAATGTCTTTTGGACAGACGAGTCAACATTTACGTCAAAGAACAATCTCGTTCTTCACAAAATTGCCGGTGGTGGGCACATGAAAACCCGATCTTTACAAGGGATTGCCGAGATCAGTACGATATTAAGACTAATGTGCTGTGCGGTATTTTGAATAATCAAATATCTGGCTGACTCGCACTACAATTCAAAATTTCGCAATTAAATTGTTCTGATCGAAATAGAGCTGTCATTTTCTTTACAATGACATACAGGTGATTTCATAAAGCTTCTGACAGTATGCCTTTCGAGGAGATCGATTTTTTTTTTCATTAATAGTGCGATTTTTTTACATAATTATATTCAAAAGCGTAACAGTGAAAACAAGATAAGCAGAACTTATATGACGTCAATCGTTTTCATTATTATTTCTTTTTTTTTTATTCTTCCTATTTTTATGTACATAGTTTGTTTTACTAGAAAGCATTACTGATATCAAAATCAAAATCTTTCAAGAAAATTTTGTTGACCAGTCAAGTCAATTTCTAGTAATTTTGAACAGTTCTGTATACGCGAAATAATTCCACCTATTCAAATTGAAACTGAAATAAACCGGCGTCTCGAGTTAGTGCATTTTATTTCCTTTAGAATCGTAGGTTAATCTATTATATCGCTATCGTAAAAACATAAACACAACCGTGCCAAATGACGTTCGAGTTTATAATTTCGAAAATGTAAATTTATACGCAGTTGAGTTGGTACAAAACACATTCTTACCGACTCCCGTAAGTGATACAGCAAAAATTATATAAATAAATACTATGGGATTTGCAAATAGTAACCTTACCGCTATTACTAAACACGATAAAACGATTTTTATATTGTCAACATTTGTAACAACATATTTTTACTTTATTAGAATAAACTATTACGAATATTGTTCTTATTCTGGATAAAAAATTAAATAGCAAAATAGACTGTCTAAGTTAATTGGTTGTTTTTATTGGTTGTCACAAATAATTACGTTTTCAGCGGTGTATTATTTCTTCAGGTTTTTCAAACAACTTTGTAACCAACATTGTTCGCACAAGATAATAAAAAAATTTCATCATACCGTCAGTTTGCTATGTATGTAAAACTCAGTCAACAGCAAGTAAATTTTACAGGACAAACATTTGATAAATATGTTTAGCACTTGTGCAAAATAGCACATACACGACCTACTATTTTACTTATTACGATCTTTTTTTATTTAACAACCATAAAAAGTTGACATACGAGTAGATAGCACATTGTTTCAGATATACAGTACCTTCCGAAATGATATGGTGCAAGAAATGAAAACACCCTATATATGTAGCGTTTGGAGATGAATCACAAATAATATCGATAGTAATAGTCTTCTTATTCTTTTTCAATTTTTGTATTCGGTACACGATATGACATGAGTTCAAGCAGATGTCCATTATTTATCATAGTTTATGCAATTGACTGATTTATTAGCATGCATGAGTAATTATGTGATAATGCAGATGTTAAAAACAAGTGCATTACTAATTTGTTTTGTAGTATTTCTAGAAGTTAATATAAAATATTATATACAGAGTGATAAAATTGCACTTAGAAAAAATCTTCATGTCCAGAAAATATTCTTATTCATATTTCGGTTATTAAACATTTCGTTACTAATCGTAAGACATAAATCAAAACGTCTCACAGTGAGGTATTTGGCCCGAAAACCTAGCCAAAATTATTTTTTTACCTATAAGTAGGGGCTATAGATGTGTCGTTTTATTTATGTATAGCATTTTAACATTCAAACTAAATATTTGAAGGTTAATAACTTAATAAACATTATAAAACAATACCAAATAGGATAAATTAATTACTGCTACAAGATTTGTTATCAATAATTTTTTGTGATTTTATTTCTATCTTTATATTTTATTTTTATTACTGTGTGAATATTACAAAAAACATATGTCCTGTTTAAATACGCAGCATAGACGTATTTAATATTGAACAATAGATGTCGTGTCTGGGTTATATGAGACAATCTTTAAATGGTCTGTTATGTTGTAAGAAAATCCTGAAAAAAGTTGTATTTTTTAAGACCAGTGTAGAGGAAGAAAATGAGCTGCTATTTTTTAAGTATGAACTTCAATCTATAACAGCACGATTTCTGATTAAATTAAGTATCAAGGATAAAATGTTCGTGTATACCAACATGTTGTTATAATACGAGGAACAGATTTTGCAAGAAGTAGATATAATTCAATATGGAGGCAAACATCATTTTCAGCTTGTTTGCGTCTTTTATTATTTACTTCAACAAAAAAATCAGGCTTTATGTAAAAAAGAAACAAAACATAAACGTAAAAATTAGTGGCGGATTTCTTTACCTGTATTCTTTGATGTACTAAAGAATATAAAGTTGTAAATAGGTATAAAATGCAGCCAAAAGAAATATTGAAAATAAGTAGAAAATAAAGATACAAATTAATCCCAATATATTTAAGTGTAAAATGAAACCCAAATCGTACCAAAAATGATTTGTTAATCGTTGTTATTAATCTTTCGAAGGTTCATTCCAATCGAACGAACGATGTCATTTCTTGTTCCGATTTGCAAGTTTCTTCCAGTTTATGAAATTTACCTTAAACTAACGAAATATTTAGGTACGATGTTGTTCCATCATGAAGTGCAAGTACGCCATAGATTGCGTCTCGGGTAAAACATCTCGAGTTTGTATTGAGCTGTGACAGCGGTAATATGGTCGTTTTTGCCATTTTTCATGGCACAATTATCGATTTTTTGCTTTTTTGGTAGAAAAGTTGTCTCAAAAAGTGCACTGTAAAAATGTATTTTATAATATGGGTTGGACTATGTGAACTATATTTGACATAACCGAAAGACGTACAAGTAATATTCATTTTGTTCATGACAAGAAATTGAATATTTAATATTCTAAGAAGTTTCACTGAATATTTCATCAATTTTCAACAATAAATACAGGTTTACTTCAAGACGCGTTTAGAACTGGGTAAGTCATTATATTTTGTAAACAATAATCGTTTTATTTAAAATGCAAACAGTTAGTCTATTTGAATAATAAACATCCATGACATATGAATTCTAAAGTTATCCAATTTTATCTTAATGAAGGCAACAAAAAGTCATCAAAATATTTATTGGCCTTAATATAAAAAATGGAAAATTTGGCTCGATCAAATAATTTCTTGTGCCGTGGCTATTCTTGAAACATTCTACAAGAACGTTGAGAAACTTGAAGATGGAAGAGCAAGTTTGACGCACACTTTGACACCTTTTAAACCGATAATTTAGGTTTTCTGCTTGTTAGGTAAAATTTGAAAACTTCGATCAAGTTTCAGGGTAAATAATATTGTCCAATCAAGTATATTTTAGGCGTGTCTTACTGCGTTTCTTACTGACTAGATTTGGTAACTTATGGCATCCCAGGCGTTTTGATCCGCCAATTTTTTGGGTTTTTCATGAATCCCGAGACCCCGGGATTACAAAATCTTTAATCCCGAAATCCCGGGTTCAGCATTTTGTCCGGGATTGGAATCCCTAGTACATACGATATTCATGCTATTTTTCGTTCGATACGTTCCTTTTAAAACGTGATAGTAGCGGCAATTAAGAACCTATTTAACCATATTCATCACTATAAAAACAATTATTTTTAGTATTATTTCAAAATTATCTAATACTTATACTTATTGTTTCCATGAAACCTAAAAATAAACAAAATGTTAAGCATTATATTTATTTCAGATTATGCTCGGTTTGATAGCATATTTCACCACGATAGCGCCAAGCATGTCCTTAGGATATTCAGCGGTTGCTCTACCAGGACTAACAAATGAAACAAACGAGTTTAAACTAGACAAAAATCAAGCATCTTGGTTTGGTAAGCACCCAAAACAAAAATTAAAAAAATAAACCTTATAGCTGTTTTACACTACGCATTTTATTGCGCAATTTAGTACACAATTTGTGCAGTAACTAGGTACAACAACACCTTTAATCTGTTAAATTCTGATTTGTGATGAATTTTTGTAGGTATGCTGACTAGTTTATCTACTCATTGAACCATTTTCTGTTTGAATATCTCAGGTGCTTAACAACTTCTTGTGTAACTTCCTGCACAAGAAAATTGCGTAGTGTAAAACGGCTATTACAAAAAATAAACTAATTTATTTTCTATTCTAGTTAGCATAGCTACAATAGCGACACCTATAGGGTGTTTCATATCCGGTCCAATCTCGGACAGATTTGGACGAAAAGTGTCACTATTGGTTGTCAACATCGTAACGTTTATAGGATGGATTTTGTTGACGTTAGCGCCATCTGTACCTGAGCATCTGTACTTATTGTTGCTAATCGGAAGAATTGTGACAGGTTTTTCGACTGGCTTGGCTAGTATGCCAGCCGCCGTCTATATGGCTGAAATATGCTCAGCTAATTTGAGAGGAATGTTCACCACCGCTTCGGCAATATTTTTCTCATTGGGCATCCTAGTGGTGTATTTATTAGGATTCTTAATGAAGGTAAGGATAAAAAGTACGAAAACTACAATGGTTCACAGTTAATAGGAAAATTTTTTAATTACAAACGAAAGACCCTTGAAAAATGGCACAATTTTTCAGGTGCGTGAAGTTGGTCCCCCCATCACTGGAATTTTCAACTTTTTATTAAACCTTCGTTTGACCATTTGTTTGACCATCTTTTTATTTTGTTTGACCACCCACCGTTTACGAGTTATTTACATTTTTTTTATTTTTTTTATTGGAATTTACAAGACTTTATTACGCCATCGTTTGGCCATTTGTTTGACCATGTTTGACCATATTTATTTTTCGTTTGACCACCCTCCGTTTTGGAGATATAGGCATTTTTAAAATAGGGACTACTGTGAAGCTGGCCCCCCATCGTTGGAATTTTGAAGTTTGTATTACATCATCGTTTGACCATTTGTTTGACCATGTTTGACCATATTTTTATTTCGTTTGACCACCCTCCGTTTTAGAGATATAGGCATTTTTAAAATAGAGACTACCGCGAAGCTGGCCCCCCATCGTTGGAATTTTGAAGTTTTTATTACACCATCGTTTGACCATTTGTTTGACCATGTTTGACCATATTTTTATTTCGTTTGACCACCCTCCGTTTTAGAGATACAGGCATTTTTAAAATAGAGGCTACCGCGAAGCTGGCCCCCCATCGTTGGAATTTTGAAGTTTTTATTACACCATCGTTTTACCATTTGTTTGACCATGTTTGACCATATTTTTACTTCGTTTGACCACCCTCCGTTATTGAGATATTGACACCTCAACTCTCCGCCCATGCTTGGTTTTAATATCTCATTCGTGCTTGTGATACTTGATTTTCCGCAATTTTTACGTTTGTACATTTTCCGTAATGGAATAACCATGATTAGCCATAGTTTAGAATATTTAAAATCGTTGCCAATTTTGAATTACAGCAGACAAAGTAATTTTTCCGATGATTGATAATTAAAATATGTTCGCAAGTACGATTTATAATAGTAAATAGTTGTATATTCGCAATTTTAACGTTTGACCATTTTCTGTAATCGAATGACCTTGACTCACCATATTTTGGAATTTCCAAAACCCCTACTAATTTTGAATTAGGATCGCCAAACTGATTTTGATCGTTAATTTCTTTGAACATATGTACGCAATTGCGATTTATCATACTAAAACGGTCTTTATTCGTAATTTGGATATATGTATCACCATTTTCCGCAATTAAATGGCCTTGATTGGCCACAATTTGGAATTTTCAAAATCCTTCTGAATTACGACCACCAAGTTTATTTACTATTTTTCATAGGAAAAAGTTAAATATTTGCAATGACTTTTAGCCATTTTCCGCAATCAATGACCATGATTGGCCATTTTTTGAATTTTGGAAATTGCTGCCAATTTTGCATTATACCGCCGTGTTTCAATGGTAACCGTCAAAATCACTTTGGCGGTAATTCAAAATTAGTAGGGGTTTTGAAAATTCCAAAATATGGTCAGTCAAGATCGTTCGATTACAGAAAATAGTAAAACGTTACAGTTGAGAATATTCAACTATTTACTATTATAAATCGCAATTGCGTACATATTTTGATTAAACTCATTGGCAAAATCACTTTGTCGGTTGTAATTCAAAATTGGTAGCGAACAAAAAATCAAAAATTCCAAAATATGGCCTTTCATAGTTATTCGATTACGGAAAATAGTGAAACGTAAAAATTCCAGAAAATCAAGTACGTATTACACGCACAAATGAGATATTAAAACCAAGCATGGGCGGAGACTGGGGTGTCAATATCTCAAAAATGGAGGGTGGTCAAACAAAATAAAAATATGGTTAGACATGGCCAAACAAATGGTCAAACGATGGTGTAATAAAAAATTCAAAATTCCAACGATGGGGTGGGGGGGGGGCAGCTTCACAGTAGTCCCTATTTTACAAATGCCTATATCTCCTAAATGGAGGGTGGTTAAACGAAATAAAAATATGGTCAAACATGGTCAAACAAATGGTCAAATGATGGTGTAATAAAAACTTCAAAATTCCAATGATGGGGGGCCAGCTTCACAGTAGTCCCTATTTTAAAAATGCCTATATTGCCTAAATGGAGGGTGGTTAAACGAAATAAAAATATGATCAAACATGGTCAAACAAATGGTCAAACGATGGTGTAATAAAAACTTCAAAATTCCAACGATGGGGGGCCAGCTTCACAGTAGCCTCTATTTCGAAAATGCCTATATCGCCTAAATGGAGGGTGGTTAAACAAAATAAAAATAAGGTCAAACATGGTCAAACAAATGGTCAAACGATGGTGTAATAAAAACTTCAAAATTCGAACGATGGGGGGCCAGCTTCACAGTAGCCTCTATTTCGAAAATGCCTATATCGCCTAAATGGAGGGTGGTTAAACAAAATAAAAATAAGGTCAAACATGGTCAAACAAATGGTCAAACGATGGTGTAATAAAAACTTCAAATCTCCAACGATGGTGGGGCCAGCTTCACAGTAGTCCCTAATTTAAAAATGCCTATATCTCCTAAATGGGGGGTGGTTAAACGAAATAAAAAGATGGTCAAAGATGGTCAAACAAATGGTCAAACGATGGTGTAATAAAAACTTCAAAATTCCAATGATGGGGGGCCAACTTCACGCACCTCAATTTTTCAATGGGTTTTTATGAATTACATTCTTTCCTATTAAATATGATTCTAAAAATTTGTTAACTAACGTATGTATATCAAAAATCTAGAATGACGGGACTAAAATATAAATGTGACTTCTTGTTTAGTTTGACCATAATATTGTCGTCAATATTAACAAAGATATGTCATCCTTATCATAATGTAGTCACGCGGCGAAAACACGTGCTGTCACTTGACTGTTACGATAAAATCTGTTTACTCCGGTTGTTCATTGTATCACTAATGTGAAAGACGATCCACTAGTGACGCCACAGCCCCCTAGTTGTTGAAAAAACTTACACTAACAAAAATAAATTGTTTTTAGGACGACTGGGCGAAAATAGCGATGATAACCACGATTATTCCAGTGTTTTCGATGACTGTAACAACATTCTTTTTACCAGAGAGTCCGCAATGGCTTATCTCAAAAAACAGAGAGATAGAAGCTCGAAAAAACATGGTGAAAATCTTTGGTTTTAAGCAGACTTCATCTCAAATAGAGGAAGAGCTCCATACTTTGATACAGAATAGAGAAATGAACAGACTAAAGAAAGCAAAACCAGGAGCTAACACATTTTTGGCACCACTCAAGAAGAAAGTCAAATATTTCATGAAACCGAGTTGTTACAAGCCTTTCGTCATCATCCTAGCTTACTTCTTTTTCTTGCAATTCTCAGGTACCTTTGTTATTATATTTTACGCTATAGACATCGTCAAAGAGGCCGGCGTTATAGCAGATCCGTACTTAGTAATAGTTTTAATAGCATCGACAAGATTGTTCGGAGCTTTCGTGGTTAGTTTCGTAAGTAAAAAAACTGGGAGGCGACCGCCTTCCATAGTCTCAGGAATCGGAATGACGATATGCATGATGACCCTATTCATATATCTATATCTAATCAAATTAGGCAGAATCGACGAAGCCACGGCTACGAAATACTCTTGGCTTCCCGTAGCATTATTGGTATTTTATTTCTTTACGTCGACCCTAGGATTTTTGACTGTGCCCTTTGCAATGGCAGCCGAAGTTTTCCCAACGAAAATCAGGGGTTTAGCTACGGGGTTGGTCACTTGTTTAGCTTACGGTTTTAACTTCGTGATATTAAAGTCGTACCCAGCCATGCTTAAAACAATGGGCAACTACGGCGTGTTTTGTTTCTACGGAGTCATAAGTTTTCTCGGTACGCTTTTTGTGATATTTCTACTGCCCGAAACGAAGGGAAAGACTTTACACGAGATCGAGGAATATTTCGGCAAGAAAAAGAAAAGTAAAAAATCCAAAGAGTTCTTGATAGACTGTTAGTTTTCGATTTGTTATTATGTACTTAGTTATTTTATAGATGTTTGTATGCGTGAGGTATTTTGTATATATGTAGTTAAGGAGGCGAATCTAGTCAATTGGTATGTAAGTAAATAAATTATTGTTTTATTTAATAGTGTGGAATTTTAAATTATTCCTATCCTGCCATCTAACGGAAAACTCAAGAACTATCGGCATAAAAATGAACAATAACAAATTTTTGGTTTAAGACTACCTATTTTCATTGCATCGTGCATCAAATAAAATTTAAGAGAAAAATGACAGTTACCTTTTTGTTTCGATTTCGTTCTGAATCCGACCGCATCTTGTGACCCTGCAGCAAAAACAGAATCGTCAATGTCCAATTTATGTATTTAACACCGAAATAACCGCGGATCTGTTGTAATAACAACATAAAATGCGATTTTTCTAGCACAATAACCACGAATTTTGACAGATGATTTCGACTGGCTTGATCTACGCATAGCGACCTCTCACGGCGAACCAAGACACTGAGACAAACGCAAATATTCAGAAATTCACTGATTTTTCGACTGGTAATTATTGATATTTAAAATAATAATTAGTCATACAGTGATTTACAAGCCAATGGATCGAAATTACTACATAACAAATATCCTTTTTGATTACAAACACCAACAAATAAAAACATTTTCAACAGCACGCCGAGCGCCATCTATTGACAACAGGGGACACTACTAATTAACGGTAAACACAAAAGAAACAAAATTTTCTGAAATCTAGTAACTAGTTGATCATGAATTCCCATAAAATCCTCGGATTTCACTTGAATATGACGTAAAACTAGTGTATTTTAGGTTATGATAACCCTATTTAGAAATAAATACGACAAAAAAAGCACTTATTACATACTTGCACCTACCTATTTTCGTCCAAACCGCTAAGAATACACCAGCCACCTGCGATACTGCATCAAACACACAATCACTAAAGTCAATAATCGATTTCAATCAGACATAGACGCGGATAAACCTAAATTACCGTATAAAATACGATTTTCGGGCACAACACAATTTGACATATGCTTTACGATTCGTGCAACTGCACACGCTGCCATCTACCGGCGAACTAAGGCACTACAGGTAGTTTAGTAGATTAAAAATTCAAATTAACGAAATTTTAATAATAATTGACTGTATTATAGTATGTAATATATTATTCACGGTATCATTAGTATTTCAAGAAGTAATATCTACTTAAAACAGCTGATTACGCGGATATATGGAGAAATTGGGAATCTTACCATTTTGAGGTTATGTTTCGTAATTTTTGCTAACTGTTGCACGAAACGCATAATAGAGGTCCAAACACTTGATTTTAACACGTATTCAAGGCAAAAGATGCGACATATAGCACAAAATTGCGATTAAATTGTAGAAACGTAGAACAGACGCCAAGACTTTTTATAAATCGAACACCTAGCGGCAACACGGAATACTACCGCCTAAAAATACAATAACCTACCTGCTTTACCGGCATTACTTCAAAACACAAAATAAAAGCGGGATTATTTAAAATAGTTACTTTATTTCGTAAATAGCAAACACTTTGTACATGGTAATAATATTAATACTTTGTAAAAAGAAAAACTACTAATACAAATAAGAAACTAGAAGGTCACAATGCTTAAAGTAAGAAAAATAACACTTGAGAACAAAGATAAGACAAGACATAAAAAAGTAAAAAAAGGCAGTCGAAAAAAAGTTAACTAGAAAAGTTAATAACGATAAAAGGAGTAAACGCGATTGATTGTTTTCTTATAACCAAGGATGCCATGCGGGGTCCATTCGACATAAGTTGTCGTGGCTGCTAGCTGCCGTCACTAGAGTTGCAACCTAAAGAAAGAAAAAAAAAATTAGTACAACTTTTTGCGAGGAAAAGCAAAAATAACAAACATTTTTTTATGATTTTGTGAAGACAAATAACTTATTAATTTTAGACATTGAATAATACTAGTCAAACTTTAATTTTGTTTTGTCTGCTTTTCGTCATCATTGTTTATTACAACGAAAAATAGAAATGAAATCTTACCTTGCTGTCAACTCCGTCAAAGTGCGCTAGGCTATTCAGCCTATTGGTTATCGACGTAACAGCGCGGTTCACCATATTTATCAACTGTTCGTTGTCGTTCAATCTCTCCTCTTTAATCTCAGGATCTTCGTTCTTCTTGATTCGCGAAAGAACCATTTCGTCTTTTAAGATCGGTCGCAATATCGAGAATAACTGAAAGAAAAGTAAAAATTATTACAAACTATAATAAATCAAACAATATTAGTTAAATAGATAATATATTAATAGATAAACACCCAATTATCGAAAAACTTTACGTCACATTAAAGAACTCACCTTGAAGTTCGGATAGACAAAGCATCGTGCCGTTGCGATCATCGAGGCTGTCAAAGGTCCACTGATGCCGATTGGTGATAGAAATTCGGCTATGTTCGGAGTTAGGCGGAACGGAACGGGCCTGGTCGTGTCCAGCTCTCCGGTGCTGTCGTCTACGTCGAACTTGAAGTAGGCGACGTTCATCAGCCCAGAATCTTGGTGTAGGTACATCATGTCCGGGTTCAGTCTCGTCAAGTGGAAGACGTACTCCACGAAGCAAGCTAACGCTAGTTGTAGAGTAAACTTCGAAAAAAAAAAAGAGAAAATTTAGTGTGTTTTTGGTTAATTTCTGTTGGTATGAATAGTAAATAATGAAGGAAGTATGATGAAGAACGAGGCATTTAAATCAAAATAATTAAACAGAGTAAAATAATAGAAAACTAAACCCATTGGTTTAGATTTTGTGTTGATAATTGGTGCAAATATTAGAAATATAATCTTACAAATGTAATATTACTTATATAACTTATAATTTTTTAATTTATTATTAAAATTTAGGTAATATGTATTACATAAACTTACCGAAGGCAGTTTTTCGAAATACAGTCCGCTTAATTGGGACACATCAGGACTTAGGCATTTTGGCCCGATTAAGCGGCAGCCCCAATTAAGCGAATTTCACATAAAATTAAACAATGCATATTTTTCTTTCAATAATTTTATTTTATAAACTCTTGGAGCTTACGATGACTTGTATTAAGTGGCTGGCCTTTTATTTTATCCAGCAAAGCAATTTTACTGGAAAGTGTCTTCATCACTTTTTGGCATCTTGGCAAGGGCCAAATTTTTGTAAATAAAATTGACAAAAAGTTAAGTTTAACAAACTTTCTACGCGCGAGGTGTAGTGGTAACTGAATACGTAACGATTGAGACAGCACAGGACTACACCCCTCGCACAGGCTTAATGTACAAATTTATCAATCTTCTAATGAAATGTCTGTACACGAGCTATTTTAAGAATATCCCGCATCATTTACTCTGCACTGGGTCATACGTGAATGAATGGATTGGGAATAAAGTTGACAGCACGCGATACCAGTTTAATTAGTAACATAATATGTACTGTGATTTTAAATTTAGTGTCCCAATTAAGCGAAATGTTGGCCCAATTAAACATGTAAATTTACTGCTGGTTCCTTGGTTTGGTCCAAATAAGCGGCTACCCCAATTAAGAGGTGGCCCAATTAAGCGGAATCATCTGTATTACCAGTAATTTAAGTAATAATACTGGTAATTTCAGTAATATTAGCGGTAATTTAAGTAATATTAGCGGTAATTTAAGTAATATTACCGTCAATTTAAGTAATATTACCGGCAATTTAAGTAATATTACCGGCAATTTAAGTAATATTACAGGTAGTTTAGAAATGTTTCAGTAATTTACGTAATATTTACTAGTAGTTTATATAATATTACCCGTAATTTACATAATATTACCTAAAATTTACACAATTTACAAGTAATCTTTTAAATTATTAAAATTACAACGAGCTTAACATCACTATAATATTACCGCTAATATTTTGAGTTTTTAAATAATGGATGATTTAACATCACTGTAATATTACTGAGAAAATACCATTTTCATTCTCTAATTTCCTACGTCACTTTTAAATTTCCAATAGTAATGTTCAATGGTGATGTTACAAATGTTATTACCGGTTATTTAGATTTTAGGTAGGTAATGCTATGTAAAGTTACCAAAGATAATTTTTGGTAACATTATCACAGAAATTTAAGCAATATTACCGATAATGTAAGAAATATTACCGGTAATTTTTATAATTTCCACAATTTTACCGGTAATTTACATACTATAACCTTGTAAATTATTATAATTACACGTAATTTAACATCACTGTCATATTACCGGTAATGTTATATTATATTATTACTGGTAATATCACATTTTTTAAAATTTATTTTAACATCGCCGCACTCACCATCTTCCTGAATTGCCAGTAATCGGTTGCGCTAGGGAAGGCGGCGCAAGCCCACTGCTTCAGCAAATTCCTCGGCACCATGTTGCCCTGCACGCCCTTCAATATCTCCCTGTAGACCTGGTGGCTTGCCTTGATGCCCCTCGACTGCACGTTCGCCAGCCGCTCGTAGTAGTGGTGGATGGGCGCGTCGTGCTCGACGCTCAGCCGCGAGCAGCCGTGCTTGAAAATGTCGAGGAGCGATATCGAAGCGGGGTTGTCCTCGATGAGACGGATCTGCTGCGAAACCGCAACCACACGCGGGACGGTGAAATTGAGGAAGCGCTTTGCCGTCTCCTTCTGTTTGCCCAGGTAGTGGTTGAGCATCCGCAGTAGTTGTAGCACCTAAGCGAAGAGAACGGCGGGAAGATTTGTTAGGTTAGATTAAAGTTTGTTCGGGGGTGTTTCTTGGTGTTTTTGTGGTCAATTTGTAGCTGTCAGAACCTAAGCGGTACGCAATAGTTGTTTGAGCTGCTGGACTTGGCTCATCATTTTCTACCATACAAAATTATTATTTAGTTATAACTATTTTTAGTTTTTAAACTAGTTTTTATTAATATTCTGGATTTTAAGTTAAATTTTAATAAAAACTCTCGTAAGAATGTATTCTACGTCAGGGGTTCTCAACCTTTTAGGTTCCGAGTACCACATAAAAAATATTCGAATTTCTCTGTACCACCAACCTTTATACAAAAATGCATATTAATACGTACATAAATAAAAAAAATAGTCAGATTTCAAATATACATACCTACATATTATTTTGTACCAAAATAATAACGTTTTAACGACAGTTTACTTGGGAAGAAATAAAAAATTTCTAAAAAGACAATAGTCTAAGAATAAACAATTATTATAACAAAACTTCATTTGGTATACAAAACCAAAGTAAAAACATCAGTTAAGTACATAGAAATAATATAAAATAATTTAAATATTGATGCGACTGGGATTGTTTTGCTAAAACCATTTTTTTTTTATTTTTATGTTCAGTGAAAGTTTCAAGTTTCAAGCTCAAATTTGCCTCAATAATTAATTTTGTCCTTATTGATGGCAAATATATTTCACATAAATTGGTGGTGCAAAAAGGCATTAAAAATCTAATATCTTAATCTGCAATTTCTTTAAAATAATTCTTCCTCTGGATCTAAACATTGGTGTGTATTAATCTTAAAACTTTCTATCAGTCTGACAAAGTTGCTATCAATTGTTGTTTCTCTTTGGCAGTGAAGTTATCTGGTATACTCATAGTTTTTGGAGTTCTGATCCAATTTTTATTGTCATGGTTTTCTGGAAAATAACTGTTAAACTTGGTTATTAAGAGGTGTAATGATTTTTTCAAGAAAGCGTTCTAATGCTGACAATAAACTACATTTATTTTTATTAACTTTAATTTATAATTTATAATATATAAATTTAAATTTTTTTATTGTTGCGCCTATTTTACAATAATCAAATAATAATATAAACAATTACAATAAACGACCATAGAAATATCAGCTAAATATGCTAGCCAGACTATCCACAATCCATTAAAGAAATAAGCTTATTGAAATTAGCTCCTGAATGAAAAACTTGAACTTCTGATTTAAGTACGAAGAGACAAAGTTATTTTTTTACTGTTTGATCCAAAACTGTTTTTAGTCTGTCTGGTATAGATTTTGATACTAGAAAATCCCAATGGATTTTGCAGTGAGTGTATTGAGCTTCTGGAGTTAGTGTTTTAATTTTTTATAAGGGCCGCGATTTTTTTCTGTTAAAGCCCATCAGTACAGACGCCAATAAATTTCTTCCATGTAATGGAATTGTTAAACATAGAATTATTAAAATTTATCACCAAATCTTCCCGGGACAGAGGTTCCTAAAATAAACATTCCTCTGCAATTTCCTCTACAACATCAAATCAGTTAAAGACTAATAATTGATCAAAACAACTTATGTCGGTAGTTTCATCTAACTGTAGCATAAAATATTTACTTTGTTTTGCCTTTTTAACTACAATTTCTTATACACAATCTGCCATTTTAGAAATAAGTCTGTGTACGGCACCAATTAATAATAGAGTATTATTTAATTTTACCGTTATAATTTTGGGTCAAACATTATCAGCAAAATAAATATGATTTTACCCATAAAGTTTGGTACCTTTCGTGTACCACCTGGAAGTCCTTCGCGTAAGACCAGTGGTACGCGTACCACCGGTTGAGAACCCCTGTTCTACTTTATACAGTGAGCATGTAAAGTATGGATTGTTTTTTACTGATTTTCGTAGTGCTTTTAATTGTCTAAAAGATATAGGAAATAATTTATGGCTTTACAAATAAAAATTTTACAGAAAAAGACATATTGTCAAATATTGATAAATTTAGGGAAAATAGCGTTTGTGAATGGAAAATCAAATTGCATCTTTGGTAGAATTAAGTGCCCTGAAAACAAATCTCTCTGCGCGAGACATTTTTAAAACACTGCGGTACGTGGGATAAAATATTTTTTTCAATAGCAAACTATACACCAAAAAAAGTGATAATTTAATTATTTAATTTACTTACCCGTTCTTCCCTTCGGGCCTCCGCCAACCCAGAATCATTGACCACCAGGTACGGGTAAATCTTGCCGTTATGACCGCGTATATACAATCGTCGAGCGGCCGTATTGTGTTTTTGCACGACGTCGACTCGCGGCATAAATCGGGCAATTCTAACAAAGTAGTGGGCGTGTTTCGGCAACAGAAACTCACCGGGTATCTCTACCTCACCAGTTTTCTGTGTGAAGTTAGCCAGATAGCGGCATTTCTCCTCAATGAGGAAAGATCTGAAAAATTATTTAAAATATTAATAACATGATGAATATTGTACGGATTTTGATCAAACTTTTTAGGGATTGTTTAGCAAATATTATTAAACAATATTAGATTAAAATGAAAAATTAAAATTCATTAAAAAGAACTCTTAACCACTTTTTAAAATTTAGTTTACAGTCGAAGAAGCTGTGAAGACTATTTATCTAGTCATAAATCGATAAATAATAATAGAATTATCATCAAACTTGCAGTAATTACTTAGTAAGCATTATTAAACAATATCAGATAAATGCTATTGATTAAAAAGGTCTAATGAGACAAAATTGAATGTTTAAAAATACTATTCAGTCAAAACTGCAGTAAACATTAAAAAAATTTAGAAGTCCACAAATAACGCAAAGTTTTCCGTCAAATTTACAGTGATTATTTACCACGAACTACTAATCAATTTCCTATACGTACTGTATTAAAACTTTGGACCGATTCTCCAGAATCTTGATCCACTTCTTCAATTTGAAAATCAGCGTATGCAGCTTGATTGCGTTCTGCTGCGAGAAGTCGAAATCCTTGGCGAACTCGAGCTTCATCTCCTGGAAGACGGGATCCTGGTAGGTGGCCTCCGCCCGGCGGGCCAGGCTCTCCGAAGCCGCGCTATGGAAGACGGTATTCGCCGAACTCTGGATGTTCTCCACGCCGATTCCAAACGTCGAGACGAGCTTCTTCACAAAGTTGAGGATATGCGGGGTTATCTTCGCCTCGTTCACCGACTCCCGGTTCTCGAACGCGATCGCGTAGCACTTGGCCAGACCGTGCCGCAACTGTCGGAGCACCTCCTCGTACCTAAAAAAATTCATAGAAATTTTTCTTTTTTTTGTTATGAATTCAGAATTTAAAATGGAGCATAATTTGACATGTATCGTAGGTGTGAAATAAAACTAATTAAATTAAAGTTAATTATTTAAGTTATATTACTAAAGATTTCAGTCTTCAATAGAAAAAAATTAGTAAAAAAAGTATGGCAGACTAACAAAAAGAGAACTTTATCAAACTAATATATTGACATACACCAAAAGATCGATAAATCAGCTTTCCTGAAAGCATCTAATTTGACATTTACAAGTTATGCACAACAATTCATTACTTTTCTTTTTTAAATTAAAAGGACAAAAGTCTGGCTTATTAGACATTTTAAATCAATACCATTTATCGGATATTTTTTAATAACGCTTACTAAATAATCAGTGCAAATTTAAACAAAATTCTGTTATTATTTATTGATTTATGAATGTATCTAGCCTATAGCACTTTTGACTGTACAGTATTTTAAAAAAAAAATCACCCTCGTCTTATTGGACCATTTTACACAACACCATTTGTCTGATATTGTTTAATAACGCTTACTTAATATTCACTGCAAGTTTGAACAAGATTCAATTATTATTTATTGATTTATGAATTTATCTAGTATTTACAGCATTCTCAATTGCACAGTAATTAAAAAATTGTTCTAGTCTTATTAAACCTTTTTAATCAATACCAGTTGTCTGATTATGTTTAACAAGCTTACTAAATAATCATTGAAAGTATAACAAAATTCTATTATTATTTATTGATTTATGAATTTATCTAAACAGCATTTTCAAGTAATAAAAATACTCTTGTCTTATTAGACCTTTTTAATCAATACCAATTATCTGATATTGTTTAATATTTTTTAATTAATAATAACTGCAAGTTTAAACAAAATTCCATTATTACTTATTGATTTATGAATTTATCTAGTATTTACAGCTATTTCGACTGTATGTTTAAAAAAATCATTTTGTGTTATTAGATCTTTTTAATCAATACCATTCATCTGACAGTGTTTAATCATGCTTAATTAATAATCACTAAAAGTTTGACACACATTCTTTCATTATTTATTCATTTATGAATTTATCTAGTCTTTACAGCATTTTTTACTGTATAGATGTTTTTTTTTAAATTCGCCGTTCTTTTATTAGACCTTTTTAATCAACACTATTTATCTGACATTGTTTAATAATGTTTACTGAATAAATCACTTCAAGATCGAACAAAATTCTATTATTATTTATTGATTTATGAAATTATCTAGTATTTACAGCTATTTCGACTGTATGTTTAAAAAAATCACCTTTGGGTTATTAGATCTTTTTAATCAATACCATTCATCTGACAGTGTTTAATCATGCTTAATTAATAATCACTAAAAGTTTGACACACATTCTTTCATTATTTATTCATTTATGAATTTATCTAGTCTTTACAGCATTTTTTACTGTATAGATGTTTTTTAAAAAATTCGCCGTTCTTTTATTAGACCTTTTTAATCAACACTATTTATCTGACATTGTTTAATAATGTTTACTGAATAAATCACTTCAAGATCGAACAAAATTCCATTATTATTTATTGATTTATGAAATTATCTAGTATTTACAGCTATTTCGACTGTATGTTTAAAAAAATCACCTTTGGGTTATTAGATCTTTTTAATCAATACCATTCATCTAACAGTGTTTAACCATGCTTAATTAATAATCACTAAAAGTTTGAAACACATTCTTTTATTATTTATACGTTTATGAATTTATCTAGTCTTTACCGCATGTTTACAGTATCGTAATTTTTAACAAATTTACCTTTCTTTTATAAGACCTTTTTAATCAATACCATTTATCTGACATTGTTTAATAATGCTTACTAAATAAATTACTTCAAGATCGAACAAAATTCTATTATTATTTATCGATTTATGAAATTATCTAGTATTTACAGCTATTTCGACTGTATGTTTAAAAAAATCACCTTTGGGTTATTAGATCTTTTTAATCAATACCATTCTCATCTGACAGTGTTTATTCACGCTTAATTAATATTCACAAAAAGTTTGAAGCACATTCTTTCATTATTTATTCATTTATGAATTTATATAGTCTTTACAGCATTTTTACTGTACTAGTTTTTAAAAAATTCACCCTTCTTTTATTAGTCCTTTTTAATCAATACCATTTATCGGACATTGGTGAGTAATGCTTACTAAATAAATCACTTCAAAAATTCACTGTTGTCTTATTAGATAGTTGCAGTTTGGCATTACTAAAATTAGAATTTTGTTGTGGCAACTAGTCATTTTATATTAATTTTCCGAAATATTGTGCATAAGTTATAAATGTGAAATTAGATGTTTAATAACCCTGTAACTTTAATTTGCTTATTTTACGTACCAATTCTCTCGGAACCACTCCATCTGATCGGCGATCCCCTCAAGACTGCTTAGGACTGTCGTGTGGATATCTCTGAGTAATTTCATGATTTTCGAGCATCTTACTAGAGGAGGTGAAGCTTTGATAGCGGCTGCCTCCGAGCTGACGTGCTGTCCAGCTGTTTGTGTAGTCGCAGATGACGCTCCGTCCTGATTTTGCGACGTCGACGGTTGGTCAGTTTGAGATTCAGCAGGCTGGGTCTGAAAATGATTCGAAGTTATAACAAATAACCGAAAATTGTCGACGAAATGTTTCTATATGGTAAATATCAACACTTTTCAAGATGAGATGGATTCTTTTGGATTTGTGAGGGAATACTGACCTGCACGTTCGTTTTTCGGGCAGTTGCCGTTCTGAGCGTCAAATATAATGTGCGGATTGGGAAATAGACTGCCTGTGGAAACATTCTGCCAACCTGAAAGAAACATATTAGCATATTTGGTGAAATGGGTAAATATTAAGAAAAGACTTATTTTTATATGGAAATAATTTTAAATGTGTATTGCGTTGAAATTGACATAAAAGTATTCAATATTATTGAACAGTGTTATTTGAATAGACTGTTTGGCAGTAAAAATTCTTATATTCAAATTTGAAATCACAGACCTTAAAAACAATACGTACAAAATAAAAACGGATTAAATTTGACGTAATTAATACTGCACAAACGGCAACTCACCTGGCAGAGGAGATTCAGAATGACGTTTCCGTCGTAAAATACAAGACAGTTCAACAGCTGCGGGATCCACGGTACCCACGCGATCGGAGGCACGCCCACACAATATTTATCCAGCGAATCCATGAGACTACAAAGATAAAACAATTCCACTTTAAACAAATATTAAAAATTCACATTAAAAACAACTACTGAGAAAGTTCTCCATATCAAAACATCCTGTATATTAAGAAAATAGATCAAAAACTTTAAGTTTAATTAAATATTAGTATAAAAAGTTAATTAAAAAAAAAAAAACTTAAAGAATGCCCTGAGCGGGGCTTGAATCTAGTGCAAACCGGTGACCTACCCGGATTTAAAAAAATTTACTTACGTGCCCTTGTCGTCGTCATACGTTAGCAGCCACAAGATCTTCGCTAAGTATTTCCTAGCCTTTGATTCATTCTGTATACGACACGCGTGCAAGAAGCAGACGATCGCATTCGAGCCCAATGCTATCTGCCTTGGATCTCGAGTGAAAACCTGCTCCAGGTACTCGCCGTACAGTGCCCAAGCTTTGACAGAAGTATCGTGTAGCTGAATCGCGACGGAAAATGATTTGTTAGCATCATCCGCCTTATCTTAAGAAAAAAAGTTTATCGTTTAAATTCAATTGCAAATAATTGGAGGAAACACTTACTGCTCAGGTGGAATAGTAATCCCTTCATGGCGTAGAATTCTGCCGTCATCTCCTTGGTGAAATACTTGACGTTGGTGTTGTTGATCACTTCCAGACCTTCCTGCAGCTCGTTGCGATTGTTGGACATGGACGCCATCTGGAGGTAGCATTTCACCTGCTGCCGAATCTTCTGGAAGCAATCAACGATGTGAACGCTGGTGATCGTGTGGATCTTGTTCAGAGATTCCTGACAGACTGCCGTCAACTTGTGCTTCCTCGCTATCTTGCCAAAGTGGATGATACTCTACAAAGAGAAGAATTGGGTAATTAATCGTGAAGAATATAGCTTTCTATATAATTCTACAGTAGTTCTACTGTAGTTCTACAGTAGTTCTACAGTAGTTCTACAGTAGTTCTACTGTAGTTCTACAGTAGTTCTACAGTAGTACCTATTCTACTGTAGTCAGGAGATTAGTTTAAACTTCGAGTTTAGCTGCTGAAACAGCGTCATTTTGCTTGCTTTCGTTCCATAAAAACTTATTCAAAAAAATCGCTTACCTGGGCAGAAGCGTGCACGCCGAGCATTGAATTCGCATGGCTGGTCTCCCTTAGGTTCTCGTAATGATGGACGATGAACTGGTAGTGCTGTTGGCGCCACGTAAAGATGTCGTTCCAGTGCGACAGATCGTCGGCGATGACGGGCAAGCGATTACGCCAAGTCTTGACGATCGCCTTCATGTCGTGCAGCGAGTTCGTGTGGCCCTGCATGAGGCCCTTGTGGATCTGGTAGGCCTCCTGCAGTTCCATTATCTGCTGCGCCGCCTGAAGGTACTGAATATGAATGTGGCTGACGATGGTCGGAAGGCGACGCCATTCGTTCAGGCATAGAGTCGTCGCCGTTTCGACGTAACGTTCGGCAAACTTGAGCGGTTTTTCCGGTTCGGGATTGCAGATCAGGATGTAGCCTCCGTACAGTGTAACCTACGGACGAAAGGGAATTTTAGTTTGAGGATGTTTTTTCAATCAGAGTTGGCATGTTAATCATCTATTTTTCTTATTTTGATGCCAAACAGGTAATTCAAATTATAATATAAGTTACAAGATTGTACGATTTATTAAAATATTTATCATGAAGAAAAAGGAGCTTTCAAGACTAAAAATGCACAAACAACTGGCAAAAATAAAAGAAATCTTCTTGAAAAACAAAGTTAACAGCAAAAAATTAAATTAACAAGCTATTGAAAAATTCAAAATAAAACAAAATTAAAAAAAGTGCTATGAAGAGCGCAATAAAAGAATTATGCACAAAAAAATAAACTTCAAAAACTAAAAATATAACAAATAAAAATAAAGAAAAACGTACATGAAGAATTAAGAATAAAGCAAGAGAAGAAAGAAAAATGAATAAAAGAAACACTTTTGAAACATGAACCTAAATGCAAAAAGAAAGAGATAAAATGACTTATTGAAAAATTCAAAATTAAAACAAAAACAAACACAATGAGCTTAAGAAATACAAAAAAAAATGCAAATGGTATTTGAATAAAACAAACACTCGTAATAACAAAGAAAAATAAATAAACAATTGGACACAATGATATTTTACCAAAAAGCCTACTTGAATAATTAAGAATATAGACAGAAACCAACAAAAAAATAAAATAATAAAACAATCACTCTTGTAAAATTAAGCAAAAAAAATCTAAACTGAACAGACTTGTAGGCAAATTCAAAGTAAAACAAATCAAAAACCTGCCTCAAAAAAATATAAACAAGAAAACTACAAAAGAAAACAGGGTAACTAACACCAATAACAACCTCGTACTACGTGTTGTTAAAAATCAAGGATTAAGAATAATTCAGAAGAGCAAAACACTGAATAAAAGAAACACTTGAAAAGTTAAGCTAAAAGAAATACAAACAAAAATTAACTGACCCTTTGAAAAATTAAAGTAAAACAATATCAAAATATGTATTGTGAACAATAAAATTAGTAAAAAAATAGAAATAAAAAATAAATTCAAGAAGAACTAAGAGCCAATGAAACTGACTTAAACAATTAAGTTAGAAGTAAAACAAAAACTACCTGATATGTTAAAAAATTAAAAATAAATCAACACTATAAGATAAAACGTATATGAAGAGTATAATCAAAAATCTATGCAAAACGACAAAAGAATGAGAAATCACAAAAAAGCGAACTGAAGTATTAAGAATAAATCAAAAAACTGAATAAAAGAAACATTCTTTAAAAATGAAGCTAAAAGGAAGAGAAGCTGATTTTATGGAAAACAAAAATCAAAGAACTATGCAAAAACAAACCTTATATAGAAACAATCAAGGAATTAAAAGAAAAATAAATAAAACTATAAAAAATTAACACGAAATTAAAAAAAAATAAATTAGGAGGGCAAAATAAAAGCTAAATAAAAGAAACACCCATCAAAAATTCAGCTAAGAGCAAAAAGAACTAACTTATTTAAGTAAAGTAAACCAGAATAAAAAAGAAAAAACTATTATGACAAAGACAATCAAAAATCGTAAAAAAATAAAGAAACGTTTCAAAGAACTTATAATAAGTGCATTTGAAGAACTAAGACAGAATCAAAAAGCAAATGCAAAACTAAGCCGAGATTAATTTCACAGAGATTTAAAAAGAAAACAGAGAAAAGCCAAAAACACAGAAATAACTGATAATAGAACAAAGAACATAAGAAGTCAACTAAAACCAAAGAAAGAAACACAACTGAATGAAATAAACTAAAGAAGAACAAAAACCTATCACACAAACAAAAACAAACCAAAGAAAAACTAAACTATGCGAAATAGGACATTTTGGAAGACCCACAATAAAACTAAAAACAAAACAATATAAAAGAAGAAACAAAAAAGTACTACTAAAATGAAGCAATGCATCGTGAAAACCTATGCTATCTTAACAACAATTTTAATTATGATGTAAGTTACAAAGGTGTTCAGTTTATCAAAAATATTTGCTGCGGAGAAAAAAAGAAACGTACCTTCCAAGCCAATTCCTTATGGTAACTATATTCGACATTAGCCAACGCCTCCTTCATCCAATCCCAATTTGGCACCCTCCACGCGCTGTCCAGAAGCATATACGCGTTATAGTGCGAGTGTTTCGAATATTCCGCAAGAGTACTCCACTGGTTCAGCTCCTTCGTACAACGGCTGTACCTCTCAATCCACATACAAACCTCCTTCTGCGTAACCGTAGGTACGGGGCCCACACTATACTCCTGCTTGTACTTGTTAAAGCAAGCCTCGTAACCAACCTAACCAAGAAAAATCATAAAAATAACTTGAAGAATGTATAAAGAAAAAAAAAATAAGAAAAATGTGAAGAGAAATAATAGTTAATAGCAAAGATTAGCACACAAAAATCGAATTATATTGGAGTTACCTGTGCTTGTTCGAAAAACCCATGCTGCTCGTAAGCTATCGCAGTATTCGTGTCACGATAATAAGCGAATTTCTGCCATAGACCAGCCCACATGTCTTCCTCGCATAGAGAGGAGTACATTTCGTGTAAAGCCGTGTGGATTTCGTTGCGTTGGTTTTGGTCGGGCTCGAAGTCGAAGGGGTTCGATTGTTTTAGAGCAGGGTCGAAGGCCATCTGTTCGAGGCCTAACGTCAGTCGGTGCCACAGGTTGTGCGACTTGCCGAGGTATTTCATGATAGGCCTGAAAGATTCAACGTGAAAATATTTGCTCAACGCATCATGCAAAACTAAGATTTCTTACATCTCCAACACTTTACAAAATTTAAAAACAATTTCTGTTAATACTCACGGAGCTATAGGAATAGGGGGGTTACAGCGACACACAGCCTCCACGAACGTATTCATAGCGCTCGGATGACAGTCCTTCTGGGCCATATGTGTTCCGGATGTCAGAAAACCGGAGATATCCTGCTGGATCGCAACCCTCTGCTGGTCGTCGAAAATCTCCCAAATCCTCGGGAAGAGTTGCAGCCAGACGTTCTCCGCTAAAGCGGTATCCATGTGGCACAGCTGAGCGGTTGCCGTAAAGAACTGGTCGGGAGTCACCCCGCGGCAGGACTCGATGAACTTAGCGTGTTCCGAAATGATCTTCATAACCTATAAATAACAATATTTCAAATAGTTTTATTTTGTAATTTTTATTATTACAACCCTACACACAACCAGTATTAGGGGGTATAGCTTAAATAAAAAAATATATTTTTAAGGTCTCACAAAAAAAAAACATTCTGGTTAGAATCTGAAATTAATGTGTTTGAAACAAACCCATTTCACTTCTGTAGTGTATAGGTAGTATAAAATAGTCTAAATTTTGTAATATGTCACCTTTTCGGGGTGTCTGAACAATTTTTTAGTTTAGAAACAGCGAATAACTAAATTTTTTGTTCGATTGAGGTGAATTCGATTGTTTTGGAAGAACTTTATTTCATTTCTGTACAGTATAGTGTAGAATAGTCTTTAATTTTAAACCGATTTATTTTTAATTAAGTTCTTGCATTATACATTTGCTATTGTATTTTTTTTTATTTGGACCTGAATCTTTTTGATTTTAATAAAGTTTGATTTGATTTGATTTGATTTGATGTTATCTTTTCAGGGTGTTCGAACAATTCTAGAGGTTAGAATCTTGGGAATTCTCCTATTGTGGTTAGACTGAAATAAATTTGATTGTTTTGGAAGAAATCTGTCTCACTTTTGTGGTGTATAGTATCAAATAGTCTTTAGAATATTACTTTTTACAGGTCCAATCACTTTTTGAGGTTAGAATCTTCTGAATTCTATAACTTCAGTTTGAATGCGGTGAATGTAATTGGTTTGGAAAAAATCTGTTTCACTTCTGAAGTATATTGTGTAAAACAGTCCTTAAAATTTAAAATAAGTAACTTTTTTGGGGTATCTGAAGGATTTTTGAGGTTAAAATCATCAGAATTCTACAATTTCAGTTCGAATGAGATGAATTTGATTGTTTTGGGAGAAATCTGTTTCAAGTGTAAATTAGTCTGTACAGTTTAAAATATGTACCTTTTTGGGGTGTCCAAATAATTTTTAAGGTTAGAATAATCGAAATTCTACAATTTTAGTTCAAAGGGAGATGAATTTTATTGTTTTGGAGGAAATCTGTTTCACTTCTGTAGTGGATAATGTAAAATAATCTTTAATTTTTAAAATATGTTACATTTTCGGGGTGTCCAATCACTTTTTGAGGTTAGAATCTTCTGCATTCTATAACTTCAGTTTGCATGAGGTGAAGAGTTTGGACGAAATCAGTTTCACTTCTGTAGTATATTGTGTAAAATACTCTTTAAAATTTTAAATATATTACTTTTTTGGGGTATCTGAAGGATATTTCAGGTTAAAATCATCAGAATTCTACAATTTCAGTTTGACTTAGGTTACGAATGAATCTGTTTCCCTTTTTTTTATAGAATAAAATAATTAAATTAAAATAAAATAATTAAAAATTTACCTTTTCAGCACGATTTGGTACTTTATCGTCTGCATTTGTCACATCTCCGTTTGACAGATCCATGTCGATAACTTCCTCCTTTATGTCCATCGCTTCGAAGAAGTTCGGGTTCTCCGTTTGGAACGAGTAGAATTCTTCGCGTTTGCTCGCGTCCGCCTGATTTATGACGGATGTTATGCTGGGTAGAATGCAGCTCTCGTGCGACATACGAATAGCACCATCGGTGGACGCTGTCGACAGTAATAATTCGATGCATTGCTTTATCCAGTAATGCGGGCCGATTGCGTCCCAATTTTGGGAGCATATGATGTAAAGGACGCGGTCGTGTAGTCGACGTCGCATCGATTCATCAAATACCTGCCGAGGCAGATGGAAGAAATTTGATTAAAAAAAATTATTCTGTATATAATAAATTTTTAACAAAATTTATAAGGACGAAAACAAGAAAACAAAGAATCTAAAAACTAAAGAATCAGAGAAAACAGCTATTATGAATCACACCATAATTCCACAGATAAGAAGCAAAACCGATAAAGAAGCTAATTGAGAAACTAAAAACAAAACAAAGGAAAAATGATATAAGTAACAATAGAATAGAAACAGCTCCCAAAGAGAAACATCTTTAAAAGAAATAAGCAATGAGGAAAACAACCAAATTCCAAAAAACAACATGATATAAATAAAAAATTTGAAAAATTATGAATGTCGCAACAAACAAACGGCATAGAAGAAACAATAAAAGAAAAATCAAATAGAGAAACTGATATTGAAACAAAGAACTAACAAGAAACCAAACAAAATCCGATAGAAATGAAACAACCCCGAAATAAAGAAGCCTACGTACTTAAAGTGAATATACCCTCCTACCACAGTAAA
Organism: Melinopterus prodromus; assembly: GCA_964023965.1. NCBI lineage: Eukaryota > Metazoa > Arthropoda > Insecta > Coleoptera > Scarabaeidae > Melinopterus > Melinopterus prodromus. The sequence continues at coordinate 10,401,912 of OZ030395.1, forward strand.
TGGGTATATGAGCAAAACATAAGCAAGGACTAAGAAAAACATCTTAATGATTGCAATTAGAAAATCATAATACATAGAAACAACGAGTGATAAAGAACAAAACAAATACAACAAAAAATTAAAACACAAAGAAATCAGATGAAGAAACAAACATTTAAACAAAGAACAACATAGATATTGAACAAAAAAATAAGCAAATGAATAACTAAGAATAAAACTATTAAACCAAAACTAACAGTCTTGAAAACTTAAAATAATGTAAATCTTAAAGAAGTAAAACTAATACAAGAGTAAAAAAAGGAAGAGAACAAATAGGAGTAGCATGAAATAAAAAAAGAACCTTGTAAAACCTTGTAATATTTATGTAAGTTATGTTATATTTCTAGAAAAAACCAAAGGAAGCACAGAATAAAACCACAATAAACACAGCAAAAACCAATGCAACAACCAAAGAAATGAATTAAGCAAAGAAACACTCAAAACAAACAAAACTAAAACAACAAAAAACACTCACCTTGAAGAATTTCGCACGTATATGCGGCTGCGGACTCCGCAAGCCCGCCAAAAACGCCTGCTCGAGCTTCGAGATCAGCTCGCTCTGCCGCAACTGCTCGTCCGAGTACACGTAGTTAACCAACTCCAGGAATTGCGAATTCAGCTCCAGCTCGTCGGGGAACCGCTTCTCGACGTACTGCATCATCTTCACCAGCAGTATACTCTTCTCCCTCAAGCTAGGAGCCTGCGACAGCGTCACCACGTTCTTATTTTTCATCCACTCCTCCAACATCTTCGTTATCGCCTTCATCACCTTCACGTCGGGCGTCTTCTCGATCAAACCTACCAAGATCGACCCTATGAAGGATTTTCTCATCTCGACTCCCATTACGACGACTCGAGTTTTCACGAGATCGAGAGCGATGATCAGGAGTTCCGAGGTGATCAGGTTAGATTCCGGGGAGGTCGGCGTTAGGTGCTCTTTTTGTAATTTTTGTAGCACCCGCATGAACGGTGTTATTAGTAGATCGATGTAGGAATTATTGTTAGCGCACGCGGCTTTCAACATCATCAACGGCCCGAAGAGCATTGGCGTTGCCGAGGCTTGACTCTTCTCATAGTTACTCAAACCCTCGAAGATATTTTTCCCGACCGTGCTATACAAAACCTCCAATTCTTCGTGCTTGCAAGACATATTAGCGTTAGTTCGTTCGCTGGGGAAAATCGACATTAACTTTTGCAGTAACGTATGCATCGTTTTTATAACTTTAGAGTTCGCTTGTGTCACGCAAGCACCTAACCTCCTCTGCAACAACTTAAACCCGCTCAAAATCTGCTCTTTCTTCAAAACCCCCACCAGATATGTCAACAATTCCAAACCCGTACAAACGTTATTAAAATTCGGGCTCGTCCCTTCCAGCGTTTGCAATAGCTTATCGTAATAAGCGAAATTAATATCGATGGTAAACGGCCACAACTCCGGCTTTAACGCTGTCTTCAACAACGAAACGCATCTTCGCGATAACATCTCGCCAGGGGGAATACCTAAGACGGTCTGAGCGTTCGCTGACGCGGTGTCGTTAACTTGACAAGCGAGACGCATCAGGCTGTTCAAGACCATGTCGATGTGCATCTTTTCGATGGGTTTCGAGGCTTCCAGCTCTGGTTTTATTGCGATTACCGTTGACGACGTCGAGGCTATGGGTATTAGTTGCGTCGGTTTCTTGCGCGTGTCCGGATCTTCGGTTTTTTTCACTTCTAGTAAGGTGTTTGGCGATTGTTGCGTTGGTGTCGGCTCCTCTTCTTTGATTCCGTTCAGTTCCCACTTGATTATGACCTGGAATTTTGCGGTTATATGATATAAGTTGTAAGATATCTCATAATGTGCCATTCAGGCCATAATTTTAAAATGTGGCGTTACATTTAGACCTTAAGGTGCGTTCGTAAATTTAGATCTTAAGAAAAATCTTCAGTACTAACCTTAAGATGAGACCTTAAAAAACAGGATTCTCTGCAACTTTTGTCATGCAATTATAGTATTTTAATTGATCAATAAATTATTAAAGCCTATTTGATTTGATTTGATTTTGATTTGATTAAACCAAATAATATTTTTAGCTGTATTGCAGCAATTTGTTAAGAAAGTCTTAACCCTTAAGATGGGACCTTAAACTGCAAAATTTGCAGTTTGGATGTTTCTATTATAGGAAATTTATTTTATAGTAATTATAGTCCTCTCATTAATTAAACAATAATAAATAATAATAATTGGAGCAATTTCTTAAGAAAAACTCCTCACCTTAAGATGGGACCTTAAAACAGAATTTTCAATTTACTTAAATTTTTCTTGTGACAGTTAATCCTTTTATTTAACAGTTATTAAACTTTATATTATGCTTAACTATAATGCTGGAATTCGTTAAGAAAAATCTTAAGTCAGCACCTTGAGATGGGACCTTAAAATACAGAATTTTCAATTTGTTGCTATTTCTTTCGTGATTACTGTCTTCTTATTGAAACAAACAAAACATGGTATTCTTTTTAATTATAACAAAACAACCTATTAATATTATAATCTTAAGGCTCTCACCTTAAGATGGGACCTTAAACACAATTTTTAATTCCTTGCTACTTTCTCGAGAGAATGGTTTTTCTCTTGAACAATTATTAAACTTTATTCTATTTTTAGCTACAATGCAGCAATTTCTTAAGAAAAATTCTCACCTTAAGATGTGACCTTCAAATACAGCATTTTCAATTTGCTGTGCTTTTTTGTGATTATATTCTTCTATTTCAAGAATTAACCTACTATTCTTTTTAATTATTTAAGACAACAACCTATGAGGATTATAATCTTAAGTCCTCACCTTAAGGTGAGATCTAAAAACACCAATACAATAAATCCATTCCTTGTTTAACAGTATTACTTTCTTACGAAATAGAACATGTATAAAAAAACTTGACCTTAAGGTGTTTAACATAGCCTTGAAAATTACTTACCTCTGCCAATTCCACCGCGAGCCTCTTGTGCTCCAAACTGGCCGTAGGACTGAAGCCGAGTCGCTGGATAGAGTTTACCATGTACTGCACTAGGTGGTGCCTGACCGGATAGTACACCTTGTAGTGCTTCACGACTAGCTGCAGTATATGGAACAACTGCTGAATCGAGTGTCCCTCGTCGACAATGATCTTCTTCGTCCAGTGCGTGAGCATCTTGTGGCCCTCCTCCATTCTCAGCGGCATGCTCGGCGTCAATATCTCCAACGCTTGGCGGACTACGCCGCGCGCCTCCAAACCGTGCGCTTTTAGTAACGAATGGAATACCTGAGGACAATATATATGTTATTATTGTTATTATTATTATATGTTATTATTTATATGTATGTTATTTATTTGGTATTTATTTACTATTTATTTGCTATTTATTAGTTATTTATTTCTTATTTATTTGCTATTTATTTCTTATTTGTTTGCTATTTATTTGTTAGTAATTTGCTATTTATTTGTTATTTAGTCGCTATTTATTTCCTAGTTATTCGTTATTTATATGCTATTTATTTGTTTTTTATTTTGTATTTATTTGTTAATTATTTGTTATTTTTTTATTTGTATTTATTTGTTATTTATTTGCTAATTATTTCTTATTTATTTATTTGTTATTTATTTGCAATTTATTTGCTATTCATTTGTTATTTATTTGCTATTTATTTTTTATTTATTTGCTTTCTATTTGTTATTTATTTGTTAATTATTTGTTAATTATTTGTACTTTATTTGTTAATTATTTTTATTTATTTGTGTTTTTATTTGTATTTAATTGTTATTTGTTTGCTAATTATTTCTTATTTATTTATTTCCTGTTTATCTGCTATTTATTTGCTATTTATTTGTTATTTATTTGCTATTTATTTGCAATTTATTTGCTATTTATTTCTTATTTATTTGCTATTTATTTGTTATTTATTTGCTATCTATTCTTTATTTAGTTGCTTTTTATTTGTTATTTATTTGTTAATTATTTGTACTTTATTTGTTATTTATTTGCTATTTATTTGTTATTTATTTGCTATTGATTTATTTAATAATAAAATTATAAACCCCTAAGTGGAAGTGACTTCCACTAGTGATTTGCTTGGACAATATCCAGTAAAGATACTATGATGTGCTAATCTCTCTTTTCCTCTTTTTAGGTTCTACTGAAGATGCCAACATAGTTGCTGAAATACGTATTTAGGTTTCTAAAATACTTGTTGTGGTTAGGGGTTTATAATTTTATTATTAAGTTCGCTACAGTCTCCAAAATATTGTCATGTTATTTATTTGTTATTTATTTGCTATTTTTGTTATTTATTTTTTGTTTTTTATTTGTTGTTATTTGTTTTTATTTGTTATTTATTTGCTATTTATTCGCTATTTATTGGTTATTTATTTGCTATTTATTTGTTTTTATTTGTTATTTATTTGCTATTTATTCACTATGTATTTGTTATTTATTTGCTATTTATTCGCTATTTATTTGTTATTTATTTGCTATTTACTTGTAATTTATTTGCCATCTATTTGTTATTTAATTGCTATTTATTTGTTATTTATTTGCTATTTATTTGTTATTCATTTGCTATCTTTTTTATTTATTTGTTATTTATTTGTTTTTTATTTGTTATTTATTTGCTATTTACTTGTCATTTATTTGTTATTTATTTGCTATTTATTTGTTATTTTATTGCTATTTATTTTTATCTATTTTTTAAGAATACAATTTTCAGTCCTGTAGCGTATTTTTGATATTTTTGGTTTTAAAATTTAATGTAAGAAACTGAAATTGTAGATGTAAACTATTAGGTTCTGAACTACCCGGTATGTGGTACAGAAATTGAAAGATCTGATGATTACATTATTGGTTTTGAACCTGTTGCTAACTTTTATGAAGAATAAAATTTTTCGAGAAATGGATAATAAAGAAATTTTGCAAACTTTTCTGGTCACCTGTATACGCACTCAACCAGCACTATAGGCAAAACTGGGAGAGCTGAAGATTACTCATAGATTTCAGCTGTTATTTTAGACATACGTTACAGAATATTTCTAAATATTGACGCGTGTTAAAACGAAATAGCATACTTTTCATACGTCTGCTGTATAATTTAAATGGGCAAGACAAAAAAGTACGTCTGTTCTTAGAACCATAAGAACGAATGACAGCGGTAGCAACCTAACCTCCAATTCGAGCGCGAACGTGTGATGTGAACAAGATGTTTTCGTTGGTATGTTTTCACTTTGCTTCTGTTAAACATGGTAATGATGGATATATTATTATTATTATTATTATTATTATGGATTTCAGCAGTAGGCGGATTCGGAATCCGATGAGGCTACTGAGTCTGTTGGAGAAGTGTCACACCTTCGCACTACCATCACACCGCAAACTTAATCAGGGTCTCATAAAGTGTAATGCAAGAACGTGTTGCCCCATTCTGCAATGTTATCGTCGAGGCATTTCTTAAATTGATTTTTGGATGTCGAGTTAACAGTATTACCGTCCAAGGCATTCCAATGATACACCACCCTGTTCGACAAAAAATTTCTTCTAAGCAGCTTGTTGCATTTTTCCTTCGAAAGCTTCATATTATGGCCCCTCAGATTTGTGTTGTTATTAATACGATATATGTTGCACAGGTTGCAGGCATAGTGTCCATTTAGGATTTTGAAAGTTTCAATGAGATCCCCTCTAGTTCTGCGGTCTTTCAATGTTGTAAGGTTCAGACGAGACAATCTTGTTTCGTACGGCAAGTCTTGGAGTTCATGTGGAAGTTTGGTGAATCGCCTTTGAACCCGTTCAAGTTGTTCGATATCTTTCACGTAGAAAGGGTTCCAGATCGACTGAGCGTACTCGAGTTTAGGCCGCACATATGACTTGTATAGTTTTGATATCATTTCTGTAGAGTGGTCTTTGAAGGCTGTTCGAATGAGGTATGTCATAGAATTTGCCCTCTTTGTTACATCAGTGATGTGCGTCTCCCACTTTAGGTCTGTTGTGACTGTGATTCCAAGGTCTTTCTGCTTTGCAACTGTTGTTATTGGTGTTTGTTGGAGAAAATAGTTGTGATTTGGATTATTCTGACCGATATGCAGTAGGGTACACTTGGAATCGTTCAACGGCATTTTCCATTTCTCAGTCCACTCTTTCATGCTGACTAGATCTTCTTGCATATTGTTATGATTAACCAGAGGGTTACAGTACAGGTTACCATCATCTGCAAAGGATGCATTTTTAGTTTCCAGTCCCTGGTACAGATCGCTCAGGTATGTTATAAAAAGTAGAGGTAAGTAGATATATAAATTAGATAGGACGATTATCACAATTAAATGACAGTATTTTTAATAATTAAATATTAATCTTGAACGAACTACCTAGTAGGCAACTTAATATACACAGCTAAGAACCAATTCACGCGGTACATTCATATCTTGGTTCATACGATTTTAAGCGATGAATCACCTTCAGCTCTCACAGTTTTGCCTATACCTTATTTTTAAAGTTGATTATACAAAACCGATATAAAAAATCTAACCTGCAAAACTATCTTCCGATGGATGGCAAACTTGTCGATGATGTGAGAGAGGAGTAGGTGGCCGTGGTATCTTGTCGCCGCGTCGACGCAGTTCTTCCCAAGGAGGCACGGCCACGCAAAAGTCATGAGCCTGCGCAACTTGAAGCCCTGCGTCTTGTTGGTCGCGTCGCGGTCGTGGATGTGCGGGCTCGCCTGTTCTACGAGCAGGCACGAGAACTGGAGCAGGGAGATGCGCACGCAATCGGCGAACGGGAACGGGCTGTCCGGGTCGACGACCTGGGCGAAGCACTAAACACGTAATATTCAGAAGATTTAAACAAAAAAAAAATAGAATAAAACAACAAAAACTGAAATAAAATAAGGAAGAATAAGAATAATTTAAGACAAAAGTAAGTAAAAACTAATAGAAAGAAAATAAATTAAAATAAAATAAGGAAGAATAAAAATAAATTAAGAAGGCACAAAAACAAAACAAAAATTTTAATGAAAGAAAATTAAATTGACGAAATTAGGTAAAACGTATCTAAAATAATAAGAACAATAACAAAATTATTCATAAATAAAAAATTTCTTACCCTGTTCAGAAATACAGATACGATATTGTCGGGGTGGTCATGGTAGGGGGCAGGTGGGGTCCCGATAAGTTTGTCTGTCTCGCCTCGTTCAAATCCAACGGCAAAGCACGGGATAATGACCAATTGCAGAATTTTTGCAATCAGTTCCTAAAAATAAAAAAGAAATGTTGAAAAAAAAGTTATACACATATGAAGTAAATGAATATGAAGTAAATAACAAGCTAACTGCTAAAGCCATGTTAAATAGAAAAACTAACGGTGCCGAAACGAAGACCGGAATGAGTTGTCGTCATGCTAGTGACACAACTGACCACCCGATGGCGCCAACTACTCTATATCGTATTTTCTCCGACAATATTTCAATTTACATCGTCGCGGGCAGTTTGTTTGTTGCACAGCAACACTCTTCAAACGCACAAAAATCGTCACTTTTGCTGCTTCGTACCGATTGTCAAACTAAAATCATTTCTTGGATATTCTACTGCATGTATAGATAGATGATTTTACTGTGCAGTGTATGAAGCAAAAAATTATAAATCCAAAAGCAAAATTGAAAGTTATTGCCTATTGTTCAATTTTGACCAATTTTCGGTATGTATTCTCTTTTTAGTTATCGTTGCCCTGTTCGTATACTGTAGCTACATTCAATTAATAACCCTTTGAGTGAAAAAAATCTCAAATTTAAAATCAAAATCAAAAGATCGGTACGAAGTACGTTTACCCAATTAGCTGAAATTTTTAGGGAGCGTTCCGCTGTCCGTTTCGGCACCCTTAAGCAAATATTAGATAGATAATTTTCTGGTGATATCTCACATATGAACAAAAAATATATGAACTGAGATATTTTTTTATTACCTGTGACATGTCTTCCGCCGTAAAATGCTCAACAAACTTGAAAAATGCTGACCGCTTCCACTCTACAGTGTAGTTCTGTGCGACAGTATTTTCCAAGAAATCACGAAGGAACTGAAATAGTACATATTGTTACGTATTTTATAGTTTGTGAATACATATCATATATCCGAAAGATATAAAAAACTAATAATTACCTGAAAATCAGGAATAAACCTATCGGTAGTCGCACGTAGCAACTCGAAAAGCAAATCGATATCGTTAGGATGGTGACAGAAATAGTGCAGCAAAACTTTAACCAACAATTTCGGTTCTCTCCAATGATTGTAGTCCATTGCTTCAATTTTCTTATTGCGTTCCTGTAACGTCACAAAAACCAAGATACAGTACAATAAATACTAAAAACAAAAATATATAATCAAACTAACCTGGTATTCGTCACTCGACCAAACACGTTTAAACGCGTCGATCAAGTCGTGCTGGCCTGACAACCATTGGTCATCGTATTTGATCAGAAGAGATACAATCCTGACTGCCTGATATTGGAACTCGTTCCGATCCACTTGAGTCTGCGCTATATTGATGTTAATATTAGATAGAGCTAGAGTTATGAGACGAGGTAACATTTTCGTCTGGAGAAGGTCCCGGAAGATCTTGCCATCCTTATGCTTGATGAGGTAGTGGAGGTATCGCCCAAACTGAGGTTCCTGAGAAAAAAGTTTTGTTACTTTAGCAGCTTGTAACTTTGGATAGAAATAAGGTAAATGCACGAAATAAGTTTTATATTGTAGCCTAATCTTTCTTACATAAATACTTGCAGATTAGAATATTCTACCAGATTCGCTAATATTTATTTTTCAGTTATATCAAAAGTCTTAATTTTCCACTGAAAGAATTTAGAATTTATATCATAACTTCAAACGTTTGTAACTTTGGCTAGAAGTAAGTTAAATCCCCGAAATCAACTATATTACAATATTACAACAGTTATGCTTATATTTATTTTTCAATTATATCAAAAGTTGTATCAAAAACTGATAATTACTATCATAATTCCAAAACAACAAAAAATAGAGCAAAACCGAGATACCCAATCGATTTCCCAGGCCCAAATTAGTAGAAATTGATTACAAACTCCATTTTTAGTCAAACAAAACAAATACCTTTATACAGCCGTCCTCGAGGAACATATCCAAGGTTTCCGACGGATATTGCTTCAGGAACTTCATCAGCTCTTCACGGAACGGCGAACTAGCTTCAACGTACAACGCCTGCTCTGTCTGCAGTACGTACTGGCACAGCTGCTTAATAAATTTCGAGGAAGCTGCTGGCGTCTGGTGGAAAATACTGATCACAGTGATGATCTTTTGCTCGTCCTCCCCTTTCTTCGAAATACCAGTAGAGGCTATACAAAAAAAAATAAAAAAACATTTTATTTTATAGGAAAACAAACACAAGAATAGAAATATCTGTTAAAGTATTACATAACCTCACAACCTTTGACATTTGATGGTTATACATAACTGTCAAAGTTTGACTTAACCTCACTAATTTTGACAGTTTACGGTTATGTTTGATGGTATGCTAACCTTTGGGAACGTTGACCAAATGTTCCATCAGCTGTTTCAGGATCTCCATAAGCTGTTCGCAAAGTTTCTCGTTGAACGCCTTAGGGAAGAGCCGCGTCAGGTAGGAGAGCATCTTTATGCCGTTGAGAGTCAGAGCCTTCACATCGCCGAGTGTCATGAGGAGAGGTCGCATCGTCTTGTGTACCTGAAACAAGGAATTATCTTATAAAACAACATATTCGGGTTAAGTTATTGGTCGTAACCATGGTTACGGTTTCATAATAAAAACCGTCCATTATGAAACCAAAAACAGTGTCATAATGTGTTCATTGTGAAACCAAAAAAGGTGCCACAATGTGTTCATAATGAAATCAAAGTAGAAACGGTGCAAAACAAAAGATAATCTACTTACGATGTCCTTCTCCATCTGATATCCGCCAATGAAAACTTTCATGCACTCGTAAGCTGTCATCTGCAGTTCTGGGTTGGGGCCCTCCAACGTCTTGTACAGCACGTGAAAGATGGCTTCACGTACCTCCGCCTCCAGGTAGTGGCATGCGGCCAGTGCCCTTAACGCACTAACTCTCAACGGGATAAAGTTCGTGATGTTCTTATAACAAGAGAAATTCAATAGTTTTGCGTCCTCCGTGCTACAGAGCGATATCAGGTCCGTTATGAACAGCTTGTGCTCCTTGACGCTCATATCTAAAAATTACAGTAAAAATTAGGTTATATTATTTTTTTCAATTAGGTAGTATTATTACTGAGGCACTGTCAAAACTGTGGAACCTATCAAAACTGTCAACAATGCCAGAATTGTTAAAATTGCCAGAGATGTCAAAACTGTCAAACCTGTCAAAACTTTCGAGCATGGTAAACTGTCAAACCTATCAAAACTGCTAACCATGTCAAAACTGTCGAACCTATCAAAACTGCCAACGATGTCAAACCTGGTAAAATTGCCAAAGATAACAAAACTGTCAAATCTGTTAAAACTGTCGAAGATGCCATAACTGTCAAAGATGCCAAAACTGTCAAAAATATCAAACCTGACAAATCTGTTAACTATCAAAGATGTCTAAACTGTCAAAATTATCAATCCTGGCAAAATTGTCAATCCTGGCAAAATGGTCAAATCTTTCAAAACTTTCGAACCCGTTAAAACTGTCGAACGTCAAACCTATCAAAACTGTCTACGATGTTAAAACTGTCAAACCGGTTAAAACTGTCCAACCTATTACAATTGTCAAACTGTTAAACTTGTCAAAGAACTCTAAACCTGTCAAACCTGTTAAAATTGGCTACTGTTGAACTTGTCAAAGCTGCCGAAGCTATTAAAACGGTCAAACTTGTCAAAACTGTTGAATCTGTTAAAACTGTCAGATACCTAAACTGTCAAAATTGTCAAACCTTTTAAAGCTGTCAAAACTGTCAAACCTATCAAAATTGTTAAAACAGTCGTACCGGTTAAAACTGTAAAAATTTGCAAACCGGTCAAAATTCTCAACTGTTGAACTTGCCAAATCTGTCAAACTGTCAACTTATCAAAACTGTCAACGATGTCAAAACTGTCAAACCAGTCAAAACTGGCAAATCTGTTAAAATTGTCGTCTGTTGAACTTGTCAAACCTGTCAAAGATGTAAAAACTTTTGAATCTGTCCAAACTGTCAAAGGTGCCTAAACTGTCAAATTTGTCAAAACTGTTGTTAAACCTATCAAACCGGTCACCTGTCAGAGCTGTCAAACCTGTCATTACAATACTCACCAATCGAAAACAATCTTGGACTCAACGATGTACAGAACATATTCCCGTCCATCAAACCCATCTGAGCGTTAGCTGGCTGATGTTTCAACAAATGCTTCCTAGGGGGCACCATATCCGCCAAAATCTCCTTAAAAGGCTCCATAACCTCCGTAACGCTAACCCCTTTTTTCTCAGCTATTAACTTCAAAGAAGCCATACACTGTTCCCTCACAAGCGTATGCGGACTAGTCACTTGTCGAACTAATTCATGCACGACCTTATTCAACGCCTTAGTTTGCAGTTCCCTACTGGAAGCATCAGCGCCATCTATGGGCGTCACGCAAACTGTAAGCAATTTCTCCAAGTTTTGTTTGGCGCTATCCAATGCTCCGCTAGAGACCTCGCCAGTTAGGTCCATCATAACGAAGAGCAACGCTTTTAAGAAGGTGAAAGTGTGCTCGTAAACCCATTTTTTCGCGCAGCGTTCCAACATAACCTCGATGGCCTTGCAACCGCCGAGTTTCGCGTACCAGGCGCGTTCGTAGCACAGGCTGCACATGCGTTCCGAGAGGTATTCTATGAAGGGTAATCGGCAGGCTAAATCTTTGCTTCCCAGAAGGTATGTGGCGGTGTTTACGATTAAACGTAGCGCGTATTCGCCCGGCTTGCAGAGTTCTTTTTCTTCGTGGCCCATTATTACGAAAAGGGCGTCGACTAGTACCATCGGGTCGAGGGGTATTTGTTCATTGGATCTGGCAAAAGAAAGATGTGTCAAAATTGAAGAATTTTAGCTGAAATGATTTGGTTTTTAATGTTTTTTTTTGCGATGAATAAGGATGAAAACATGGTGCCGGTGTCTATATCTAAATCTTTCGAATTTGGATCTATAAAGCTTTAGAATTAGTAATCATAAATGTTTGATTTTGTATAAATTAAATCCTTAGCATTTGCATAGACAAATGTTTAGAATTTGTATTATCTAAATCTTGAATTTGTTATAACTCCTTGAAATTTGAATTTATCAATCTTTGGAATTTTTCTTTATAATTCTTTAGAATTTGTATTAATAAATACTTTTGTAAAAAATACTATGAATGACGTTTGTTATTAACTGTTGTGTGAATAAAATTCATTTGTTTTGCTAAACTTAATAGTTCTGGAGATAATGATGAAACATGAGTGGACAACATTATGCAAAAAAGACTTAACACAAAAAAGAATTGTCAATGACATAACAAGAAAAAATACTTACTTTGGAGTCACCGCAAAAGTTCCAGCTTCTTGTGCGACTGCAACCATTGTATAATGTCGCACAATCGCATACATTGTATGCAACGCTGGATAACGCAGCTCCTTAATTGCTGCAGCCACAAACATTCCTAAAGTAGAAAATAAACGATATAAAAAATAAGCAAACAAACAAAACAATACTTCTAATAAACCTATAGAGAAGAATGTCGATATTTCATTATTTTGAAAACTTAACGTTGGGGAAACGTGTATGGGCATCGAGGCCAATAAAAGCACAGACATAACTTTAAATTTCTTTTGCTTAATGGTGTAAAAAAATGACATACATAGTATAAAAATAAACTCACCAATCAATGCAGTCTGATGTGTTTCCCTTGCTTGTTTATAAATCGATTTGTAAGAAGATCCCTTAACAGTTACGATCATCGTTCCGTCCTGATAACTACAGTGCATGAACAAATTCGTAAGCGTATTCTTATCGTCGGAAAGATCCAAAGAAGCTGCCAAATAGCAATGAATCGCCTCCCATGCTTGCTTCCTATAGTACGAGTCAGTCTTGCTTTGCTTCAGAGCATTAAACGCAGTCTCAATAATCTAAATTAAAAAAATATACAAAGTTGTAGTTAGAAATTGTTTTTTTACTTTATTTTTTTAGGTTACCTTTTGTACTGGGAACTGTATCGCTTTCTGTTGCTCCTTGAAGTAGGCTGTGACTGCAGGGGGGTCTTGATCTGTCGATATGTATTCTAACCTCTGCGGTTCTGTCATCATCTTGCGGTTTCCGCCACCGAATTTTCCTAGTACCTTGAAAGCGACTTGGGCAATCTGTTCTTGAGTGTTGTTCCGTAGGGTGCGCCACAATGCTTGCATAAGTTCAGCTCTGACCGGTTGAATGTGCTCATATAAGAAATCGTGTTGCAGATTGTCCACACAGAGTTCCAACGTTCGGAGTCCCTAAAAATATTAATTAGTCATAGAGAAATCTTTAGAATTTGTTTAGAATTGTTTATATATATATAAGTCTATAAATTCCATATTTACAAATCTGTAGAACTTGTATTCATAATCTTTAGAATTTGTACTTATAAATCTTTAGAATTTGCATACATAAATCTTTGGAATTTGTATTTATAAATCTTTGGAATTTCCATTGATAAATATTTAAAATTTGTATTTATAAACTTTGGGAATTTGCATTTATAAATCTATCGAATTTGTATTCATAAATCTTTGGAATTTGCTTATAACAAATCATTAGAATATGCATTTATAAATGTGTAGAATTTGTATTTACAAATCTTTAGAATTTGCAATTATAAATCTTTAGAATTTGTATTTATAAATCTTTAGAATTTGCATTTATATTTCGTTAGCAGAATTTGTATTTACATAATAACCTATTAATTATTATATTATTGTTTTACCTGACTTATGAGTTCATTAGAACCGTTCAAAGCCGATACCAAGGGATCCATAAGCATGGGCAGGTATGGCAACAGAGAGCTGAGTCTGACGGGAACAGTTAGGCACAATTCAACAAACAGATCCTTCATGTGGACCTTGTGCAAACCACTCTGTAGTCTATTCAGTCCCTCCAACAGATTCGGTAGCAGTGGCAGAAATTCCTGGTAGAGTAGATCATGGCTTCCTCCTCCAATAGATCGAAATAAAGCCCTTAGTAGCAGGAAGTAGTTGTAAGGTTCCTTTGCAGCCATAGCAAGTTCCATCGATCTATGGACAATCAAAAACTTTTTAACGACAGTCCTAATTCAGGCAAAAAAATCACTCACCGATTCACGATCTGATGAAGATGTGGCCTCAGCATGTTCTCGTTCTCCTGAGGAAACAGCGATACGCTTCCAAAGACGAGTTTGAACAGACGCAGGTACAAATTACTGCGCTCCAAATTCGAGCCCATCTCCTCCATTCTCTCGAGAAGGTACTCCACTAGAACCGTCGAAAATATCGGACTCGTCGCGGGATTGGCCAACAGCGTATTAGGGATGATTTGGAGAGTCGAATTCTTATACACTCGCTCCACAATGTACTCGATCGTCGTCGAGAAGATCTCGTGAAAAGTCTGCGCGTTCATCATGGTGAACACGGTGCTAAAGTGCTCCAGTACCTCCTTCTCCTCTTTGCTTCTGACCGTTTGCTGCGCTAAACGTGCTTGGCCAGTCGTCAGTGGCGAGCAACTTACGGTGTAGACATCGAGAGCTTTCAGAGCCCACTTCACCAAGCGGATGAAGACAAGAGTTTCCTGGAAAATGATTACAGAGCCATGGTCAAGAATTGAAGCATATTGTAGAAAAGGAAGCCTATCGAAGAAAGAAGCCGAAGGAAAGACGGATATGAGGTAAGGAAGAAGCAAACAGAAGGAAGTAGATAAAGGAAGATGTCAACAGAGGGAAGAAGCTGGAGAAAGGAAGATGGAGGAAGGAAGAAGATGGAGGAAGAAGATGGAGCCAGGACAAAACCGAATGAAAGAAGAAGGCCATTGAAGAAGAAGAACGAAAGAGGCCAAAGAAAGGAAGAACATGAAGAAAGGAAGAAGACAACAGAAGGAAGAAGCCAATAGGAGGAAGAACATGAAGAAAGGTAGAAGACAACAGAAGGAAGAAGCCAATAGAAGGAAGAAGTTGGAAAAAAATAACCCAACAGAAAAAGAAGATGAAGGAAGGAAGAAGCTAACAGAAGGAACATGAAGGACGGAAGAAGACAACAGAAGGAAGAAGATTGAGGAAGGAAGAAGACAAAGGAAGGAAAAAGCACACAGTAGGAAGAAGATGGAGGAAGGAAGAAGATGAAGGATGGAAGAAGATGGAGGATGGAAGAAGATGAAGGAAGGAAAAATATGGAGGAAGGAAGGAGATGAAGGAAGGAAGATAAAGGAAGGAAGACGACAGAAAAGAGAAGATGAAGAAAGGGAGAAGTCAACTGAAGGAAGGCGATGAAGAAAGGAGGAGAAGAAGAAGGAAGAAGATGGAGGAAGGAAGAATATAGAGGCAGGAAGAAACCAATAAAAGGAAGAAGATGGAGGAAGGAGGAAAAAAGTCAGAAGGAAGAAGAAAGGCAGAAGGAAGAAGCCTACAGAAGGAAAAAGATGGAGGAAGCCAGCAGCCAAGAGAAGGAAGAAGATGAAGAAAGGAGGAAGCCAACAGAAGGAAGAATACAACAGAAGGAGGAAGCCAATAGAAGGAAGAAGATGAAGGACGGAAGAAGTCAATAGGAGGAAGAAGATGAAGGAAGAAATGAAGCCAACATTAGGAAGAAAATGAAGGAAGAAGATGAAGGAAGGAAGAAGCCCACAGAAGCAAGAAGCCAACAAAAGGAAGAAGACAAGCGAAGGAATAAGCCAAAATAAGACTAACTTACCTGCGAGCTAAATTGCTTCGTGTTGACCGTGGTGATGGGTTTGCACGTGGCATAGCCCCACGTGATGGTCTTCACGCCGCACACCAACGTCTTCACGAGACTGCGGTAATCGCTGACGTTGTACGTGGGCGTCTGCGGAAAGCCAAACTTGGTACGCTCCTCGCGCGGCGCAATCTGACCCATGAGGTTCGCCTCCAACGTCTCCTGCTGCGTCCTGAGATCGACCTCAGACTTTATATCGATGCCTTGCTGCATCGGATTGGTCGCTGCTGCAGCTTGCTGCTGTTTGCTAAAGAGATAAATATTGATACGATTAATTGAGATACATGAAGAAAGATAGGAAGAAAGGAACTGAATGAATAAGAAAAATGATAGAAGCTATAAAAGGGATAAGGCACAATACTTACTATCTCTCGATCATGCGTGGCAACTGAATCTTGGCAATTGTCTTGAATTTTAGGACAAACACCTCAAGCATCCTCATCAATAGGTCTTTCCCCTCCGGGGCATTCTCAATCTCCGCCCTGTGTCGTATGCAGTCTACCAAGTTCAGGAGTAATTTACATGACATTGTCTGTATCCTACAACACACAAAAAATATTACAAACATCAGATAGCACGAAAGAGGAAGAAAGCTTACGTTGTTGCGAGCGTGTCGTCGTGGACGTTCTTACTGAACAAATGGACAGCCCTGGTAATGTTGGCCAGGGTCAGCTGCGTTCGGACGTGGTGCACCAAGTCCGCCAATGTGGAGTAAGCCAACGGCCGAAGAGACTCGTGTGTTGTCCAGCCGCGCCCCAACAGAACGTCCTCGTCAAACAGCCGTTCCATGTGGGGCACAAATTCTAGAAGAACATAGAAAAACATCAGTTATTATGAACAGGAAAACCACCTATAGATACAAGCAATAAGACCACTAAAGGAAGGTGACATAAGGAAGAAGACACTAGAAGGAAGAACACAATTGAAAGAAGGAGACAACAGAAGAAAGAAGACAACTGAAGGAAGAAGACGACAGAAGGAAGAAGACAACTAAAGGAAGAAGACCACAGAAGGATGAAGTTTTCTGGCAATAATAAGACGGAAGAAGACTATAGAAGGAACATAGAAGACTATAGAAGGAAGAAAAGAGGATTATGGTAAAAAATGTACTTACTGTTTCTGAGTTCTGTCGCGAGGATATGTCTGGAGGCAATGAGCAATTCGCGACGTAGGTGCGCTACCTCCATCGGGCACAGTGTTAGCAGGCCGAGCATGCCCTGCACAAGCATGCCGGAGTGGTTAGCAACAACGTCCTGATAGATCTTGATGATGTACGCCAAAAACGACAGGGTCTTTATCTGGGCGCCCATGAAGTCCACGAAGATCTCCTTGTTGAAGCTCTCCGACTGTCTGTTGGCACACAAAATAAATAAACAAGATTAGGTATGAATACAAACATTGAGATTAAGAAGAACGGCAAGGGGAGAAAAAAAATGAGTAGTAAAAGATGCAGGGCGGACACAGGAAGAATAGGATATAAGGAAGGAGAGGACAGAAGGAAGAAAGAAGATGGTTGAAAGAAGAAGAAGACTAAAGGCATAGGTGGTGAAAGATAAGAAATGACACAAGGCAGTAAGAAGAAGATGGCAGAACGAGAAAGAAGAAGATGGTTGAAGGAAGACTGAACACCAAAGGGATAGAAATAAGATTAAAGACTATATGTATAGGAGAAAAAAATAAGAATGCAAAGACAGAAGGAAAAATAAGAAAATGGTAGTAAGCTAGTGTTCAAAGCAAGAAAGATGATTAAAGGAGTAGCAATAAGAAGATATGAGTCAATGAGTAAAATAATCAGTAGAAAGAAGACTAAAAGCATAGGAGGATAAGATACACAGGGGAAGACAAAACGAAAAGTGGTAAAAGGAAGAAAGAAAACTAAAGATGTAAGAAGAATGAAGATGACTAAAGAGATAGGAGGAAAATACTACAGCAAAGAAAGAAATAAAAGGAAGTCGCTAGAAGGGAGAACATGCTATCTATAAGAAAAGAATAAATAAGATGGTAGAAGAAAGAACCTGGTTAAATGAAGAAAGAAGACTAAACGGATAGGAGGAAGGAAACATTCCAAAAAGATAGGACGAAAATTTATAACAAAGAAAGGCAGATGGTTACAAGAAAGAACATAATATCTATAAGAAAGAAGAAAACAGATCAAAGGAAGAAAGACGACTAGAAAGATATGAGAAAGGAAAAATACCAAAGCGATAGCAGGAAAAGACTAAAACAAAGAAGGCAGATGGTTATAGAACGAATATGCTTGAAGGAAGATGTTATCTTTATATTCTTATGAATGAAGGAATCCGCATGGGGTAAATGAGACTGAATGGTAGACAGGAGACCAAAGCAGCAGAGGAAGGGATAGGACTAAAGAGATAGGATAAGCAGGAGAACATAGAAGAAAAAATAAGAAGATAGTAGAAAGAAGAGAATGATCAAAGGAAGAAAGAAGACCTAAGCGAGAGGAGGAAGGAAGAAGACTAAAGCGATAGGAGGAAAAACTAGAAGAAGAAAAAGATGGTGACAGAAGGACTATCTTAGAAGGAAAAGATGATATCTATAAGAACAAAAACAACGTCAGATGGCAAATGAGACTGGATGGTAGAAAGCAGACTAAAGGCATAGGAAGAAGGAAGAAAACTAAAGAGATAGGAGAGTTTCCTGGAAAATTATTACAGCGCCATGGTCATGGGGTCATGCAAGTAGAGGCTGTTGTAAGGAAGGAAGATGTAGAAAGGAGGAAGATGACGGAAGAGGAAGGAAGAGGATGGAAGCGGACGGAAGAAGAAGGAAGAGGACGGAAGAAGAAGGAAGAGGAAGGAAGAGGAAGGAAGGAAGAGGAAGGAAGGTGAAGGAAGGAAGAGGAAGGAAGAGGAAGGAAGAGGAAGGAAGAGGAAGGAAGAGGAAGGAAGAGGAAGGAAGAGGGAGGAAGAGGAAGGAAGAGGAAGGAAGAGGAAGGAAGAGGAAGGAAGAGGAAGGAAGAGGAAGGAAGAGGAAGGAAGAGGAAGGAAGAGGGAGGAAGATGAAGGAAGGAAGAGGAGGAAAGGAAGAGGAAGGAAGGAAGAGGAAGGAAGGAAGAGGAAGGAAGAGGAACGAAGAGGAAGGAAGAGGAAGGAAGAGGAAGGAAGAGGAAGGAAGAAGAAGGAATAGGAAGGAAGAGGGCGGAAGAGGAAGGAAGAGGAAGTAAGAGAAAGGAAGGAAGAGGAAGAAAGAGGAAGGATGGAAGAGGAAGAAAGAGGAAGGAAGAGGAAGGAAGAGGAAGGAAGAGGAAGGAAGGAGATGAAGAGAGGAAGAAGCCTATAGTAGGAAAAAGATAAATAAACATCAACGAAGAAGAAACTCCATAGAAGAATCTCAATAGAAAAAAAAAACATGTTTATAAAAAAACATTACCTTTGCGCTAAAGTTGGCTGTAGAGTGATGGTGGTCATGATCAGCGGTATGAAATCGCTGACGTCCTTGTAGACGCTCTGCTTGTACAGCTGGTACATGAGGACGACGATGATCGGAAGGTCTGCAATCACTTTCAGCGATAGGACGGCCTTCGGAATCAAATTATACTAGACAAACAAAAAAAAGAAAACACACATCAAACAAACCCATCAAAACCAAACATCCATCCAATCTGGCTTACGGAGAGCGTCGTCTGGTCCGGTTTCCGCTGCTCGGTCTGTATCATTGTGACCGTGAACGTGTCCTTCAGGAGCTCCTCCATATTCAGATCGCTAAGGTCCTTGACGCGAATCGGCGGCTTCGGCTCGAATATCTTGTCGATGTGCGTCGGGAGCTCCGAGTACATATTCTTGACGAATTGCAGAAAATGTTGCAGCTGGAAGTACTAAGAAGCAAGTGAGAGGGAGATCCGAGAGAAGGCGGGACGAAGAAGAGAAGAAAGAGGTAGAGAAAGAGTTTACGTAAAAAGTTTGTGCGCGACGCTAGAATGCTCACCTCAGTGTTGTACGCGGGCCGAAACTGCTTGTGCAATTCGATGATGATCTTCAGGCAGACCAGAACGTTCTCCTCGTTGTCGACTTCGAGCAGTTTCAACGCCAGGGAGAGGATCGGTTTCACGTACGGTCTAAGGGCTTCGTTCGTCGGAAGCCTGTACAGCATCTCCAGCATCAATTTTCTAACCTAAAACGTTAAAGATTATTTGGGAAATGTTGACCAAGAAAACAGGGTGAATCCATCTGAAATGGTCCAGAAAAAGATAAGTTTGTCGCTTGACCATTTAAAAAAAATAATTTTTTTAAATGTCAAATATCTGTGATGGGACCAGGACAAAAAATCTGAAACTTTCAAAATTAATTCATCTTCTCTTAAGGTTTACTAATAAATAAATACATTCTTGTGTATTGCACTGTGTTTGGAATAACAGCCCTTTAAAATGAGAGCAAAATCACATGACTGTAAAAAAATTTAATTAAAAATTCTCAGTAATACAAAACAAAGCATACTATTCATAACAATTATGTCATTTTTTACAAAAGAGACTTATAAAACAAAAAAATAAGTGATCTTCATACGTTTCTGAAGTTGATATGATGTAACATCTTATTACACGTTTTGTTGGTTGAGGAGAGAATTTGTGAAAACTTCTAGTTCCTTTTATCTGTTTGAATCTCTGAACTCTATCATAAAGACTGGTTTTGTGTTCTGAAACCTCTTCTTTTGCCATTAAGATGTAGTTTACCCCTGGTAGGTGTCCATTACAAAAGGAGAACATATCTTCTACATTAAGTATTTGGCTATTAAGTGGTCTTTGAAGACTGGCT
This sequence comes from Melinopterus prodromus, assembly GCA_964023965.1. NCBI lineage: Eukaryota > Metazoa > Arthropoda > Insecta > Coleoptera > Scarabaeidae > Melinopterus > Melinopterus prodromus. Next base: position 10,422,658 of record OZ030395.1, read on the forward strand.
TTAGCCACTAGTCGCTTCGTTGTCCCCCCTATACCGTCGCATGCGTATTTTCCATGTGCACATCAAAAAAAAAATGCCATTCTGCATCTAACCCAAAATCTTTTTTATGATACGATAAGTTTGCAAAGTTCTTTTTGTTCTTGTATTGACTTGCTGCACCACCATATAAGTTTTGATATGTTTGACAGATTTTGTTTTATATAATTAGTTAAATGTTTCTGAAAACAGTCACATATAACTGGCTTTTGGCTCAGCTCATTAGTTAGCCTGTTAGAAGAGGCTCACAACTAAGGGAGCGGTGGGGACAGTCCAGTAGTGGCCAACATTAACATATTGTAAACATCTAAGCCTACTGGAACTGTTTATTTATTTACATTATATTTTTATAGAAGCAGTAATATAACATATTTTTACTGATATTATATGTATAAGTAAAAAATATTGAATAGACAAATGAAGTACCCATTCATGTAAAAAAAATCATGAAAACGGCTCCTAATAAGCTAGTAGTAAGCCTCTGGACCACTTCAGATGGATTGACCCAACAGTAAAACTATAAAAAAATCACACACCTGTTGTATATTGTATTCAGCTATGAAGTGAGGTTCACCTTCCTGTAGAACTTTCAGGAAAACCTTGATTAAATGGTCCAGGAAACTCTGGTAGACAGTCGAGCTCAAAAATTGCTAGAGAAAACACAAAAACACAAAGGATTGATTAGCAAATGAAAACCAATAGAAATGGCCCAAAAATAAATCCAAAGAAAAAATTGCTACCTCAAAACTTTCACTGATCTCCTGGGTCGCCTTCAACTTCAAATCGTCTTTTACAGTTGGATCAGAGAGCATGGCGACTATGCTCCTGAATTTGTTGATAGTTTGAGCTGGCGATTCAACAGACGCCATGGTGGTGCGTTATTTTTTGTCCTACCTCTTAACCAACTCTGTAACATAAATAAGTTTGGGGTTGTAAAACACCCTAAGCTCAGGAGAGTCCATTTCTGAAATCGTAAGGATATTGACTACTCTAGGACCAGGCTAAGCACAGCAGTGCGAGCTTCACAACATCAACAACCTTCTGGCAAAGCGCACGTCTCCAAGTTATGAAGCTCAACGCGGAATAGCCTATCGTCGAACTAAGAATTTCCGCTCATTTGGTATCGAAAATAATCGGCGAAAATGGACGACAGGACAATTGATTTGATTTTTGCTGGGTCCTTGGAGAGTTTGCCTCCCGTCAGTTCGAAAATTGTTCGTATTTTTACGAGTTCGACATTCACAGGTAAGAATTTCGAATTGTTTTTTGTTCGATTCTGTTTTTGTTTGGTTAGATAAACAACTGACGATTTGGTAATTTTTAGATACAACTATGGAAAGGAATACACTTATGGCGAAATGTTATCCTAAAATTAAGGACTATTGCAGAGAAAAACACGGGCTTGAGTTTCAGGTAAGTAAAAAAAAAATTTCTTAAACAAAAAATTAAATTAATTAAATAAAAAAAAAATTAAATAACAGTTTACATCAGATTATAGAGGGCAAATCAAAGTGATATATTAGGTGTATTTTCACTAAACCATGTAGAATAAGTGAGGAACTTCTGCACGTTCTGAAGTATTTTCTTACAAAGCCATTTTTCAATTCTCAACATTTTGTTTGTTGGTTATTTCATATATCTGAATTTTTCTAGAAGATACACAATTTCATCCTGTAAACCTTTGCTTTATGCGGTAAACCTTTTGTCCCCTGCAACATTTATTTTTAATGTAGCTTTACACTTCATGAATTTCTTTGCAATGTACAGGGAAAAAAGAAGATCGGCCAAAGATTATTGAATACGAAAGTTCAGCTTAACTAATTTAAGCAATCGTTTAATTGTGTTAATGTTTTTTTAGTTTGCTAATATCCAGGGCTGTTATTAAAAAATCTGGTGTGGCCAGGCACATGACTTTATCATACTATATATACAATTAATAGTTTAGCTGCCTGAGATTCTATCGAGATCGATCGTGTTTGCATTAAAATAAAACGAATTAGCCAGGATTTGACAGATATTGCATTAGAATAAAAATATCTGGCAAATCCTATAATAATGCAGACACTATCTCGATCAAATAGAATTTGCTCCTACAGCTAAACTATTAATTTTACCCAAAAAATGTCATAGACATAAATTATACAAAATTTCCTCTACTTTAATTAATTATTTAACAGGTTTGACGAAATTACAGAAATGGCGGCTCATTTGCAAAAGCGCAATATTGCTATCCGCAATCCGCACTTGAAATACACATTGACTTTGTAAACACTATGGAAATACCAAGCTGTTTCAATATTGTTTCGCATAGCGTACGTGCGCGCGTGTTTCTCCTCCTCATCGCATTCTCCATGCATTTCGTGTTAAATTGACGTTTCGCAACCGCTGACGTTCTGAATAGTGTCAAAAGTTTCAAAATATCCTGGCTACCTACTATTAATGCAGGCACGATTTCGATCAAATAGAATTTGCTCCTGCAGCTAAACTATCAATTGTACCAAAAAATGTTATAGACATAAATTATACAAAATTTCTCTACTTTAATTTATCTATTTTGCCGAAATTACAAAAATGACGGCTCATTTGCAAAATCGTTGAAAAATGCTAAGAGTAAATAGCCAGTTCCTTTGGACCCTTTTGAACCAAAAGCTTTTCAGCTCTAAGTTTGGTCATAAAACTTCTAAATATGAACTTTCGTCCAGATACCTTTAGTAGTTTCCCCGGAATCGTCTCCAAAAAAATCGAGTACACACATACACACACACACAGACATTTTTTGTAACTTGGTCATAAATGATCAGGGGACCCAAAAATACCTATTTCCGCTAAAATCTCAATCTTTTTTCGGCAGGATTAACAATACTTCATCATACTGCGTATTATAAAGTAAAAACATGTTTCAAAGAAGGAATAAAATTTGTTTTAAACATTTAAGTAAGAGTTTTAGCGACTGTGTTGGTGTTTGGACAAAAAACACGCTTTAAACGTGTTTTAAATCGCGCAATTGTTTTATTTGTAAGCACTCTGATCGGAGTCTCTTCATTCTTTAATTTACTTGGCACCACTGTTATTCTATTACTATATTTTAAGAAAAATATATTATTTGACTAGAAAATACAAAATGTATACAACTAAGATTCAATAAAGTTGTTCAAAATTTGTTAATTTAAATCAGGTTTAATTATAATTTATTTATTATTTAATACGATCTGTTTAAAACATGTTTAAAACACTATTTTAGAACAAAGTGTTTTAACAACGCTGGTAACGACATGTTTTTAACAACGGAGTAAAAATAAGTCCAGACCAGATTAGTTATTTTAGTATTGCCTTTTGGACAAATATGCGGAACAACAATATTTATTCCAATTCTATAAAATGCACACTTGCTGAAATATGCAGTTTTTTGTTCTTGGTTTACTCAAAATATAAGATTTGGACTACCATCCAGTTTTTGCACCAGCCACTTCAATTAATTTAGCGTCAAATTGAGACATACTTTCTTGCTAATCACCCAATTTCCAGCAATTTAGCCAGATCGCGTGTTTTTTGCCCTTAAAGGTGCCCTTGATATTGCTGGTACAGGCTGGTACCAAGAACTTTGTGACCTATTAACATTATACGACACTGCATGTGCCAAAATCAATAATGTACATCGATCCAAAACGCAAAGAAAGTTTCCCTTGCTAATTGTCAGCAATTCCTAAAAAATAGTTTGCAGATTCCAAGTCAAAATTCAAATATATATTTGAAAATCACATCTAATATCCTTCAGGTTGTTGACATGAGATGGGGCGTAAGGGACGAAGCTACCGACGATCACATGACCACCGAGCTCTGCATGAAGGAGATCCAGAACTGCCAGAGACTCTCGATGGGTCCGAATTTCGTTGTAAGTTGTCCAAAAGTAACCAATTTCCACATTAACATCTCAAAATGCTCCCCATGACAAACTAAATTTCATGGGGGCGTTTTGAGCGAAACCACGTCATCAGTTAGAATCATGGTGTTGTCCAAAAGACTTGCCCATGATTAAAACCCATAAAAACTGGATGATAGTTCACAAATTTGCTATTTCCTCAGGTGTTTTTGGGCCAGAAATACGGTTATAGGCCTATACCGACATACATACTATCTTCGGAACTGCAGATGATGAGAGACGAGTTGGTGGCCACTGGAAACGATGGGACGCTGATTGATACTTGGTATAGGAAAGACAGCAATGCCGTGCCGCCTATATCGGTTTTGCAACCAATCTCGTCAATTTTGATCAACTTCAACAATAAGGTATGACTTAAAGGTGTTTTAGGTGATACCAAATGTGCTATGGTCTTAAATTTTCTAGAGAATTCCTAAATTGCAAGCTGAAGATCAGGCTGTTTGGTGGGATACCTTGGGCAAGTTCCAAAAATTGTTTCGCAAGGCTTCGAGTTCTTTGTACCAACAAGGGAAAATGGATAGGGACGCTATGCATAATTACTTCATGTCAGGTAAAAACCTGACCTTAAAATTGTTAGATTTGCCAAGCAAATTCTTTGTTTTAAACCAGTAACTGAAAGAGAGGTTATCAACGGCGTTCTAAACGTGAAAAACACCAAAAATCACTGCTTGGCCTATGTCAGGATGATCAACAACATCAACCTACAAAATCTGAAGAAAGCTTCACTATTCGTGGATATTATAAATAGGAGTTTGGACGCTGAGGCCACTAAATTGTTGGCGAATCTTCGTGATGACCGTTTACCAGGGAAAATAGAAAGTTCCAATATGCAAAAGTAAGGTCTATTGAAGATATATTTCCAAAAATTAAATACGTTGGTTGATGATTGTTTTAGGTATACTGTGGAGTGGATTGGACGTGAAGGTTTGGACAATGAGACCCATGAAGAGTACCTGAAACACTTCATAACGCATTTCTACAAGAATATCATCAAACTTGTGGATAGGGCTATGAGAAAGGAAGATTCCAGCGCTCAAGGGCAGATTATAACGGAGATTTTGCAGCATTTGCATGCTTGTAACAATTCTGTTAAGGTATTTTGATATTCAGTGTGATATTCCAATATTCCAAATCAGCACGTTGGCCCAACCTTCGAAATATGTTGGGTGTAGGATGCCCCCGGTTTCGAAAAGGCACAAGATACTATTGTTCTGCTCTGTTAGCATTTCAATTACAGTAACCGTATACCATGTACTATCGTGGCCATATATTATGTCCCTTCTTTTGACGTCTATTTTCTCGGAAACCTAGAGGAGAAATTTTTTTAAAAAATTCTGGTGATGTCCTTGATTAATATGCTACAACTCATAAAAATTAGAAAGCTGTATACGTTGGCGTTTTCCCGATTTTCCTAAATTAGGAAGAGAATTGGCGCTGTTTTTGCCCCGTAAATTTCATTCGTTTAAGTTTAGGAATTAATTACTCCGGAAATAATTCATAGATTTCAACGAATTAAAAAGTAAAATCACCTGCGGAATGCAAGCTTTCAATGTGCATTTTTGTAAAATCATTGGATTAGTGGTTGACCCACAAAACGCTATCTTATGCAATGCCAGCCATTCCGTTATTAGAAGAGCTAGAATAATGAAATATAGACTATAGGCTACCCAATAACTCATAGGTTTAAAGTTTATTACATAATCATTGTTTACCTTGCATTTTTCATACAAAAGATCGTGCTGAAACTCCGCGTGAATTCCAACGCTCTACGGTCTTTGGTGTGCTGCGGTGAAGTGAGGCGTTAGCGGTGCTGTCATGTCGGAGACAACCGACACAGCTGAGTGAACCGGGCAGCTTATTATCAATACACAAAAAGAACGATAACTTGTCAAGGTAGTAATTTTATCCAACAATTAAATTATTAATTTTTTCATAATTTTGATTATGTGACCCGGTACGAGAGATCCCTACTATCGATTGGCGTTTTTGTTTTCTTCAGTTTTTATACAATATGGTTGTAAACAAGATTTTGATGGAAGCGGATAGATCTAATAATATGGAGTTAGCAGATTTTCCGATTAGTGGTGAATACTAAATTAGGTTTGCTTGATAAACCCAACAAATATTTAAAAAGTATGCCCGATTTTGTTATATAAATATTCAAACTAATATAACCGTTTCTACAGTTTATTTATTAATAATATTTAAATACATGCACAAACAATATAAAATAAATACGACTCTTGATATATTACATATATTACAAACGTCAGCTCTGAGCGTAAAAAACTTAAAAATATCAGAAATCTTTTACAAATTTAACTTCGTAAATTTGTAGACACCCGATTTTTCTGTTATCTTATTGAGTCATTTTGCCATTATTTTTTAATTCGGTAATCTGTCGCCGGATATCTAAATTTCTTTGGCGAGGCATAATCGTCGTGTCGTTATATTGTGTCCGTAAACTCTGTTCTTCTAGTAACTAATGCACGTGCGATCCCCCACTAGTGGCAGCGTCGCTGTCGATCCCTTCCCCCGCTCGCACCAAAGACCGAAGAGCGCCGCGTCAATTGCAGCAATCATGAGATGCTTCAACTCGATCTTTTGTAGGGAAAATGCAAGATAAACAATGATTATGTAATAAACTTTAAACGTATGAATTAGTGGGTAGCCTATAGTCTATATTTCATTATTCTAGCTCTTCTAATAAAGGAATTGCTGGCATAAATTTTTATACATTTTTAGGTATTTTATGGACGAGAAGACAGTTTGGAGAAGATCAAAAACTACATGCTGGGCGACTCAGATAAATGTTTAATTTTGTACGGAGAAGGAGGTTGCGGAAAAACTTCTTTATTGTCTAAAAGCGCCAGCATGTCAACTTCTACAGAATGGTTCGAAGGAGCCAAACCGTTAAGCATCATCAGGTTTTTGGGGACAACCCCAGACTCTAGCGCGTTAACGCCAACGTTGATCTCAATCTGCCAACAGGTATTTCAAAATTGCTCCTATGACGACGACAGGACTTCAAAAAAATCTTAATTTTATAGATTTCTTACAACTTTATGATTCCGTTCGAGACTATACCTGATGACATTGTCCCATTGACAGCCCACTTCAAACAATTGCTAACCATGGCAACAAAACAACAACCGTTTTTCTTCTTCTTGGATTCTGTGGACCAGCTGTGTGGAACGCAGGATGCAAATAAAGTCTCCTGGCTACCAACTAGGTTACCTCCACATTGTAAAGTATGTTCTTATATTTTTTTAACTTTTCGTTGTATTAATAACTCCGCCGATTAAAGATCTTAGTCTCATGTGCAAACGAAGAAGCAAACCCTGATGTTTCGCGAGAATATCACATCTTAAGAAGGATGGTTGATGTTGAAGATAACTTCATTGAAGTCACAGCTCTTGGTGAGGAATTGGCCATGCAAGTCATAAAGTGAGTATGGTTGTCATCAAATTGTCCAAAATCTTAAAAATCTTCAATTTTTCTTCCAATTTAGGATGTGGATGGGTAGAGCATGCAGAGATCTTACCAATTACCAATGGCGCTTGGTCTCAAACGCTATAGAGAAGTGCAGCCTGCCAATTTTTGTTAAGTTGGTGTTTGCTGAAATCTGCCGATGGAGGAGTTACACCAAATCATCAGACACTCATCTAGCTTCAACTGTCATGGATTCTATAATGATGCTGTTTGAAAGAATTGAGAAACAGGTTTGCCGAAAAAGAAAGCCTTTAAAAATCTACAACATTGCATGGTCATATATGAAACAAATTTACTCAAAAATTAAAAATTATTCCGATGAGACTAATATATCATTGGAAAGAGGAGATTCTCAATAATTCCAAGAATAAATTTAATTATTTTATCATGGGTACTTTCCGCCTACGACAAAGTTGAAATTTGACCAAGTTCAAAAGCTAAGAATTCTCATCACATTTAAAACAAATTTTTCCAAAAAATAAAAATGGTACAGATGAATGTTGTGGGTCATTGTAAAGGGAAGACATTAGTTTATTTAAATAACAAACACTCATAGCCGTATAATTTCTAATTGTCTTACAATACGAGAAAAAAAAAATACTTCAAAACTCTAGAATGTTACAGATTTGAAAGAAATTTACTCAAAAACCAAAAATGATACAGATGAGGTTTATACGTCATTGGAAAGGTAATATCCTAATTCATTTCAGGAATAAATGTCAATTCTCCATCGTGTTTACATTCCATATACACTAAAATTGAAATATTCCCGAGTTCAAAAGCGTATATTATTAATCATCACATTTAAAACAAGTTTCCTCAAAAACTAAAAATGGTAGAGATGAATATTATACGTCATTGTAAAGAGGAAACATTACTTCATGTATGTAACAAACACTCATGCATCCATAATGTCTAATTCTCCTACGAAAACCAACTAAAGATTCCCTTATGTTTCCCCATAATTCAGCATGGAAGAATTTTAGTTTTTCACGCATTGGCTTACATAACAGCGGCCAAAAGTGGTCTATCAGAGTCAGAATTGGAAGATTTGATATCGTTAGATGACAAGGTATTGGACGATGTGTACCAGTACCATCTGCCACCTGTCAGAAGGATTCCCCCACTACTTTGGACAAGAATACGAAATGATCTTCCAAATTACCTCTCAGAGAGGGAGGCAGATGGCGTTAGTGTCATGAATTGGTATCATAGGTAAGCCTAAAAAATATTTTGCAAATCCAAAAAATTACCATTTCCTTTTTTTACAGACAATTTCGTGATACAGCCAAGGAAAGATACTTTAAAAACATGAACATGGCAACGTATTTTCATTCGATGATCGCTGATTATTATTTAGGATTATGGGGTGGGGGGAAACCAAAACCTTTTAAGTTTACGGAAATCCAAAGGCATAGGTTCAACCTCGCTGACAAAGAAGGCTCTGCAGACCGAAAAGTACCAGTACAGCCCTTGGTTTTCTACTCGAAAGAAGGAATTGTGTCCAGGTATAATTTGAGAAAGGTAAGTTCAAACGCAATTTCTATAAAAGTAAAAATTGTTTGGTTAATTGAAATACACTATCGTATAAAGAAACTATTGGTTTATAACTGGTATAAATTTCATCTTTCCATGAATGGTAGTTTTCTTGCAACATGCAATTAATAATGCCCATACCTCCGAATCATGAATTTTACATCATTACTTTCAAAGTCAAATTACTCAAAAACTAAAAACGGTATAGATAACATTTATACATCGTTGGAAAGAGAACACATTACTCTATATATAGAACACAAACTAATGTCACAATCTTTTCTCATTTCCCGACAATAATCAACTAAAAAACTGGAACTGGTTTTCACGTATCGTGTATGGTTTGGCCAGAAAGTGTGAAACTATAATTTCCGCGGTTTATCGCGTTTTTCTCGCGAACCACGCACCTTAGAGCAACGCTGCTTTCAGAAATGGATTCCTCGGCCAATTTCCCTTCCGATACCGTTTGAACCGTCAACATCGCTCGATTGGATCGGACACGGTTTGCATTCAAAGTTTCTAATATAGTAAAATAGGTGTTTTTAGCATGATTTTTGATAATTGGAAACGTAATAACTGCCGAACCGTTCCAAATAAGTAAAATCTAATTATACCGGCGTAATCAGCGTCAAAAATTGTATCAAGAACCACAACCCCAATTTGATTGAAGGGAGTTTGGGTTTTTGCCGACTGGCTAAAATTTTGTAAAATCACATATTTTAAACTGTAATTTTGAACTGGCACACCTATCTCAAAAACTAGGACCCCGATCAAAATGAACCCTTTGCTATCTTACTAAAATGGGTGCGCTGATTACAAATTTACATAGCAAAAGTCTCTGTCTCTACTGGTTACCGAGTTGTGCTGAAATTACGGTTTTGCAAATAATGCAAAAATAAGCGAAATGGACCACATAACTTGAAAATGGTAAATCGTAGGCATATAAAAGTATACATATTTTTGATAGACTCAACGAGAGCTATCATTTGGTAGTGGGTAAACCTTTCTATCACCCACGGTTGCAATGTTCAATTTTTTTCTATCTAAAAGTGCTAAATTTAGACCAAAAAAACAATTATAACTTTTTGAGAGATAGGCCGTTCTAATGTAGTCATGCTTATGCATTAGGATGTGCTGAATTCAACGGTGAGGTCGGTTTTCCCGTAGCGTGTATGGTTTGGCCAGAAAGTGGGAAACTATAATTTCCGCGGTTTAACGCGGTTTTCTCGCGAACCACGCACCTTAGAGCAACGCGGCTTTCAGAAATGGATTCCTCGGCCAATTTCCCATCCGATACAGTTTGAACCGTCAACATCGGGCGATTGGATCGGACACAGTTTGCGTTCAAAGTTTCTAATATAGTAAAATAGGTGTTTTTAGCATCATTTTTGATAATTGGGAACGTAATAACTGCCGAACCGTTCCAAATAAGTAAAATCTAATTATACCGGCGTAATCAGCGTCAAAAATTGTATCAAGAACCACAACCCTAATTTGATTGAAGGTAGTTTGGGTTTTTGCCGACTGGCTAAAATTTTGTAACAAATCACATATTTTAAACTGTAATTTTGAACTGGCACACCTATCTCAAAAACTAGGACCCCGATCAAAATGAACCCTTTGCTATCTTACTAAAATGGGTGCGCTGATTACAAATTTACATAGCAAAAGTCTCTGTCTCTACTGGTTACCGAGTTGTGCTGAAATTACGGTTTTGCAAATAATGCAAAAATAAGCGAAATGGACCACATAACTTGAAAATGGTAAATCGTAGGCATATAAAAGTATAAATATTTTTGATAGACTCAACGAGAGCTATCATTTGGTAGTGGGTAAACCTTTCTATCACCCACGGTTGCAATGTTCAATTTTTTTCTATCTAAAAGTGCTAAATTTAGACCAAAAAAACAATTATAACTTTTTGAGAGATAGGCCGTTCTAATGTAGTCATGCTTATGCATTGGGATGTGCTGAATTCAACGGTGAGGTCGGTTTTCCCGTAGCGTGTATGGTTTGGCCAGAAACTGGGAAACTATAACTTCCGCGGTTTATCGCGGTTTTCTCGCGAACCACGCACCTTAGAGCAACGCGGCTTTCAGAAATGGATTCCTCGGCCAATTTCCCATCCGATACCGTTTGAACCGTCAACATCGGGCAATTGGATCAGACACAGTTTGCGTTCAAAATTTCTAATATAGTAAAATAGGTGTTTTTAGCATCATTATTGATAATTGGGAACGTAATAACTGCCGAACCGTTCCAAATAAGTAAAATCTAATTATACCGGCGTAATCAGCGTCAAAAATTGTATCAAGAACCACAACCCTAATTTGATTGAAGGTAGTTTGGGTTTTTGCCGACTGGCTACAATTTTTTAAGAAATCACATATTTTAAACCGTAATTTTGAACTGGCACACCTATCTCAAAAACTAGGACCCCGATCAACATGAACCCTTTGCTACCTTACTAAAATGGGTGCGCTGATTACAAATTTACATAGCAAAAGTCTCTGTCTCTACTGGTTACCGAGTTGTGCTGAAATTACGGTTTTTCAAATAATGCAAAAATAAGCGAAATGGATCACATAACTTGAAAATGGTAAATCGTAGGCATATAAAAGTATACATATTTTTGATAGACTCAACGAGAGCTATCATTTGGTAGTGGGTAAACCTTTCTATCACCCACGGTTGCAATGTTCAATTTTTTTTCTATCTAAAAGTGCTAAATTTAGACCAAAAAAACTATTATAACTTTTTGAGAGATAGACCGTTCTAATGTAGTCATGCTTATGCATTAGGATGTGCTGAATTCAACGGTGAGGTCGGTTTTCCCGTAGCGTGTATGGTTTGGCCAGAAAGTGGGAAACTATAATTTCCGCGGTCTATCGCGTTTTTCTCGCGAACCACGCACCTTAGACCAACGCGGCTTTCAGAAAGGGATTCCTCGGCCAATTTCCCATCCGCTACCGTTTGAACCGTCAACATCGGGCAATTGGATCGGATACAGTTGGCGTTCAAAGTTTCTAATATAGTAAAATAGGTGTTTTTAGCATCATTTTTGATAATTGGGAACGTAATAACAGCCGAACCGTTCCAAATAAGTAAAATCTAATTATACCGGCGTAATCAGCGTCAAAAATTGTATCAAGAACCACAACCCCAATTTGATTGAAGGGAGTTTGGGTTTTTGCCGACTGGCTAAAATTTTGTAAGAAATCACATATTTTAAACTGTAATTTTGAACTGGCACACCTATCTCAAAAACTAGGACCCCGATCAACATGAACCCTTTGCTATCTTACTAAAATGGGTGCGCTGATTACAAATTTACATAGCAAAAGTCTCTGTCTCTACTGGTTACCGAGTTGTGCTGAAATTACGGTTTTGCAAATAATGCAAAAATAAGCGAAATGGACCACATAACTTGAAAATGGTAAATCGTAGGCATATAAAAGTATACATATTTTTGATAGACTCAACGAGAGCTATCATTTGGTAGTGGGTAAACCTTTCTATCACCCACGGTTGCAATGTTCAATTTTTTTTCTATCTAAAAGTGCTAAATTTAGACCAAAAAAACAATTATAACTTTTTGAGAGATAGGCCGTTCTAATGTAGTCATGCTTATGCATTGGGATGTGCTAAATTCAACGGTGAGGTCGGTTTTCCCGTAGCGTGTATGGTTTGGCCAGAAAGTGGAAAACTATAATTTCCGCGGTTTATCGCGGTTTTCTCGCGAACCACGCACCTTAGAGCAACGCGGCTTTCAGAAATGGATTCCTCGGCCAATTTCCCATCCGATACCGTTTGAACCGTCAACATCGGGCAATTGGATCGGACACAGTTTGCGTTCAAAGTTTCTAATATAGTAAAATAGGTGTTTTTAGCATCATTTTTGATAATTGGGAACGTAATAACTGCCGAACCGTTCCAAATAAGTAAAATCTAATTATACCGGCGTAATCAGCGTCAAAAATTGTATCAAGAACCACAACCCTAATTTGATTGAAGGTAGTTTGGGTTTTTGCCGACTGGCTAAAATTTTGTAACAAATCACATATTTTAAACTGTAATTTTGAACTGGCACACCTATCTCAAAAACTAGGACCCCGATCAAAATGAACCCTTTGCTATCTTACTAAAATGGGTGCGCTGATTACAAATTTACATAGCAAAAGTCTCTGTCTCTACTGGTTACCGAGTTGTGCTGAAATTACGGTTTTGCAAATAATGCAAAAATAAGCGAAATGGACCACATAACTTGAAAATGGTAAATCGTAGGCATATAAAAGTATACATATTTTTGATAGACTCAACGAGAGCTATCATTTGGTAGTGGGTAAACCTTTCTATCACCCACGGTTGCAATGTTCAATTTTTTTTCTATCTAAAAGTGCTAAATTTAGACCAAAAAAACTATTATAACTTTTTGAGAGATAGACCGTTCTAATGTAGTCATGCTTATGCATTAGGATGTGCTGAATTCAACGGTGAGGTCGGTTTTCCCGTAGCGTGTATGGTTTGGCCAGAAAGTGGGAAACTATAATTTCCGCGGTCTATCGCGTTTTTCTCGCGAACCACGCACCTTAGACCAACGCGGCTTTCAGAAAGGGATTCCTCGGCCAATTTCCCATCCGCTACCGTTTGAACCGTCAACATCGGGCAATTGGATCGGATACAGTTGGCGTTCAAAGTTTCTAATATAGTAAAATAGGTGTTTTTAGCATCATTTTTGATAATTGGGAACGTAATAACAGCCGAACCGTTCCAAATAAGTAAAATCTAATTATACCGGCGTAATCAGCGTCAAAAATTGTATCAAGAACCACAACCCCAATTTGATTGAAGGGAGTTTGGGTTTTTGCCGACTGGCTAAAATTTTGTAAGAAATCACATATTTTAAACTGTAATTTTGAACTGGCACACCTATCTCAAAAACTAGGACCCCGATCAACATGAACCCTTTGCTATCTTACTAAAATGGGTGCGCTGATTACAAATTTACATAGCAAAAGTCTCTGTCTCTACTGGTTACCGAGTTGTGCTGAAATTACGGTTTTGCAAATAATGCAAAAATAAGCGAAATGGACCACATAACTTGAAAATGGTAAATCGTAGGCATATAAAAGTATACATATTTTTGATAGACTCAACGAGAGCTATCATTTGGTAGTGGGTAAACCTTTCTATCACCCACGGTTGCAATGTTCAATTTTTTTCTATCTAAAAGTGCTAAATTTAGACCAAAAAAACAATTATAACTTTTTGAGAGATAGGCCGTTCTAATGTAGTCATGCTTATGCATTGGGATGTGCTAAATTCAACGGTGAGGTCGGTTTTCCCGTAGCGTGTATGGTTTGGCCAGAAAGTGGGAAACTATAATTTCCGCGGTTTATCGCGGTTTTCTCGCGAACCACGCACCTTAGAGCAACGCGGCTTTCAGAAATGGATTCCTCGGCCAATTTCCCATCCGATACCGTTTGAACCGTCAACATCGGGCAATTGGATCGGACACAGTTTGCGTTCAAAGTTTCTAATATAGTAAAATAGGTGTTTTTAGCATCATTTTTGATAATTGGGAACGTAATAACTGCCGAACCGTTCCAAATAAGTAAAATCTAATTATACCGGCGTAATCAGCGTCAAAAATTGTATCAAGAACCACAACCCTAATTTGATTGAAGGTAGTTTGGGTTTTTGCCGACTGGCTAAAATTTTGTAAGAAATCACATATTTTAAACTGTAATTTTGAACTGGCACACCTATCTCAAAAACTAGGACCCCGATCAACATGAACCCTTTGCTATCTTACTAAAATGGGTGCGCTGATTACAAATTTACATACCAAAGTCTCTGTCTCTACTGGTTACCGAGTTGTGCTGAAATTACGGTTTTGCAAATAATGCAAAAATAAGCGAAATGGACCACATAACTTGAAAATGGTAAATCGTAGGCATATAAAAGTATACATATTTTTGATAGACTCAACGAGAGCTATCATTTGGTAGTGGGTAAACCTTTCTATCACCCACGGTTGCAATGTTCAATTTTTTTCTATCTAAAAGTGCTAAATTTAGACCAAAAAAACAATTATAACTTTTTGAGAGATAGGCCGTTCTAATGTAGTCATGCTTATGCATTGGGATGTGCTAAATTCAACGGTGAGGTCGGTTTTCCCGTAGCGTGTATGGTTTGGCCAGAAAATGGGAAACTATAATTTCCGCGGTTTATCGCGGTTTTCTCGCGAACCACGCACCTTAGAGCAACGCGGCTTTCAGAAATGGATTCCTCGGCCAATTTCCCATCCGATACCGTTTGAACCGTCAACATCGGGCAATTGGATCGGACACAGTTTGCGTTCAAAGTTTCTAATATAGTAAAATAGGTGTTTTTAGCATCATTTTTGATAATTGGGAACGTAATAACTGCCGAACCGTTCCAAATAAGTAAAATCTAATTATACCGGCGTAATCAGCGTCAAAAATTGTATCAAGAACCACAACCCTAATTTGATTGAAGGTAGTTTGGGTTTTTGCCGACTGGCTAAAATTTTGTAAGAAATCACATATTTTAAACTGTAATTTTGAACTGGCACACCTATCTCAAAAACTAGGACCCCGATCAAAATGAACCCTTTGCTATCTTACTAAAATGGGTGCGCTGATTACAAATTTACATAGCAAAAGTCTCTGTCTCTACTGGTTACCGAGTTGTGCTGAAATTACGGTTTTGCAAATAATGCAAAAATAAGCGAAATGGACCACATAACTTGAAAATGGTAAATCGTAGGCATATAAAAGTATACATATTTTTGATAGACTCAACGAGAGCTATCATTTGGTAGTGGGTAAACCTTTCTATCACCCACGGTTGCAATGTTCAATTTTTTTTCTATCTAAAAGTGCTAAATTTAGACCAAAAAAACTATTATAACTTTTTGAGAGATAGACCGTTCTAATGTAGTCATGCTTATGCATTAGGATGTGCTGAATTCAACGGTGAGGTCGGTTTTCCCGTAGCGTGTATGGTTTGGCCAGAAAGTGGGAAACTATAATTTCCGCGGTCTATCGCGTTTTTCTCGCGAACCACGCACCTTAGACCAACGCGGCTTTCAGAAAGGGATTCCTCGGCCAATTTCCCATCCGCTACCGTTTGAACCGTCAACATCGGGCAATTGGATCGGATACAGTTGGCGTTCAAAGTTTCTAATATAGTAAAATAGGTGTTTTTAGCATCATTTTTGATAATTGGGAACGTAATAACAGCCGAACCGTTCCAAATAAGTAAAATCTAATTATACCGGCGTAATCAGCGTCAAAAATTGTATCAAGAACCACAACCCCAATTTGATTGAAGGGAGTTTGGGTTTTTGCCGACTGGCTAAAATTTTGTAAGAAATCACATATTTTAAACTGTAATTTTGAACTGGCACACCTATCTCAAAAACTAGGACCCCGATCAACATGAACCCTTTGCTATCTTACTAAAATGGGTGCGCTGATTACAAATTTACATAGCAAAAGTCTCTGTCTCTACTGGTTACCGAGTTGTGCTGAAATTACGGTTTTGCAAATAATGCAAAAATAAGCGAAATGGACCACATAACTTGAAAATGGTAAATCGTAGGCATATAAAAGTATACATATTTTTGATAGACTCAACGAGAGCTATCATTTGGTAGTGGGTAAACCTTTCTATCACCCACGGTTGCAATGTTCAATTTTTTTCTATCTAAAAGTGCTAAATTTAGACCAAAAAAACAATTATAACTTTTTGAGAGATAGGCCGTTCTAATGTAGTCATGCTTATGCATTGGGATGTGCTAAATTCAACGGTGAGGTCGGTTTTCCCGTAGCGTGTATGGTTTGGCCAGAAAGTGGGAAACTATAATTTCCGCGGTTTATCGCGGTTTTCTCGCGAACCACGCACCTTAGAGCAACGCGGCTTTCAGAAATGGATTCCTCGGCCAATTTCCCATCCGATACCGTTTGAACCGTCAACATCGGGCAATTGGATCGGACACAGTTTGCGTTCAAAGTTTCTAATATAGTAAAATAGGTGTTTTTAGCATCATTTTTGATAATTGGGAACGTAATAACTGGCGAACCGTTCCAAATAAGTAAAATCTAATTATACCGGCGTAATCAGCGTCAAAAATTTTATCAAGAACCACAACCCTAATTTGATTGAAGGTAGTTTGGGTTTTTGCCGACTGGCTAAAATTTTGTAAGAAATCACATATTTTAAACTGTAATTTTGAACTGGCACACCTATCTCAAAAACTAGGACCCCGATCAACATGAACCCTTTGCTATCTTACTAAAATGGGTGCGCTGATTACAAATTTACATAGCAAAAGTCTCTGTCTCTACTGGTTACCGAGTTGTGCTGAAATTCCGGTTTTGCAAATAATGCAAAAGTAAGCGAAATGGACCACATAACTTGAAAATGGTAAATCGTAGGCATATAAAAGTATACATATTTTTGATAGACTCAACGAGAGCTATCATTTGGTAGTGGGTAAACCTTTCTATCACCCACGGTTGCAATGTTCAATTTTTTTCTATCTAAAAGTGCTAAATTTAGACCAAAAAAACAATTATAACTTTTTGAGAGATAGGCCGTTCTAATGTAGTCATGCTTATGCATTGGGATGTGCTGAATTCAACGGTGAGGTCGGTTTCCCCGTAGCGTGTATGGTTTGGCCAGAAAGTGGGAAACTATAATTTCCGCGGTTTATCGCGGGTTTCTCGCGAACCACGCACCTTAGAGCAACGCGGCTTTCAGAAATGGATTCCTCGGCCAATTTCCCATCCGATACAGTTTGAACCGTCAACATCGGGCAATTGGATCGGACACAGTTTGCGTTCAAAGTTTCTAATATAGTAAAATAGGTGTTTTTAGCATCATTTTTGATAATTGGGAACGTAATAACTGCCGAACCGTTCCAAATAAGTAAAATCTAATTATACCGGCGTAATCAGCGTCAAAAATTGTATCAAGAACCACAACCCTAATTTGATTGAAGGTAGTTTGGGTTTTTGCCGACTGGCTAAAATTTTGTAAGAAATCACATATTTTAAACTGTAATTTTGAACTGGCACACCTATCACAAAAACTAGGACCCCGATCAACATGAACCCTTTGCTATCTTACTAAAATGGGTGCGCTGATTACAAATTCACATAGCAAAAGTCTCTGTCTCTACTGGTTACCTAATTGTGCTGAAATTACGGTTATTCAAATAATACAAAAATAAGCGAAATGGACTACATAACTTGAAAATGGTAAATCGTAGGCATATAAAAGTATACATATTTTTGATAGACTCAACGAGAGCTATCATTTGGTAGTGGGTAAACCTTTCTATCACCAACGGTTGCAATGTTCAATTTTTTTGTATCTAAAAGTGCTAAATTTAGACCGAAAAAACAATTCCAACTTTTTGAGAGACAGAGCGTTCTTATGTAGTCATGCTTATGCGTTGGGATGTGCTGAATTCAACGGTGTGCGCGGTTTTCCCGTAGCGTGTACGGTTTGGCAAGAAAGTGGGAAACTATAATTTTCAAAAAACATTTCAGTTTGGCGAACTACCGTATCACCTCATCAGGTCCAGACGTTTTAAGGATTTGTACGAGAACGTCCTCTTCAATTATGAATGGTTGCATGCTAAATTATCCAGTTGTCCTTTACAAGCAGTCCTAGCTGACTATGAAGACGCTTCAAATCACAGAGAAGACAAGGACGCCAAAAGGTCCCCCACAAAACAAATTTAAACAAACATTTGTTAAATTATTTTATACTTTCTAGGGAATTGATGTTAGTTGCTGATGCTTTGCGCTTAGGTGGCGCTGTTCTCGCCCAGTATCCCAATATGTTAGCTCCACAATTGGTTGGAAGACTCCTGCCAGAAAGTGGGACAAATTCAAACATTAAAATGTTGTTGAATGATTGTGATATCAAGGGGCCTGTACATTGTGCACTGATGCCTTTGTATCATTGTTTGCATACACCAGGTGGACCTTTAAAAGTATGTATTGTAGTATTAATGTCATGGATAAAGGAAATAATCCTTGTATATAGGTACTGTTATTTTTTCACTATGGTAACGGAGAATGTTTAGTATGCTGTAGCATGACTGTCCAAAGGTAATATTTCGTTTTTATTGGACAGACGTTAGACTGTAAGATTGAAACCGTTTTGTACTGGTATGTCTTTAGTCACGAACGTGTATAATCAAATTTATACGGCTGTAACTGATGATAGAGTTCCAATGTAAATAGTTTTGCATCTTGTTCTTTCTAAGAAAATTACTGAAAAACTAAAAATGTTTTAACATTGTTTTAAACAGAAAATATTGGTTTATAATCTAATAAATTTTGAAATTTCTACCGTTAGAATTGCCCTAGTAAGGATATTTTTTATACCGTCCAATAACAAAATAAATAATTTTGCATCTTGTTATTTCTAAGAAATTAACTCTTAATTTCTATCGTTAGAATTGTCCTTGTAAGGACTTTTTTATACAGTCCAATAACGAACTAAATAATTTTTCACCTTGTTCTTTCTTAGTAATTGACTCAAACTAAAAATGATACAGATGCATATTATACATCATTTTAAACAGAAAATATTGGTTTATAATCAGATAAATTAACAAATTTCTATCGTTAGAATTACTGTCCTTGTGGTGATTTTTATACTGTCCAACAATTAAATAAATAATTATCCATCTTGTTGTTTCTAAGAAATACACTCAAAAACTAAAATACATACAGATGTGTATTCTACATCATTTTAAGCAGAAATTTATTTGATAAATTTACAAATTTCTATCGTTAGAATTATCCTTGTAAGGACTTTTTTATACAGTCCAATAACGAAATAAATAATTTTTCACCTTGTTCTTTCTTAGTAATTTACTCATAAACTAAAAATGATACAGATGCATATTATACATAATTTTAAACAGAAGATATTAGT
Source organism: Melinopterus prodromus (assembly GCA_964023965.1). Taxonomy (NCBI): domain Eukaryota; kingdom Metazoa; phylum Arthropoda; class Insecta; order Coleoptera; family Scarabaeidae; genus Melinopterus; species Melinopterus prodromus. The sequence continues at coordinate 10,442,648 of OZ030395.1, forward strand.
TTATAATTAGATAAATTTACAAATTTCTATCGTTAGAATTACTGTCCTTGTGGTGATTTTTATACAGTCCAACAATGAAATAAATAATTATCCATCTTGTTGTTTCTAAGAAATTCACTCAAAAACTAAAATATATACAGATGCGTATTCTACATCATTTTAAACAGAAACTATTTGATAAATTTACAGATTTCTATCGTTAAAATTGTCCTTGTAAGGAGTTTTTTTATACAGTCCAATAAAAAAATAAATAATTTTTGACCTTGTTCTTTCTTAGTAATTTACTCATAAACTAAAAATGATACAGATGCATATTATACATCATTTTAAACAGAAGATATTGGTTTATAATTAGCTAAATTTACAAACTTCTATCGTTAGAATTACTGTCCTTGTGGTGATTTTTATACAGTCCAACAATGAAATAAATAATTATCCATCTTGTTGTTTCTAAGAAATTCACTCAAAAACTAAAATATATACAGATGCGTATTCTACATCATTTTAAAGTGAAAATATTTGATAAATTTACAAATTTCTATCGTTACAATTGTCCTTGTAAGGACTTTCTTTATACAGTCCAATAATAAAAAAAAAATTTGTATCTTGATCTTTCTCTTTTACTCAAAAACTAAAAATGATGCAGATGCATATTATACATCATTTTAAACAGAAAATATTGGTTTATAATCAGATAAATTTACAAATTTCTATCGTTAGAATTACTGTCCTTGTGGGGATTCCAATGAAAAAATAAATAACTTTTCACCTTGTTCTTTCTTAGTAATTTACTCATAAACTAAAAATGATACAGATGCATATTGTAGATCATTTTAAACATAAAATATCTGTTTATATTTAGATAAATTTACAAATTTCTATCGTTAGAATAATTGTCTTGGTGTAGCGTCTTGTTCTTTCTGAGATATTTACTCAAAAACTAAAAATGATCCAGATGCGTATTATACACTATTTTAAACAGAAAATGTGGCTTTACTTTATCTGACAAAACAAACATTTTCCATCATTTCCAGTACTCGTTAGAAGGTCATCAATTTGCTGTATTCGCCATATGTCTGACCAGTGATTTAAGATACGTGGTATCAGCCTCAAACAGATTTATAACATGGGATTTATCGACAAGTGATTTGACAAGAGATATTAACCCAAACATCGAAGGAATCATGCAACAACTTGTCCTTAGTCCAGACAACAAATGGGCTGCAGCATACACAAACAACAGCCAAGTAATTGTTATTCTTTTATTTAAGAAACAAATTCAGTTATATTTTTTCTGCATTTTAGACTGTGCTTTTGAATATGTTATCCAGCGAATTTAACCTGATAGAAAATCCTTTGGATGAAGCCGAAGAAGTAAAAGGAGTTTTTCTAATGAATCAAAATTTATTTATTTACGGTGATAATATGTGGGTTAGGTTTGATATGAGGGGGAATTTAGAAGATAAATTTCGAAATCCGTACGACCCTAAGCTATGGCCTATACTAAGTTAGTATCAAAAGGCGAAAAAACGAGTTTTGACGACGAATTTATTATTTTTTGAAATTTCCAGGAATTGAATACGTCAGCAAAAGTGATTATAAAGTAACTTTATGGAGTGGGGATATCGACGACGACAGAATGATCTTGATTTACAACAAGAACGGTTGCAGTTTTGAGCCCCTAGAATACCACAGGTTAGCCTTTTAGTTTTGACTTTTTCTTTTGTTCCTAATATTTTTTTTTAGTTCAATTGTCTTTACTAAGGAACAAAACAAACTGTATACATGTACAACAGCTGACTGCTTCATTGTGTCAGAATATGAACGAAATGACGGAGAAAGAATATGGAATAAAATCACAGATTTGCCTAGATCCTACAGTGACAAGAAAGAAGTTGTTCTGCAGATGAAATTGGACAGAAACGAAACTATTCTTTATGGTAAATAAGTTATTTTGGTCTTTTGATCATGAATTTAGTAACAATTAATGAAAATTGTAGGTACAACTAGCAACGGTTTTGTGATATGGTTGCTAAAAACAGAACAAGGCGAAGATCTATTTGATGATGCTATAGTTTTGCCGTTACCATACGGAACGAGAAACATTTCAACCAAGATGTTGCACTCCAATTCTATAATGTTGGGAGCACAAGGAAACTATGCCATCGCTGGAGTACGGTATGTTTCAAATTTCAAATTATACAGGGTGAGTTATTAGTATCCCGGTGGTCGATAGCTATTAAATAGTTAGAGAAAGAAAAAAAATTTTACACAAAAGTTGTTTGACTCACCAGTTTCTATAATGTAAAATTATTTTCATTTATACAGGGTGTTGCATTTAGGCGTAACGAAAAGTATGTAAATTTTTTTAAATGCAAAGCCCAGTATATTATATCAATACTAATAATTTTGTTGATACTTCCGTTGATACTTCCTGAGATATTCAATTGTTTCCCCAAAATATGCCCGTTGCAGGATCTTCTTTAAAACTGTGTAAACATTTTTGCAAATTTTGCCTTTGAACTATGTCAGACAATAGTCAAAGCCAGTAGATAGATGATAATATCCAAAGATGTTACATTCACTATACAGGATGTTCATAAAACTTAGTAAATTTTGATGTTTTTCAAATGGCTTTTCCTTGGGTTTTTGAATGGAACACCCTGTATATTATGTGCTATTTGCAAACAGGTAATAAATTATTATATTATATTAATTACCAGCACAAAAAAAAGAACTAAAACGGTGACCAAAGAGGGAAGAGGAGGTCCTACATTGTGGCCACCAAGGTCCCCAGACCTCAACAAACTAGATTTCTTTTTATGGGGATATGTGAAAGAGCTGGTATACCAATCAGCACCTACTACACCAGAAGACATAAAACTTCGTATAACCAATGTTTTTGACAACCTTAGAGTAAATAAGAGGTACATGTTAAGAAATATCTCAAGATCTATTATACAGCGCGTTAAGGCCTGTAGAAGAGAAAATGGGCGTCATATTGAACAACTTCCAAATATTATTTAAAATAATAGGTACTTGTTGTGCAATGTTTATTAAGTGTTTATAGTTTGTTTCTAAACTTGCTTCAAATAGCTTACTAAGTAAAAAAAGATTTAATTTTTAATAAACGCTAATAGTATTAAAGTTTGTTTTCTTAAATTATATGTGAATATACTATTACTGATTTACAACTAAGAGACAAACAAAAAAGAAAGAACAAGAAAATAATGGCTTATTTAGATAATAATACACATTAACTTTAAATTGTAAATATCACGCAAACTACTAAAATTGGACATGACATATTTGACATAAATTAACGGAAACTTGATGGGCAATTCAACTAGCACATAAAATACAGGCTGTTCCATAAAAAAAACTCAAGGAAATGCGATTTGAAAAACATCAAAATTAACTAAGTTTTATGAACACTCTGTACACACATAAAAATTTTACGGAGAGAATTTGCACGTAGTTAGTTGTACACAAAAAAGAGTGATTTTTTCTCCGAAAATCAGTTGATTGTGTGCTAAAAATTGTTGATATACGTAATATCGGAGTTAATTTAACTACACAGCACGGAGTTGAAAATAGTTTATATCCGAAATGGTGAAAATTTTCACTGGAACTGTGAAATGAAAATTAACACCATGCAGGGTGTTGAAATAACTGACAAAATGAGAGAAAGTACACTTTTTGGAGTTGATATGACATTGTGACGGAGTGATAAAACTCCTAAAAGTAAACATTAATTCCCTGTGTAATATTGATTTCTAACTCCGTTTTGGAGTGAATAATCTCCAAAAAGGTAAGATTTATACTGTAAAGGCAAAAACTTTCGGTTTGACAACAACAGGCGTCAACATGTCGCCACCAAGACGGTTTGCAGTTTGCTTCGCAGTGTGTTGTGGTCGTCACTTATATTCCTAAGTTTGCGGGGTGCAGTTGAGAGTGAGTTTCATTTCCATTACTTTTAATATTTTATATGTAAGTACTTACATTATTATTTCAAATGGAGCAGTGTATTTTCATACGAGTTAAATACGGACAAATAAAAAAATGGGTCAGAATTATCAACGATGTATTAAATTTCGACACAATTAATACTACCTACAGGTAAGTTACTTATATTACTACATATGTATGTATGTATACGTAGACATATGTATGCGTGTACATTACTTATTCGTTGTGCTCACATGCTTTTATAATTTTGTAGTTTATAAAAATGTTACGCACACTACTAATGTAGGTACTATAGAAAAAAGCTTGTGAAGATACCGGCTAGTCAAATGCGCAGTACGTTTGTTGCCGCATTTGTGGTAGTCGATTTTTGTGTTTTTTTTTTATGAAGTAGTGTGTATTCCTTTGTCCGGCAATGCGCTTTTTTTGATTTTTTCTATTTGCCTTACAACAAACAAAAATACAACAATTCTGCAGATATTTCTTTTTTTATGTACAGTTGGCAAGCTATTTAAAATAGCAGAGACAAAATATCAAGATATCAAGTATTATGATGACGCGAGTTATGGAATCGACAAGGAGTTATTGGTAGACTTCATATGGCACAGTCAACGAGGAATTACTTTGGTAATAAGGACGGGCGAAGAGGATGACGATGTTAATACAAATCCTTATACACATTCCTTATAATAAGGCGAATGATATGTATATAGTTACCAATTATATTATATGTACTTAGTTATTAATGAAAGTACTCTAGACTTTATGTACTCTGTTATATTAGTTATTAATTTATTATTATTAATATTTATACGGAGATTATTGTTATATTTAGGATAAACTGTATTTTATTTATTGAGTATTGTGCAAACATGTATAATATGTATATTCATTTACTTGTTTTTTCGAAAAATAAATTGTTAAAATGTATTTTTGATTTTTACTGGTCCCCGTCATATTCCTAATAAAGATAAGAACCGCTCTGAAAAAAAAAACAACTTCTATTTGGTACATATTTAACTTCATTACGTACACAAACAACTCTTTTAGGGAAAGAATAATTTCGCCAATAAAAGAAAAGCACCCCGCAACAGGGTAATTTTAACCCTAATAAAGGAGTTACGTAACATCTCCACGGATGTATTTCACTACTACAGAAGAACTTTTGCACTCCGGAACGCGGAAGTTTGACACGCGGGGAGATTATTTTATGTCTATAAAGGAGTAAACCTGCATTTCCCTAAACATATATTTTCAACTCCGTTACAAATAATAATAACTATAAAAAGAGTGAATGAGCTCTGTAAAAATTCAACTCCGTCTGATTTAACTACATGCGCAAACGGTCGCGAGGGAGATCCATAGCGGTGTTGAATCGGTGTTAAATCCAACTCCGTATTTTTATGTGTGTATAGTGACCCAAACAACTTTGGTCTTAAATATTTGTCTCTCTCTATATAACGATGTAGTAGCTATCGACCGCCGGGATGCTACTAACTCACCCTGTATATCTAAAAATACGCTTCAAGTATGTATGTATTTGAAAACATGATTGAGCATCATATTTTATAATAAGAAAAGCATTGTTCATTTCAGCAAGAATCTATATGTCTGGGACATAAAAACCTGCAAACTAATGAAGATTTTGGACGCACATTTCGGCAGAATAATTCAACTGGAACCGTTGATAGTCGGAAACTGGAACAGTATAGTGACTTCGTCGATAGACAGGACTGTGAAAGTCTGGAACATCAACAACATCTTCGAGCAAGTTCACGTCATAGACAGACATGAACTACAAATAGATTCAATCAGGTTACAAAAAAAAATCACACTTCATAAAGAATCTTAGCTTATAAACTTAACCCCAATGTCCTATTTTTAGTTTATCTCAAGAATTAGGATTGGCTGTCACTGCGACAAGAAACTGTGTCGGTGTTTGGAACCTTCGTACTGGAAAGCTGATATCCAAGTTAGCTGACAGTCCTTTAGGTGCAATAGTGACCCATGCTTTGATAACACCAGATGCGAAGTATGATGTTTGCGAAAATAATTCTTTAGCAAAAATTGGACGAAGCCAAAGAGTTTTTAGTAAAGTAAATGAGTTATTTTTCTAGGTACATTATATCTGCCGAATCTGGTCATATTTTAATATGGCACAGGATCACTGAAAGGGTCATATTTAAGGAAGAACAAGCTGGAATCAGACAGTTGACGCTTATGGAGGATGGCACCAAAGTTCTGGCGATATCCAAACCTAGCAACGCACCAGGGACGGATTTCGTAAGAACAACTGCCACAGCTTGTGTCAGAACAATACCAGGTACCTAAATATAATTCGAATCTAGCTATATATATATACATATTAGGGATGTGCAGTACCGAGACTTTCGAGTAACGAATTGATACCGGTACTTTCTAAACGAGTATTCGCTACTTTGTATTCGCTACTCTGTATTCGTTACTTTGTATTCGTTACTTTGTATTCGTTACTTTGTATTCGTTACTTTGTATTCGTTACTATGTATTCGTTACTTTGTATTCGCTACTTTGTATTCGTAACTTTGTATTCGTTACTTAAACGGATACTGATATTTTTCAAGTTATTCATATGCATTTATGTGTTTTGATAATTAGATGGAGAAACTGAGTATACTTTCGAATACCCTGTCAGAAGCACAACAGGGGTGCCATTTAAACCAGCAGTTATTACAGCAGACAGGCAACACATAGTTGTCGTAGCAGCTGATAAAACAAATAGAGACTGCATAATAGCTTACAACGCCATTAGCGGAACATTAGTCAACAGAATCCCACTAAAAACATGCGGAATCAAAGTGAGTACGTCAATAGCCAAAATACAACAATATTGTACAAAAACCCGCAAACCGCTTAGCGTGAAGTGACGTCGAGTTACTCCGCGCTAAGCAGTTTGCGGATAATCCATTTCCGAAATTTTTTCGTTTTTCTTTCCTAGGATGTTAATTCCTTGGTTGCTATGCCGCATAAGGGTCATCTAGTAAGTGTTACTACCACAGATAAGGGCGCTATTTTAGACATAAGAAACAAAAGACATGTGAGGTCTGTGCCTAAATGGGGAGGAATCTGTACTAAAGACGGAAAATTTGGTCTATACGCTCCGCAGAGGTAAGATTTGTGAATTTATAACTAAACAGATGTTATATCGCATATTTTAGAGGTGGCTTGGAACTTCTCGAACTAAAAAAGGGTCAGTCCGTAAAAACCTACATCCCGAAAGTAGCGGAAGGTGTCTTCACGATTATCTGCATGTTCAACGCGACGGATGAATATGTTTTGTACTACCACAGCGGTAAAAAGACTCTACGTGTCTTCAGGTATGAAACAAATAAAATGACTTCTTTCTTTTTTTCTGTACTGTACCTGCATAAACAACATACGAATACATATTTCTCTTATCGTACAATGTGTTATAGAACTTCCGATGCTGAAATGATTGCGAACTTTCGTTGCCAGGCTGAATTATCAGCAGTAGAAAGCACACCAGACGGAAGGGCTTTGGTTTTAGGAACTGTAGATGGTTGTGTATCAGTTCTGGCAATTTTAGACCCCGACAAGAAAGATATGATCCAATATTTAGCTGGAATGCCTTCTAGAGATGAAGAGGTACATATAAACCATGAAAAACACTCACCTATTGCTAGTTTTCGTTCAAATATTCAAAATTAGCGGCTCCATTTCGTCGTAAACACCGAGTAGTCACAACATTCATTCACTTTTAAAATTTGAAAAATTAGCTTGATTTCACTCTAAAATCTCGAATATCACGAGTGATTCGTATAAAATAACTCATTTACAGTTAGAATCTTAACATATAACACGAAACAGCACCGGAATAAGGCGAAAACGGACGTAGACAAAAGTTAGGTTAGGTACGCTATGTTAACGCTGACTGAGAAACTTACGAACGGAAAATTACAACTAAAATTATATATTGTCTTTGTTTCGTGTAGAAATCACTTACGTTTTAGTTTTACATCTCGCGAGACGCGAATTCTTTCGTTATTTGAAACAACATGCCCCGCGGCTTAGAGCACAACAAAAACCATACAAAAACACCAGTCCGTCAGTCATTTTGATGCCAACCTTCGCTAGCAAAAAATTGACGACCCTAAATATTTTTACTTTCGCTTTTAGTGGGCTAAAAAAGTGGACAAGATGAGGGCTCAACAAAGATTTAAAGCCGTGGGGGCTTTAGCAAAATTATCAACGAAATTTATAAACAACGACGAGAGTTCAAATCAGCCCCCTGCGCAAACCAACGGAATTGAAGTCGAGGAGTAATTTTGTATGGCAGTTTAATTTTTTAGGATTTATATGCTTAATTAGTTTAGGATAAGTATACAGATGTATAGAAAAAATCAAATATGTTAGTATTGTTTGTGAAATGCTTGAAAATATATCGGATGTTACTGGATGTAGGGTTATTTTATTCTGTGGGGTTTGCGACTGTTTGTGACTAAGAATTTTATTCAAAAAATCTCGGAATAAAAGAAAGTACAAATAAAATAAGAACAATCTTTATGTACTAACTAGAAATACATATGAAATAAATTACAAAAACAAATATTATTCAAAAATTCATAAATAAAACAACACTAATCCTCTCGTATCATCGTTTATTCATTTATTTACAACAATTAGCACTTACATTTAAAATGTAATAAAAATAAAGGACAAAAAAATAGAGAAATTAATTTAAACAATCTATAAAAAAATCTAACGATCAATCTCCCCAAATACGACATCCAACGTTCCAATGATAGCTACGATATCGGCTAGCATATGGTTCTTTCCGACTTTTTCCAACGCGGCCAAGTGAGCAAAACCAGGCGCCTTGATTTTACACCTGTAAGGTTTCGAACCACCGTCCGACACGAGATATACTCCAAATTCACCCTTGGGGGCCTCAATAGCGGTATACGTACAACCAGGGGGCACTTGGTATCCCTGGCTGAACAGCTTGAAGTGATGGATTAAAGCCTCCATAGAAGTCTGAAAGAAAAAAATTGAGGTTATGATTTTTTAAATTTGTAATAAAACAAAAATTAAGTCATCGACACTAAAATAAAATATAAAATAATACAAATAAGATTACACAAACTAAACAAAATTTTAGTTACCTTCATCTCTTCTCTACTAGGTGGCGTTACTTTTGCATCGTCGGTTTTAACTTCCCCTCCTGGCATATTGTTTAAGCACTGCTCGATAATTCTCAACGACTGTCTCATTTCTTCAACACGGCACAAGTACCTGTCGTAGCAGTCACCGTTGACTCCGATCGGAACGTCAAAATCAAACAATTCGTAACCGTCATACGGTTGTGTTTTACGTAGATCCCATTTGATACCAGAACCACGGAGCATAACGCCACTAAAAAAAATTTTAAGTTGTTTAAAAGAAAAAATCAAAACAAATTCAAAGGTTACAATGTTTTTCTTCCATACTGTTGAAACCCTGTTTTACCTGTTTGATATTTAGTTTTATCGTGAAAGTCTTCTACATATTTTTTGAGGTTAGATTATTTTAAATTATAATTTTTACCTGAAACCTAAGTTTTGGGCTTCCTCGGCGGTGACAATGCCAATGTCTTTCGTTCTCTGCACCCAGATGCGATTGGTGGTTAGAACATCTTCAACTTCGTCGATACGCTCGTTGAATTGTTGCGTGAACTCGTAGATGTCGTCCATTAGTCCTAAGGGCATGTCCTGTGGAAAATGAAGAATGTATCAAAACAACACAATTACCTACAAAGAAGCAAAATGAGTGATAATTTGAAATTATCACTCGTGAGTGATATTTTTAATTTATCGCTCGCGAGTGATATTTGTTATACTATCACTTACAATTTCATAATTGAGAATGCAACAAATATTGATAAAATATTAATGAAACATTCAGAATAGAATAATATCACATTTGCAAGAATTATTTAATAATGCATCAGAGTACAATATTGAATTTTGAATAACAACCACACAAAAATGATTATTTTTTTTCTAAAAAGTTCGCATGTAACTTTAGGACTAATAATTCAACAAATATTGATATATTATAAAGAAAAATCACAATTGTTTCAATACGCATCAATAAATAACTAGGTGAATACCACAAACTAAATAATCAATATTAAATAAATATGTGAGTGATACTATACAATTATCACTCACACATTACAACTACAAAAATTAACAAAAATCAATTTGACATCAACAAATTTTGAATTCACAATAGTTGTAATATCAATCAAACTGTACTTGAAAGGTGAGTGATATTTTTTAATCATCACTCTTAACTTTAGAATTAATGATTAAATAAAAAAAATAAATATTGATAAAACATTAATTAAACTAACAGTGACTGTTTCAATATGCATCAATAAACAATATGAAACATATTATAGAAACATGAGTGATATTTTAAAATTATCACTCACACAATACTTTAGAATACAAAGAAAATTTTAATATACTTAAATTATTTTAATATCAATCAATCTGAAATTGAAAGATGACTGACATTTTAAAATTATCACTCACAATATTAGAACTGAGAATTCAACACAATATTGATAAAATATGAATAAAACTCACACTAAGTGTTTCAATAAAAAAATATAAATCAAATTGAAAGGCTTATTATGAAAACGTATAAGTGATGTTTTAAAATTATTGCTCTCAACTGTCACACAGAAATTAGTAAGATTTGTTTTACAAAATTATCAAAATCACATTGTGTCAAAAAGCATTCATAAACAATGTGAATAACAGAAATTAAATACCTAATCAATATCAAATAAACACGTGAGTGATATTGAAAAATTATCACTCCCAACGTTCCTACTACAAAAATAGTCGAAAATAACTTACTAACGAGACTCCACCTGGTCTGATGTATGCAGCATGCATCCTAGCACCTGAGACACGCTCGTAGAACTCCATAAGTTTCTCACGCTCCTCGAAAAGCCAGAAAAATGGGGTTAAGGCCCCCACATCGAGAGCGTGGGTTCCAACAGCCATGATGTGATTTAAAATCCTCGTGATCTCAGCAAAAAGCACTAAAACAGACATTAGTCAATTACGTTCGCAAATCAGAGCCCCAAAAACTAACCTCTAATGTACTTTGCGCGAATCGGAACGTCAATATTCAATAATTTTTCGACAGCTAAACTGTAACACTGCTCGTTACACATCATGGAGACGTAGTCCAACCTGTCAAAGTACGGTAAAGCTTGCGTGTACGTCTTATATTCAATTAATTTCTCCGTACCGCGATGCAAGAGACCAATATGGGGGTCAGCACGTTTTACAATCTGAAATTCAAGAAATTAACCTTAAAAAATAGAAATAAATAAACTTTACCTCTCCGTCTAACTCTAGGACTAAACGTAATACACCGTGAGCAGCTGGATGCTGCGGTCCGAAGTTAATCGTAATATTCTTGACAGCTTTTTCCGTTGGAGCGATTTGAGCGTTCCACGGGGGCAAAGCCCAAGTTTTCGTGACCTCGTCGGGGTACATGACGATCCCGTCGTATTGCTTGACCCATTCCGCATCGGGCAACCATCTGGCTTTATTATTTTGGCTGGAAATGCAAAATTTGAAAACATAACCGCAAAATTACATAACACATTTTTGAGGGTTTTCGGGGCTTTTGGGGTGCAATACCTCGTGTGGATCAGGGCGGCTCCGTTCTTTACGATATTCGGAGCACCCGCTGTAAGGGTTTTCCGCAAAACGGTATTTAATAATCCTGTTGCCATTTTTTAATCGAAATTTTGACGTCCGCACCACCGATTTGGGACGACTTAGGGGTTTTCGTTTTCTAAAGATTCTGTGATTTCTGTGGTATCCAACGTGTTAAAATGTTAAAATTAATAAAATTAACGTGTTTAAGAGTCAATTAAAATCGAAGTTAATTATTAGTGATCATTTATGTATGGCTGATTAATTAAACATTCATATTTTTTTATTTATTTATTGCATTCAATTAGGTTGGCAATGGTCGTACTGCAGAAAATAAATAAATAATTTTGAATATTTCATTATTAAATTAAAATAATCTGACAACTACCTCGATGTTATTATAATAATTACCCGATTTCTTTTTATATATTCCGTGGTTTAAACGTTAAATCACATTTTGTAACTGTGACATAACATGTTATAAAGGACATAGGTAACATAAAAACATCCCTCATTTGGAAGAAATAATAAAAATAAAAATATAAGTGATGTGTGCGAATAAATTAACAGTTTTTGCAAAATTATCCAGGATATTAACAAGTATAATTTAATATGATACTAACAATTAAAATTAAGTACAAGCAAATTTTTGGTTATGTCATGTTTTTGATCTCAATTTTATTTATTATTTGTTTTGTAAGTATAGACACATATTCGGTTTGCAGATATTTTATGGTAAAGTTTGATTATTTTTAGGTACACAATTTTGCTGATAAAAAAAATTGCAATGCCGAACCGATTGATGTTGTATATACATGGGTGAACGGTTCAGATCCAAAATTTCTAAACGATCTATCAGATTATCACATTAAAAACTGGGTTAAGAGGGTCACTTACGATTCCTCAAGATACTGCGATAGACAAGAATTGCGATTTTCCCTAAGGTATGTTGTTTTCACCAAAGAAATAAATAAAATTGGGACCAGTGTTTTATATCGGAAGCATTTTTTTTTTATTTCTTGTAGATCGTTAGAAATTAATGCTCCATGGATAAGAAATATATACATAGTCACAAATGGGCAAGTACCGTACTGGTTAAATTTGGACCATGAGAAAATTAACATTGTTACGCATGAAGATATTTTTCTTCGTAAAGATGACTTACCGACCTTTTCTAGTCCCGCAATTGAAAGCCACATTCACAGGTACAAATCTTGATTATCGTACAAGATTTGTTAATATTTTTTGCTTTATTTCGTAGAATACCTGGTTTATCAAAAAAGTTTTTGTACTTTAATGATGATGTTTATTTGGGGGCCCCCGTCTATTTAGAGGATTTTTACACCGAAAATCGAGGGTTCTTATTGTATATGGACTATCCGATGGGAAATTGCGACTTGGACTGCCCGTGGTTATTTGTTAATAACGGAGTTTGTAATAAAGAATGCAACGTTTACAATTGTCAGTATGATGGGGGAGACTGCAATTTTGATAATGTGAGTGAAAAAAAATAATATTAATTAAAATATCTGAGAAAAGAATACTGGGCTAATTAAAACAGTCTAGTATTTTGGTTCTCCCAATAGAAAAAGAAGCAATACATCAATATACACCAACAAAATTTCAGGCTACATCGAAGAGTTACGTACCAACAACAAAAAAACCTGATCCCCACCGCAAAAACAACAGGAAAAGCCTATCGTACTTACATAACCTCAACATGACACTAAACAAAACAGCGTATCCCACATTAGAGAACAACATAAACAACAAACTTAACCAAACAAACTTAACCAATAACAACACGAACAACTCTAGTCAAACAAACCAAAGAAACGTAAGCTTAAAGGAACTATTATTAAAATCAAACGCGACCAACATAAAAACTTTAGTTGATCGACATAACCTACTAATATTAAACGCCCAAAGAAATAACAAGATAAAACGGAAACGGCAGCATTTCGACGCATATTACGAATCATTACAACACACAAACCGTCACTTAAATTCGAAATACGGTTATCATCCGAGATACGTTCCGTCCCACATGCCGTTCTTAATAGACGTCGATATTATGAACGACCTACAAGCAAAATTTGATGTGGAGTTTGAGGTTACGTCGTCGAATAGACACAGAAGTAAGACCGATATGCAGTACGCTTTTACGTATTATTATTATATAAAGCATGAGAGTAGGCAGGCTACTATCGAAGAACTCTTCGACGATTTCGATACGGATAAGTCCGGGTGAGGATTTGAGGTTATGTTTGCGATTTTCAGGTTATGTTTGATTGTTGTTGTTGTTTTTCGCAGAACTTGGTCCGATAGAGAGATACGAACGATTCTGACGAAGTTGTACGAGCTGCCGTTGAGTATAGAGAATATAAATGAGTTGGATTCGATAATTACGAACTGCACGAAGAAGGTTAAGTATTGGAGTCCGTCCGAAGTTCCTATGTTTGAGCGGTATATAGATTCGGATCTGGTGAGTCCATTTTCGGACAGCTGTAAACTAAAATTGCACTTTTATGTTAATTTTTTCAGCCTGTTATAAGCAAGGACTTAATATTGAAGTGCCACGAAGTCAGAGGCAAATTACTTTTGAAGTTTGGCGAGAAATTCAAATACAAATACGAGATTGTGAAGAACCCAAAGGACTACGTGACATTCCAAATGATTAATGACAATATCAAACATTCCGTTAGCGCTTTCGATAAAATCCGTAATAAACCAACGTAAGTTTGCTAATTTAAGAGTGTTTGATAACAAAAAGCCTTCAAACATTATTCTTTTTAAGAAGTACCCCAAAAACAAAAAATGATACACATTCATAATAATTTACAAATTTCAATCATTAGAATTATCCTGGTAGTGACTTTTTTATACAGTCCAATAATGAAATAAATACTTTTGCATCTTGTTCTTTCCAAGAAATTTTACTAAAAGGCGAAATATTATACATATGCATATTATACATCATTTTAAACAGAAAGTATTGGTTTATAATCGGATAAATTTACAAATTTCTATTGTTATAATTGTCCTTGTAGTGTTTTTTTTATACAGTCCAATAATGATAGATATAATTTTGCATCTTGTTCTTTCTAGGAAATTTAGTAAAATATTAAAAATGATACAAATACGTATTATACAATATTTTAAACAGACAATATTGGTTCATAATCAGATAAATTTACAAATTTCTATCGTTAAAATTGTTGATGTAGTGTTTTTTTTTATTCAGTCCAAAATAATGAAATAAATAATTTATCATCTGGTTCTTTTTAAGAAATTTACTCAGAAACTAAAAATGATACAAGTGCGTATTATACACTATTTTAAACAGAAAATATTGGGTTTATAATCAAATTAATTTATGAATTTCTATCGTTGGAACTGCCCTTGTGGTTATTTTAAATATAGTCCAATAATGAAATCAAAGTCACGCCTACTTACCAAGTGTACTTATCTTTGTGCGTTGTAATATAAATGTTTTTCTTTCAGGAAATTTGTGTGTTTAAACGACAACATTCGAGGATCAAGAAACAGCACTGTGAATTCGATATGGTACGATTTCTATGTGTCGATCTTTCCAAGGAAGAGCCAATTTGAGTTGCCGGAAAACTTTCGTAATCATTTTGAGTACGTCAAAGATTTGCGGAGATACCAGCTTAAGATCACCATCGTTATGTATTCCTGCGTGCTGTTTACTGTATACTTGATAATGTTCGGGCTTTGCAAAAAGAAATGTTTGCATATAATTAAAAATAAATTATTTTGTAGTTGATTATTGTGTTTTAATTTGCGTATAATCCTGGCATCCCTTGACTTATCTCTTGCTAAATTTGCATGTTTTAAATGTATCAAATTTAAAGAAATCAAGCACAGTTTAAACTTATCATATTTATTACAATTACGCATTGTACGGTGATAGATGATATAAGATGTTAAGGCGTGGATTATTAAACGGAATTTTTTTACTCATAATGACCTTTGAAATGATAGAAAGGCAACAATATTAATGAAACAACAACAAATGTAAAATAATAGCTAAATATTTATGGTTTAATCTTAGTTTTATTTTTGAAAAAACATAATATAATGCAAGATCTCGTACAAACATCGTTTAAAATAAAGTAAATTAATTTTTCTTCTTTCCCTTCTTAGAAGCTTCCGCACTGTCACCTTCCGGTCTTAGTTTCTGCCAGTTCAACGGGTTTTTACGGTACAACGGCCATGGTGGAATGGTTAACTAAAAACACAGACAAGATTTTAACGAAAAGATAGTTTTCGGAAAATTACATGAAAAATATTACATAAATAAAAATGATTAAATATGGATATTTATTAGTTATATTATTTTAAATTGTCCACTTAATAAGAAAACTAGTGCACAATTAAACATAAAACATACCAAAGCTGCCAGTGCAAAACCAGCGCCTAAAATATAGACGGTTTGTGAGAATTGTTGGATTATATAGCCCCAAATTAAGCCAACGGCACCAAATAACGTAATAATTATCCTAGATAGCCTCTCGGCTCTGGCTTGTCCCTCGAAATCCTAAAAGATACATCGATATTGACATTTCATAGGTTATGTTTTACTGTAAACTTAATTATTATCGCATTTACATAAAATTTAATAAATATGATATTGATTTTGTTTTGTTATTTACCATATGGGTTGGAAACATTGCAGCGAAATCCATTTTTAATGTTTAAATATATATATAGCTTGATCGAGACACGAATTCAAAGTTGACAAGTAGTTGAAGCACACGTCAACAACACTGGGAAGCGTTCAGAAATTTTTTAAATTTTAACAACATCTGTTCAATTTATTCAGTTGATTTGATTCGTAATTATTGACCTTAGAACAATAATATACCAATAGATTTATTTTTTAGTTATTTCTTTAGAAATTCTGTTCTAAAATGTGATAACCGTTTACATTCGAATGTACCCTAGCGTATGTGTGTTTGGTTGCATACTCGGAACATAGAAAATTCCACATAGAGCTGCTATAATAGTTGAATTAGTTAATCAATTTATTTATTATCTCTACAATATTAATTAATTTTTATCCCATCAATTTTTCTTGTAACAAATATTAACAAATAAAACTGCATATTTCGATGTATTTAATTTATTTATACAATACACATATGGCTGCTAACAATGCTTTTCGATAATAAAAAATACAAGTTAGTCATAGACACATCGACAATACACTGCCAAATTAGGTTAAAGCAAAATATAACCTGCACAAGAAAAACAAACAAAATAATCACAGAATATGTAAAATGTAGCGTGCTGACTCATTGTATAGTTATAATTATATGGCAGTAGTATAGTCGGTGTGTCAACCTGGGTTGAAATATCATTTCAAACGGATTCCCTATCTTAAACCTTAAAAACTATTTCTGAGTATTAGCGTATACAGTAATTTTAAGTTCCTTTTAATATTATCGTTATTCTCACAACAAGCTGGTTTTTGCTATTTTTTGAAAGTTTTTTTTTTCTGATTTTTCGAAACACGAAGCAGAATTGCTTTTGCTGAGATGTTCTTGTCGCTTTGGACAACAAAAACCGCAAGCATTTCTAATTTTAAACATTGAAATTTACCTCACTTATCAGCGGTTCTACACATTTTTCAGTTTATCACAGACTGGCATAGCAAAACAAACGAAATTAAAACACCACACAAAAATTTCTCTCAGGGGGTGCCGTTTAACCAAAACAAAAAAAAAACGCGATTGAAAACTTTTGATTTCCCTCGTATATGCGATATTTTTTTAAAATAATCGTAAAATTTGATTAAATAAACAAATAATTTATGTAGTAATAACCTTAACGTGATAATAAAGATGATTTGTACATAAAAAGTATAATAACGAAGATATTGCAGGTATGTGTTACGATTAGATATACAGGGGTGATCAAAAGTTGAAATAAGGTTATATAATTTTAAATTCCGACTGCCCCCTAGGCGGTAACAAAGTCAATTACATCAAAATTGACCTCTTCATATCGTAAATAGCAACTATATAAAAACTATGTACATCGTAGTTTAGTTTTTTCTTTACGTATACGTGCAGTATAGTTAAAAACACATGGATGGAGGAGTTGTCCAACAATTTTTTGCCGAAGGCTCGCTTATCCTAGAGAATTTTTATTTACTTTTATTTATTGTTAAGTTTCTTTACGTATATCAGTTGCATAAGTATACATTTTACGATTTGGAAATCGTCTCAAAGTTTGAAAATTATCCTTATAAATTAGGTCGTATATATCTAGGGGTAGATCTAATACTGCACAAAATCGAAAATACATCCAAAATCCTGACGGTTCCTACGCGGTTTTAGGTTAGAATCGTAGAAACGGGAGTTATAACCTCGAAATTATAAACGTGACGTAGGAAGCGCCAGATTTATAACCGTATTACTACTAAAGTACTTAACATTAGGTATGTATACATAGGTAGTTTATGACTTAAGTCAACATATACATTTTCCTTTTTAATTAATTAATTAATTATAAATTTTTTACATTGTGTTTATTATAATACTGGAATGAGCTTTATCATTGTTTTATTTGCGTATACATGAACGTATAGTTAGTTGATAGTAGGAAACAAAAACAACAGACGACAGTTTGAAGCGCCCTAACCGTTCTCAGTTTGATGTTTTTCAAAAACATAACCTCCAATCTCGAAATAAACGTCAAACTGTCGTGTCTATTTAACCGATTTACACTTTTTAATATATATTTCTGAGGTATATTTACGTATACATGTTCACCGTACATATCAAGTGCCGTCGTAACCGATAACGTCGTAGTAATCAGCCTTATTTTTAGGTTATCCCGGAAAAACGGCGAACTCAACGATAACTTAAACTTAAATACTCGCACAATGTACAAACCTATGGGTTAGTTCATTAAATTAACGCTCCTGGTTGGCTAGTTTCAAATCGTATACTTGGGTTTCGTCAAAACAAAAAAAATAACGAAAGGTTAATAAAAATTAGGTAACATTTCAAATAATACGGTAGCGCTCGGCAGCCGCGCTATCGAGAAACCTTAACGGTCATTCCCATTCGGGCTCTGCGTCGCTGCGAAAGACAACGGATCAACTTGATGGCCATTCTGATTAATCTCGTTGTTTGCATCGATCACCAAATTGCTGCTCTCCTCTCCGTCACTACTATAAGAGTCCCCCTCATCATCAGAAGACGATAACATACCTAAAACGACAAACAATCAAAAACCTAACCTCAAATTTTAGATTATCTCAAACGCAATTGCTACAAAACAAGGTTAAATCTTGAAGTAAATTGTTTTTATAGCTAAATTTACGCTTCTAATCACAAAATTTAAAGAGTATGAGCAATTAACCTCAAAACTATTCTTACCTCCATCGATTTGGGGTTGCATATTCGAAAAGTCGTGGTTCCAAAACCGTCTGTTGTTATTCTGGGCCTTCTTTTTCTTGTGTGCCGGGGAACTGGTGGCACTTGTGTTCTCCGTCGGGGTGCTGGCATCAAGCATCGGCTGCAAAATTCTCCGACGCGCATTGATAAACCAATTGTTTACTTGCAAAAGCGTTAGGTTAGTTTGTGCAGCTATATGCCGTTTCTCATCTTCAGTCGGATACGGGTGCTGAAAATTAGAAAAAAATTCCAGGTTGGATCTTGAGGAGAGCTTTATTGGATTTTCTGTGAAAATGTTGCCTTGAAAATATGGCTGGTTCACCTAATCGAAAGTGACAGTTACTAAATGTCAAATTAAATAAGAAGTCTTTTACAAGTTACAATCATAGAAAATTTACAATTAAGAGATGTAAAAATAAGTAATTAATACCATTGTGAATCAACCAAACTTTTGACAGCTGTCAAAGAATAACATAACCACAAAAACGTACAAAAAATCCACATAATACGTACCACTAAATGCTGAAATAACCACGACCTCATAACACTAGTTGCCTGCTTAGGCAGAACCCCCCGTTTCTGTTTTCTTCCGACGCGTGACGTGAAATCGCTGTCACAATCATCGGCGGAGCCCCCGGGTGTCGTCGGAGCTGGGGAAAGGGGCCCCGAAGATTCGCTCGGCGGTACCGAGCAGATATTTGCACCTATCTGACTGAGAGGTGTCGAACCGTGCACGACTAAATTGTCGCAGTTCGCCTGCTGTTGTAGCGCTGCTGCGTTATACTGCGGCAGTAGACCGTAGCTTGGCATTGGCGTTGTTTCGGCAATGGGATGTTCAATTTTTGTAGGAACGGGCTGCAAAAGTAGAATGTGTAAAATGTTAAATTATAGTGAAATATATAAATAAAGAGAAAAGAAACACTTAAAATAAACAGTACCTAATAAAAAATCAGGTAGGTTCACACGATCAAGGGTATTGTGAACCAGCCTGAAAATTTTGTTTTCTTTCCGAACTGCGTTTATAGATCACTCTGTAGATAATTATTGTATACTTACAGGTTGTGAGGGGCTTATTGTATATTGCACGGGACTGTTTGAGTCTGAACCACTTTCAGAATTTCCATGTGATAGCATACTATTGTTGTTATTCTCCAACGTGTTTAGTACGTTTGCATTCGCCATATCTACAAGAAAAAAGAATGATAATACTACTATAATAGTCCTATTCTTTCTATACACAAATCTAAATAATATCTATTATTCCTTTTATAAAAACCAAACTAATTAACAAACCTTGTGGATAATCCGAACGTAACAAGTTTTCCGATTGCATCTTCCCTTTCAAGCACGTAATGTACCGATTGCAGAAGTCTTTGCATAGTTCCTGAACCTTTTCGAGCTCTAACAGGTGTATCCGTAACACTTGTATTGCTTTAATCATCTAAAAATCAACAAACGTTAAAATTACGTTCACAAAAGGAAATAAAAATGTACCAATCCATCGATCTCTGGTTCGTTCGACAAGAAAGGTTTACGATCCCTCTCTTGGTGCTGCACGAAAGCTTGAATATCCATGTTAAACGCATCGCTAGACTGGGGGTCCGATGATTGAGTAGCTAGTTCGCAACGTTCAAATAATAATGCCAATAACGGAAATAGCGGGTGCCTAGAAAATATAAAATTTAATTAGTAATAATATGAATAAGTAATTCACCACATAAATTAAATTGATTTCCTATTATTAATTAATTAGTTTAAAATTATATATAAGTTCGATCATTTGAATTTCGCGCGTGTATGTAGTTTCCGTTTTCACCGCTAGTGTGATCGTGGACGCCGTTTCAAAACGTAGTGTTTGCCGTTTTTCCCAAAATGTTGTCGAAATTTTCTGGGAAAGAAGACGCGCGCGGCCCGGTAAGTGCGTGTGAAATGTTCCGTAGGACATATAGAAGCCGAAAGGTGACTTTCTTGCTTGGTTTCTAATCATACAAGGCCTAAAACTTCGTGTATAAACCTGGTATGCAGAACAGTATTGTCCGAACGACCATTTTGATTCTTCCGTCAAACGTAATCCATAACATCGATTCCTGTCCCGATTTTGCATTGATTTTCGGTTTTAAACCTAGGTTTCGGTCTAACAAGTTCGGAATGTGATTTATTCAAAGAAATAAGGACCTACATTGATTTTGTATATGGAAAAAGTAGGTAAAAGATGATTGATCACGTGATTCGTGTACCGTGTCGTCGTAGTTCATTGTTTTAACGATAGGTGTTTAGTGCGGTTTT
Organism: Melinopterus prodromus; assembly: GCA_964023965.1. Classification (NCBI taxonomy): domain Eukaryota; kingdom Metazoa; phylum Arthropoda; class Insecta; order Coleoptera; family Scarabaeidae; genus Melinopterus; species Melinopterus prodromus. The sequence goes on from OZ030395.1 coordinate 10,464,054, forward strand.
ACTACGATAGCCTTTTTGCGATTTTGTGGCAAGTTTTGTAGGGATTTAGTGGTAAAAAATCGATTGAGGCCCCCTGAATCTTCGCGCGGAGTATTTCTTAGGACCCGATGTCGCAAAACGGTAAGTTTTTGCATGGTTTCCCGCACGAGATAACCAACAAAACTGTGTTGGGTTCGATGGCGTTCTTAACATAACCCAAAAAACGTGATATGGGGTTAATTATTGAGGGTTATGTTTTACCTTGAGTTGATAGCTGATGTTCTTAAACGTATTCTAGTGGTAATATCAACGAGTGTGGTGGAATTATTTTATCCGGGATTGTGAAAATTAAGTATAAATAAATTTGGATGTAGGGATTGTGTAGTTCGGTTGTCACCCGCTAGATGGGCCAGCTAAATAATGAAGAAAATAAATACTTACTTGTACACTGCGCGTTTGTCGGCCTCGAATTGTGCTTGGTCGGTGTCAGGTGGGGCGAAAACCGACGCAACCAGGGGTTGCTGGGACCCTGTGTCCCCATTCGGGGGCACACTCAACATCGCAACGGCACTTTGAACCCCGCAGTCCATGACATGTTACCTGAAATATAATTAAATGCAATTTTTGCCTAGACATGGCGTTCCAGAAAATTATAACAATACATTTGTTAAATAAATAACATTGTTCGACAAATTTGAATTAGTTGTCCGCAAGTTTAAAAATTATTTATGATGTGACACCAAAAAAGTCGGCTCAAAAAATAGGGTAACACTTTTTTCGACGCCTATAATTTTTTAAATAACACAAATCGAATTTGGTATCGTTCAACAGCATATATTTAACTAAAGAAAATGTTACAACTCTTAGTTACTTCTAGGTTAAACTTAAAAATGTAAATTAATAACGTAAAATAAAATGGAAATGACTGTTATAGTCAGGGTTGCCAGATTAGTCTCACAAGAATGTCGGAGATGATATAATCGACAAGATTACAAAAAAATATAAAATTATTGTTAAAAAAACAATATTCATTTTTAAAGGAAAAATATTAAAATAATTGATGTAGGGTCAACTTGATTCTGTGATTAATAAAGTCAGGCCGTTTCACCTCGCATGTGCCAAACCCAAACAGGTCTAAAAACTCAACTTTGCGATTTTGGCAAAGAATAGATCATAATCGCCTATGCAGTTTCCATTTCCAAAAGCCCCGTTCTACAGGATTGCAGATATTTTGCGCTTTTTAATTATCTTTCTTTTTCAATTTTCTTATACGGCTAAGAAAAAACGTCTTTGAATACGTCGATTTTTTACTATAAAAATACAGATTTTGATGTAATGGCAATCCCGTATTTGAAAGTTATTTTAATTATAACATTTAATTGTCTTAATGGTAGCGGAAGAAAATTTAAGGCATTGCAAATATTGATAACTTTGAGTAGCATGGAGGTTGTAAATGGAATATAAAATGTACTCTGGAACTTTATTTGCTCTGAATACGAATGCGAACTCAAAATTACGTAAGACATCCGGAAAAGTGAGGTCAAATGTCTAAACTGTAATTTTAGCAACATTAGTAAATGTATGCCATTTGAATTCAATCTCCCAGAAACCTCAAAATCTGTATAAAATACACAATGTAACACTAATTTTCAACTATCTTTTTCTAGACAATTTTCCTATGTACGGCCATCATACTATTATATGCTGTTATTAAGCCAATGGTGTCATTTAAAAAATATGTCGATTCCGTATTAATTCAAAAACCATTGAAGGTCGGAAATTTAGTTTGCGATAAATATGTGTGGTACATATTTTGCTATTCAAAACCGACTTTTTTTTTTTTTAAATAACAGACCGATTTAGAGATTTTGTCATGTTTCAATACTTTGTGTTGTCACTGTATAATAGCGGTTTTACACTATTGTTAATAGCACTATACGCAATTTTTTATTGTTTAAAAAGTTCTAGAACATTTTGCGTGATAAATTGCGTAGTGTAAAATAATTTGAATAACATTGAATATGTAAAATTCAACAAAGTCATGTCTCTGTCTGCATGTCGTCTGGTTAAAAGTAACTAACTAACATTTCAAATAATTACAAAAATCTGACTACAATAGAATACTAATAAATATAACACATTTTCCAGAGAATTAATCGATTTTAAGAATTTATTGAACTTATTTTAATAACACTTATTGATCGTATTGTCGTTTAGATATGCATTTATCAGCATTTGGCCACAATTAATTCGTGCATCAATAAAATATAACAAATTGTTAGTGAGTGACTTTTACCATTTTACCTTTAAGCCGATGATATATTATTTACAATAATGGAAAACTATTTCCTTCATGTTTGATTTTGCCGGAGATGCTTGAATGCCTGCCGGAGACCCGAGATGAGCCTCAAATGCTGCAGGCTCCGGCGCAATGCCGGAGACCTGGCAACCCTGCTAAAATGTCGAATAGAGTGGCCAGTGGCCATGCTGAATAAGGGCGACATATATATTGCCGAGAATATCTAAGAGTTTCGTCCTGTGAGGCATGAGGTGTTCAATAATTCTATTTGTTCGTTAATACGAAGAACAACGTAACGTAGAAGACCTGTTTCAGTATTTCTGCAACTGTTTTTTTTTCTCTTGGCTTTCGTGTTAAAGTGTCCATTACGTATGAAATGTTGTTTGGCGAATTTAGACACTGATTTTGATTCATGATTGTACTTACATGGATTCAAGGTAAATTACCAAAACTTCGTAGAGATATTTTTTAACATTTTGGGTTTAGCTACTTGTTTAGCGGAGATCTACATTATATAAATCTGTGGTAAACCTGAAACTGGGGGATTTAGAATTGGGGAGTCTCCTTTAGAAATCGGCTCACGAAAATATAGCAATTCAAAGATATATCCAATATAAGAAAAAGGGAGGGTTAGTGCGGTATATGCGGGAACAAACATATGCTTGCCGGGACTTATACTGAATTCAAATGACCAACAAATATACCGTATACAAATCGATTTATTCAGTTATTTATTGCATATCGCTGTGACAAAATAGTAATGGCTACATTATTTATTATTTTAGGGATGAAAATACCCCAATTCTGCGGATTTCTCCTCTTTTTTTCTTACCTACACATATCTACGTACACATATCACTATCTTCTAATATTAAAAATTCACCTTTTGCTATCATGATTACGTTATCATATACGAAGATCTTGACGTTTTATAATGACGTTCAATTTAAACCACGGTAATTGGAAAACGATAATTATCTGGAAAACAAGTTTGGCGAAAAGTTACATCGAACGGAATTCTATTTTTAAGGTTGTACGACGCGACAAAAGAATATTTATTATGGCCGTTTTGCATGAAGGTGCATTCTGCAATCGCATGACAGCTGCATAGGGACGGACGAATTTTATATAGATTGTAATGCTCCCTGACATTTATTTTCGACCAATTTCATATTATTCTGCGATATTTTGGGGTACACGCGGCGACGTTGCGATATTATGAAATTCGGCTTTCTTATGCTTGTATCCGCTTTTGTAATGTCGCTATTTATGAATATCTTGTCAAATTATGGATAATAATTGTTAAAATTAGTGGCATAGTGGCGTAAGAGAGAGTAAAACTCACACCGACTATCCCAAAAAAATTTTGAAATGCGAAAATTATAACAAAGTGTGCTATAAAAAAGAATTCACGTACATATATTTTTCGTACAACTAAACTTAACCCTTCAACACACAGCATACTAATTTTTATTTTAAAAAGAACTAAACAAAATATATCTAAAAAGTGAATAACTTGAATATTTTTAAATACAGAAGTCACGCGTTTTCCCATAACATCGTACTTCAAAATCGGCTAAAAACCAAATACTATTATTGTTAACCGTTCAAACTTTAGCGACTTCTATTAGATGTCTATTATACAGGGTCTCCCACGACCAGCTGCCATTTGAAGTATATACATGGAGAATCAAATGAAATGAGAGTTTGAAAATTTGTGGACATAGGTTACTTCCGGTTACACCAGAAATGGTGTCAACTTTTATATTTCAGAACATTCTATATTTTATGGCATTTTTAAAATCTATATTAAATTTTAGATCAATTTTATGTTACATTCCCTATACCTAACACGTGTCATTTTTTAGATATTCATTTTTTTCGATAAAAAATAACACGGTTGCACGGTTACTTTAAATTACTTATAAATTATTCCCTGTGACCGTTAGAGAAATGTTGTCCGGCAAAATTGTTGTGAAGTTAACGTATTATCAACACTTCGGTAGAACTCTTCTAAAAGTTATACAGGTTGTTCAAATTATAAGATCAAAGTTGAATTCGAGAAGTACTAAAAGTCGATTTTTTAAACTGCAACCTTAACATATGAATACATTTCTCAATTCAATGGAAAATTTTAGAAATCAACTTTGTGAACAATGTCCTATAGATATATAGAAATTGCAAACATTGCCAAATCTAGATTGCTTTTGAAAACAACTGAACAATTTGGAATTAACAGAACTTTATTAAACAAGTTTTTAAGTCATTTTTCATTATAATGAATTTATTATTTATAAAATTATAAGCCTACAATAAAACACAATATTAAAAAGAAAACCAAATCGTAAAGTAAATAAAAAACTGCTTAATTCCATTTCAGTAACTGTTCAAAAACGTTTTCCGTTTTCCGATAAACATGCTTCAATTTGTTTTTGATATTTGTATGACCGATTAAGTGCAATCCACCTATTGTCGAACATCTCGTTAAGCAAGTCTCTTACTGCAACAGTTATGTGCGCTGGAGCACCGTCCATTTGAAACCACCCAATTATTGAGGACCCAATAACTGATTTGTTGACATCTATGACATCCTAAAAAGTAGGCAAATGTCTAAATTTCTCATTATAGGTATGTTAAAATTAATTGCTTTTATGTATTTTAAACAAATTATATCTACGACTCACATATAATAACTTCATTGCATAGGTACGTACCTATGACTAAATATTATATAATCCCCATCATGATACACGCCAATGATTGTAATGACACTAGCGTTGTATAATAATGGGAGTTCGTTCAAATAATGACTTCATTATTTGAACGAACTGTCATCATTATACAACGCTAGTTTTAAAGTCTGTCAAAACCTACGTGGATGACAGTTATGTGACAGTTCGCCTCGCCACCAATTGACACATACATTTAAAATATTTGATATAAAATGGAATTTATGAGTCGTAGATAAAACGACGTGTTCGACTTGCACACAACGGATATAAATAGCTCGCATATTTACACGCTCGCCTACGGCTCGTGTATAAATTTCTTGCTCGCGTTTTATATCCTTAGTTATGTGCTCGTCAAATAATATAGTATTATCAAAGACATTAAATTGTTTAAGCGTTTTACCACTGCTTTGGAAAACTAACTGTGGGTATTATGTGAATAAATATCTATCTATCCTATCTAGATAGCCTGGTATAAAATGTTTGATTTGTTATCTGGAGACATATTGAGGTAGTGTATGGGGATATTACACTACGATAGCAAACATGAATAGAATAAGGAGTCGCTTTCCAAATATTTTTGTGGAAATTATGGAAAATGTAATATTTCATCGAAAATTCGAAGTTTGACGACTTGAACACATGAACAACACATGAACCTGACTCATGAAAATCGTAATGAAATAAATAATTATTAATTCAGCATATCCGTTAATTTTATTATTTATTCTTATGAGAGTATATTATACCTATCTATATACCCCTATATCTCTGGCATTTTTTGCTTCGTTTGTTTAAAGAAACAGCATCTCAAGAACAAAATTATTTCCGAACTACTAGAAATTTGATTTCTAGTGATTTCTAGTTTGTATACATCAAACAACTTAAATTTTAAAAATATCGATGCATGGTTCAATTTTTGAAATCTACGTGTCTTATTTTGTATTTTTCTGTAAATTTGAGATATTTCCAACGTTACTATTTACCCCTTAGAATATCCCACCAACAGAGAGCAACACAAAAAAAACACAAACCACATAAAAAACACGTGACTGCGGTGTATCTTCGGGCAGAAATTAATAAAAGACGATCAAATAAAGCATTCCGGGGGTTCTTTCCGGCCCCCCCAACCCTCCGATTCAGACCCTTCCGTCCCTTAACTGTAAGGTCGATCCCCATCTTTGCATACTTCCGTCTCTCTCCTACCGCCTCGTAATATAACCAAGGGGATGTTTAATTCATCCGCCGCCGCTCGGGTGGAGGCGAGATGCAACGATATACTCCGTGCGCTTCTGTCTCTTCTTTGAAATACAATTATTTCTAGTTGGAAACACCACCCTTGGGTGACACTTGCACAAAATGACTTTTGCCCCGCGCCACCCTGTCCGTAGTATCTGGATTCTGGACGGCGAACGTTCGGTCGTCTTTGTTTAATTTTTGCCGGCGGACGGTGTGTCTGTCTCCTTTGCATATTACTCGGTTTGCTTGTACGTATACGGACGGCGTCATGTGCTGCTGCTGTGGCTGCTGCACTGTGGAGTAGTAGAGGAAGGCGACGGAATGTCTGCGGACTCTTGTGGTTTTCCAAGTTATTGGACCGCGGTTGTAAATTACCGCTCTCCGAGGTTTTTGCGGTTGTTTTTTTTGTCTTTTGTTGAGGACTGGGTGGCAGTGTACCGGAGGAATTGTGATGCTTCTTTGTGTTGTCGGTTTGGGTGGTACATCCGTGGAAAAAATATGCTTTTTTGGGGGGCGTTATAAATAAAAAAGGGTAGAATTATGTTTGATCTGTTTTTTCTTGGATGTTTCCTAAAATACTACTGATTTCTCGGTGAAAGTCCGACCAAAATTCGTAGAGTAGTTACTGAGTTATATGAAAACAAACAAAAAATGGTGGAGATCTATTTTTTCCGCACTTTTGTAGGTATATTTTTTACAATATACTGAATGAAATACAAAATCTCTTTAAACCCTTTATTGTTCATATTTTGATGAATATTCACAATAACAAAGCAACGATAAATAAAAAATTGAAGAGTTACAAAAGGGGCAAAATTCTTTTTAGTATTAAAATGTGACAATTTTAGATTTGGTCTTATTGCCAACCGTTACAGAATTTTTATTACTTTGCAATAATCTGGAGTAAACATTGTTAATTTTTTATGAGTTTCCAGCTCGTGTTCATCGAGCAAGGCTTAATGTATAATGAGCAACTGGCACCTTTCAAAACCAAAAATATAGGCTCAAAATGAACACAATTGATAATTTAATTCTATAATCGTGTCAATCGAGCATCCGATAAAAAGTCTTGATAACAAATTGGTAAACAATAAAAGGTGAAAACATTATTTTAAAATGTAACCACATAAACGGAAAATAATGACTAAATATAAAGAAAAGTTGACAAATTTGAAAATACTATTATACGTAAACACTTAAAAGGCGCCAATACTAAGTCAACTAGTTAATAATAATTGTTGTTATATTATAAACTTTATGAATGGTCTGTATGACCATAGTAGACAAATTTTTGAATGAACTCATGTCCGAAATGTATTGTTTGAACGTTGGAGAGAGTCGGAAGATTGAATCAATTTCACAAACAGCATAGGAACAATATGACGGCACTTTTAAAGCCAAACAACATTTGTGTGACTTTTTTTATTATTTATCGTCTTTGAAAGTAGTTAATGAGAACTGTTGTAATTTTGATACCAATCTTGGCCAATTCGGGTTATCTTGAATTCTTTTTAGAAACGTTAAACAAATAAAGTTTTACATACAAATTATTTATATATATTCTATAATACTCTAAGCAGTACCTAAACGGTGTCAGGTGTGTGGACATGAGTTCGATATAAAAAGTTCAGTATACTTTATCTATATTTTACACTTATTTTTAACACCTATATTTGAGATAAACAGTTGAGCAGTGCAAAAAGGTGCGAAGTACAGTAGAGCGTCGATAATCCGAACTAATTGGGACCGAAGGTTATTCGGATTATCAAATTGTTCGGATTATCAAATATTGCAACTAAATACCAGAAAATAAGATTGGATAAAAGTTCATCTTAATAAAACCAACACCATTCGATTCCGCTTTTCATAAACTATAAGAATGTCAAAAAGTCAAAGTCGAAGAAGTATGATTTATTTATGATTTATTTGTTATTTATTTATTACAGTAGAGCGGCGATAATCCGAACTACTTGGGACCGAAGGTGATTCGGATTATTAAATATTGCAGCTAAATAGTGGAAAATTCGAGTATTGGATAGAAGATATAAAACAAATGCAACATTTTTCTGTAAACAGGAACCGACAAAAATTGCTTTTCCCTAGGTTACTCAGTGATTTATTTTATTATTATTTCTTTTTTGGTGTTCGGATTAGCGAATGTTCGGATTACCGAGGTTTGGATTATCGACGTTCTACTGTAATTAAACCTAATAATAGTATATTATTTGACGAGCACATAATTAAGGATATAAATCGTGAGCATGAAGTTTATACACGAGCAATTTATATTCATGCGTGCGAGTCAAATACGCCGTTTTATCTACGACTCATAAATTGCATTCCATTCTATCAAATATGAAGTATTTAGTTTAAAAAATAGTAATTTCCATAAACAAAATTAAATTAGAAAAAAAGACTATAATTATATTAATAATTAATTAAAATTAATAAATAGTTTGCGAGTTATGCTGTCAGTCAAATTGTTCATCACACACGGTATAGTCCGGAAATAAATTATTTGCAAATTATTATTATTTACATGACAGCGAATGTTTGACATATTTCATAAGAAGTTCTAATCAGTTCTAATAATAAAATCGTTTTGACGCAATCTATGTTTTTGTTGGCTTTTTGATTGAATAAAGATTATTATTATTATTATTAAAAGCCTGAAAACGCAAAATAACAAAAATTCACTTATTATTTGATAGTACTTTTATTTATTTATTTTCGCATCGACTAATAAATTACCGTATGCGTATAATACTGCATATTTCACCTTTTTATAATGTGTGGGCATTATTTAACTAACTTTATGAGAAAATACAGAAATCATCTATGATAGACAGACAATTCACGAAATTTTATACAGATCCGACAACGACCAGTTCTGTAGAGTAGTGGTGTCCGCGGAAAAAAGTTTATTTTGTTGCCGGCCAGCTGAATCTCCTGGCTTGCTATTGGACGCGGCGCGCTGAGTATATCAAGATCCGCTGTTTGGACTTACCAATGAAATTATGGTGTAAAAATAACTAAGAATGATATTTGCAATCATCTACGGTGTTTTACCGCATTTTATTTGATTTTTTGTGTCATTCGGAGTAAAATGTTCCATACTGACTTATTTATTTTTCAATGCTGTCAAAATATTACAGCCGTTACTGACGTTAAGCATAACTCCATATGAAACTTTTTGCTCAAAATGACATGTTAATACTGTAAACTTAAAGTAAATTATATTTAATAATTGTGTTTCTTCACAAACATGTTGCTGATTTCTTGATACAGCCACATACATTCATTTAAATTTTTTTACTGGGTATGAAAAATGTTGGCTTACGATGACATTTACTTTCTACAAAAAATGCGTTTCCAACCCTCCTGCAAGGGTCCCGCAAGGGTATAAAGGTTGAGAAACACTGGTCTAATATGTAGGTACTAGGGCTTCCAATCCCGGACAAAATACTGATCCCTGGATTTCGGGATGAAAGATTTTGTAATCCCGAGATTCATGAAAAAACCCAAAAATTGCCGGATTGAAACGCCTGGTATGCCAAAAGTTACCAAATCTAGTCAGTAAGAAACGCCTAAAATAAACTTGATTGGACAATATTTTTTTACCGTGAAACTTGATCGACGTTTTCAAATTTTACCTTACAAGTAGAAAACCAAAATTTATCAATAATAAACAAAATTGATACTCCATTAAGATAATAACTTGCTCTTCCATCTTAAATTTTCGTTCTTGTAGAATGTTTCAAGAATAGTGAACGGCAAAAGAAATTATTTGATCGAGCCAAATTTTCCAGTTTTTATATTAACGCCAATAAATATTTTCATGATTTTTTGATTTCTTTTTTAAGTAAAAATTGGATAACTTTAGAATTCATACGTCATGGATGTTTATTATTCAAATAGACAAAATATAATGACTTGTATACCCAGTTCTAAATGCGTCTTCAAGTAAACCGTTATTTATTGTTGAAAATTAATAAAATATTCAGTGAAACTTCTTAGAATATTAAATATTCAATTTCTTGTCCTGACCAAAATGAATATATTACTTGTACGTCTTTCGGTTATCTCAAATATAGTTCACATAGCCCAACCCATATTATAAAATACATTTTTACAGTGCACTTTTTAACACAACTTTACCACTAAAAAAGCAAAAAAAAGCGACAATTGTGCCATGAAAAAATGTCAAAAACGACCGTATTACCGCTGTCACAGCTCAATACAAACTCCAGCTGTTTTAACCGAGACGCAATCTATGGCGTACATGCACTCCATAATGGAAAAACATCATACCTAAATATTTCGTTAGTTTAAGGTAAATTTCTAAATATGGAAGAAACTTGAAAATCGGAACAAGAAATGATATCGTTCGTTCGATTGGAGTGAACCATCGAAAGATTAATAACAATGATTAATAACAAATCATTTTTGGTACAACTTGGGTTTCATTTTACAGTTAAATATATCGGAATTAATTTATATCTTTATTTTCTACCTATTTTCAATACTTTTTTCGCTATATTTTATACCTATTTACAAATTTTATATTCTATAGTACATCACTGAATACAGGTAAAGAAATCCGCCACTAATTTTTACGTTTATGTTTTTGTTTCTGCTTTAAGTGAAGCCTGTATTTTTTGCGGTAATTAAGAGACTCCAACAAGCTGGAAATTATCTTTGCCTCCATATTGAATTATAGTTACTTCTTGCAAAAGCTGTTCCTCCTATTATAGCAACAAGTTGGTATAAACGAACATTTTATCCTTGATACTTAATTTAATCAGATATGGTGCTGTTATAGATTGTAGTTCATACTTAAAAAACAGCAGCTCAAATGATATATTGTAGATCAGTGCCCGCACTTCAACAATTAACAAAAAAATAAGAAAATAATTTAGATTTAACTTTTTCGAGATCCAGGGATTTAGACTTATAATCCCGGGATCCCGAAAAAGCTTATTATTTATCGGGATCCCGGGATTCCGGGATTGGAAACCCTAGTAGGTACGATTCGCGTTTTTTACTTTATCATACGCAGTATGAATTAATAGTAAAATTAATAGTTTAGCTGTATGAGCAAATTCTTTTATGTTTTTCATGATCATAAAGTGACATTTTTCATCTTAGATACTGGGGCAAAAGCTGCTTCTTAACGCCGGCGCGGGCATTAAGGGTTACCATGGTTATATGTCGAATATTTGTCATTCAAACTGGAGATTTTAAGACATCAAAGTCAATTATTGGCAATTAAGATTATAAGATTGACAATTAATTGTACGTACTGTCACTCGGCAATGTCAATTATTGGCGACTAAGGTTATAAGTTTGACAATTAATTGTCTGTATTATCACTCAACTTCGAATTGTTTGTATTGTTATTCAACTCCGTAGATACGCATTTCACTTGATAACGTCAAAATATTTATTAATATTATTCAAACGGAGAAACAAAACCATTGTAGGACATACAATTTTGTATGCACCTCGGGCATTACTTGATACAAAGGCTGGTTTTTACAATACCTACTGTCAATATTATCCATATACGTATTAGGGACTATACGGAGCTTGTCCTATAGCGCCAATGTGTACTCTCAGTTCCAACAATGTGAGAGTGAGACGGAGATACATATATATTTTGTCTATCGATGTGGCGTCCGGGATCAAGCTGCGCATGCCAGTAGTTATTAGGACCGTCGACAGATGGCGCTATTGTAGCTTAAAGTGCGCGGTCGGTATTACCGCGGCCGTTAGGCGGTAATATTCGGCATCACTAACGCCAAACCAGTAACAGCATGATAACCTTATACATGGGGCAGCTCACTATTGTATGATAAAGTCATGTGCCTGGCCATCAGATTTTTAAAAAATTTTTGTTTAAAATTTGTATTGTAAATAAGGAGTGTCCTGTTTCTTTGATATCCGCCCGGATTTTTTTAACCCTTCTCCTGTAAAATCAATTTTTGGCCCTAGCAACCCTAAATTCCAACATCATCTCTCATCCAGCAGCAGAGTTAACCCAGTCCGAAATTTCTTAATTCTCTACACCCCCCACCTCCCCTCCCCCCTCCTTAGATTTATTCTGGCAATTTTAAACGGAAAATGGTCGACCGAAAGCTCATTCCGCTTCCGGTCCGTTCTTTTTCGCGAACTTGTAACGATTGCAAATGCAATCATAATGTCGTTAGTAGTACGTACTACGAGAGCGCGGCGCGGAGACCGGCGGGGTACGTACCCCCTCCCACCCCAAGCCCGCGAAATTAGTTAAATTAAATTTTGAAACCCCGACGGGCCAAACTTACTGCGCGATCATTAGTTGAAGTGTTATTGCGGCCCTTTTATTATTATTGGGCGAGTTATTAAAGACGGATTTCGAATACAGATTGCGAACGATTAAAAACCCGCCCCGTCTGAAGTAGAATTTCGGGGCGCACCCCTTGTCGAGAGGCGTTACACGTTTTCTTTAATTGTTATCTGGATGTTTACTTAATTGTATCGATCGGTAAAATGTGAGGTAATTACTATCAGAAAGGGACAAAAGAAACAAAAAAAAACGATGTTCTAAACACACTGTAATTTTTTCGATTTGAAATATTTATTTTTCACCATATTTTGACTTAATATCGAAAAACACTAATTTTCAATCGAAAATTCTTACCTCAAAATATCGTTTTTTAAAAAAAAGTCGGTGGACTTTTTGTTCGTTGAAATGTCTACTTTCTGATGGTGTAAAAAAGTATACATTACTATGGTAAAAGTTCTCAAAAAATGCAAAGAAACGAAAAAAATCAAATCCTAATTTTTCTTTTTATCATTATGTACAAATTTGACCTATTTATTAGAATTTATACGTTAATTACTTGAAAAACGTAAGATTCCATGTTACATTGATACACAAGAAATTGCAAGTTGAAATATTACCAACCAAATAAGTTAATATTTAATAAGACATCTAGAATAGTTTATGCTCGAATTGTCATTGTTCTGAAAAATGCTCCAATGTGGAAGAAAAAAATCTACGAGGAAGTTAGTGATTCAGATGAAATTGTGGATGAAGAACCAATGCTGAGTGGATATTGGAGACGAAGATTGGTCTTGAAGATTTCGAAGATCTACTAGAATCGGGAAGGTTTGTCGAATCTAACGATGAAGAAATGCCATCAGAGACAAAAAGTAATGGAGAGTAACAAAAGTAAATAGAATTTAATAAATCAACTTTTTTACTGAAAAAAATAGCAGCAGTCACATTTTTTAGAAGAAATTCCCTTTAAATCCTACCTTTAATTATATTTAGAACAACTATTTAAGCATATTTTTTGCGATCTTCATGTTTAATGGTTTTGTAATGTTTTTGTTTATCAATGTAACACGGAATCTTACGTTTTTCGAGTAATTAAAGTATAAATTTTAATAAATAGCTCAAATTTGTACATAATGATAAAAACAAAAATTCGGATTCGCGTTTTTTCGTTTTTTTTGCATTTTTTGAGAACACTTACCACAGTAATACATATTTTTTTACACCATCAGAAAGTAGAGATTTCAACGAACAAAAAGCCCACCGACTTTTTTTTAAAAAAGGCAGATATTTTAACGTGAGAATTTTCGATTGAAAATTAGGGTGCTTTTTCGATATTAAGTCAAAATAAAGTGAAAAAATAAATATTTTAAATTAAAAAAATACAGTTTTTCAACAAATTGAATTTTTCACATAAATTTTGAGGTTATGTGAAAAAAGTGTAAATACAAAAGTTGTAGATCTTTTTATTACCTACAACTTTGCCATTTAACTTTTTTGCGTAGGTCTTGTAGTTTTGCCGGAAATCGAGATAAACCGTTTTTTACCCTTAAAACTCAACCACTTCCACTTCTCGACCTCAGAACTCCCGTAAATTATTTTTCCTTTTTTTTTTGTTATATTCTCTTCCTTTTCCAATTGGTTTCATTCTACTTTTATTTTTTTAACTTTTTACCATTTTCAAAGGCTTTCAGCACTGGCCTATTATAGACTGAAGTTCATACTTGAAAAATAGCACCTCAATAGATTTATTGTAGATCAAATAATTTTGATTTAATTTTGATTTTCGTGGTCCCAAGATTTAGATTTAATGATTCTTTATGACCCCGTAAACACTTCCACAAAGGCATTTTTCTAGGTTAGCTCGAATAAACGAGATATCAGGAAACTATTTTTTTTTTAATTTAATCCTAATTTTAGTCCTGTCAAATGGTGTTTCATGGAAAAAATATAGAAGTTTTTTTTCTATCATTCTATATGTTTTTTTGGGGAGCTGAATCCGAATTTCAACTTTGCTACTTCAAGCCACGGATATGGCTTCACAACGAAAATCGCAAACAGCTCAAACTATTCGACTTTTTTTCAATGTCTTGCCAAAAAGTCATAAAACTATGCACTTTTCTACGTAGACGACTATATACAAAAATAAACTACACTCAATTTGATATAAAAAGCACCCTCAAGGAAATTAATGTAGTTATAGCATAATCTTAGCCTCTTTAACTAACTCAAAACTGGGTTTTACATAAGGTAGGTAAATTTTCCCTTCTTTCAGCGCGCTCTAGCGGCCAAACCGTTCAACCAAAAATGCTTTTCAGGAGTGCTCTTATAGGAAATTTAATGTACTTTATTTTTGTATGGAATGGTCTACCTCGAAAACTGCATAGTTTAATCACTTTTTCGCAAAAAACTGAAAAACGGTAGAATTTTTTTTGTTTTTTTACGATTTTTGTTTGGAAGCCGCATCCGTGGGAAGTAACAAAGTTGAAATTCGGATTTAGCACCCCAAAAAAACATTTAGAGTGAGAGAAAAAAAACTTATATTTTTTTCCTGGAACAGGCATCATCGGAAACGATTTCACTCGACTATTTTCTCATAATATACAGACTATTTTCTTATCCGCTTATTCGAGCTAACCTAGAAAAACTTGGGGGATGTCTTCAGGGGGGGCATATAGAATCAGTATTAGGTAAAATTTCCCGGGAGGAAGAAAGTTGAAACACGTGATTATAAAAAAAAATATTCCCATAACTGTATTTTCAAAAAGTAGTATGTAAAACACGTCTATCTAGCCTTATTTTTAAGAGGAATTTAAATGCCTCCCAATTTTCATGTGTCACACCCGTCACGCCGGTTTGACAACTAAATAAGCAATGGGAATGGCATACAGTGAAATAAAACACTTGAAATGGGATATTTATGTTCGAATTTTTCGAAAACTGGGACAATAGTTTCAGCTAAACACTGGCAACACTGTTGTAGTAAATTTATTGTTTATCCCTTTTGAGGATTTTCGAAACACTCTGTTTTTTTTCAGGAGAATATTTTAATTGTCTAGTTGTGACCACAAAGTTGATCACATTTTCAACAAGTTTGCAAATTGTTGATTCAACATCAGTAACAAGGTTCGTTTTAAAATTAAATTAATTGTTATGCTCATTTATATAGCTATATAATCAATCAATTAAAATGCAGTTTCAAATTAAGTAATTTTCTAATTACTATGGTATCGATAATGAATTAAAAAACACTTTTTTTGTAATTCATTACAAACTGTACTCATGTTTTTTTTTGTTTTACTACAGCGTTATAAATATCGTAATATTCATTCCCGTGATAAATTTGCCACAATATACATTATATTGATTTTATTGATACACAATAATGTTATAGATTATGAGTCCATAAAAAGATAAAACGTACGATGAAAAAAATATCATGCACAAACTTTTTTTAATTTGCCTGCGTCACGTACAGTAGCTCTCAAAACATGTGCACTGATATTATCTGTCATATAACTGATAATTCTGATCCGTAGTATTACATATAGTGTGTCCCACTTCAGAGTGTACCACCCCTATGATTTAGTTTACATCTCGATCTAAATCTAAATCCCGAGATCCTAAAAAACTTAACTTTAATTTATTTTCTTATTTTTTGTTAATTAACGAAATGTGGACACTGACCTACAATAAATCAATTGAGCTGCTATTTTTTAAGTGTGAATATCAGTTTATAACAGCGCCCTTTCTGATTAAATTAAGTATCAAGAATAAAATGTTCGTTTACACCAATATGTTGCTATAATAGTATAATAGGAAGAACAGATTTTGCAAGTACTAGATATACTTCGATATGGAGACAAATATGAACCTTTCAACTTGCTTAAGTCTTTTTAGTTACTTTACCCCCAACAACAAGAAACAAAAATAAACGTAAAAATAATTGTGGCGGATTTCTTTATCTGGATTCAGTGATGTATAACAGAATATAAAATTAGTTAATAGGTAATAAAATACAACGAAACAGTTTCTTCCAGTTTAAGGATTTTACCGGTAACTTAAAAATGTAATATTTTGGTACGAAGCATCTCGAGTTTGTGACGAGTTGTGACAGAGGTAATATGGGCACTTTTGACATCTCTTCATCGCACAATTATTGCTTTTTTTAGTGGAAAAGTTTTGTCAGAAAGGACACTTAGATAAACAAAATCTATAATGTATGGTTGGGCTATTTGAACTGTATTTGAGAAAACCGAAAAACGTACAAGTATCTAATACTAATCTTTTTCATGACAAGAAATTGAATATTTAATATTCTAAGAAGTTGCACTGAATATTTCATCAATTTGAACAATAATTAACGTGTTCACATGAATAAACATCTCCATGCCATATGTTTTCTAAAGTTATCCAATTTTATCTTAACTAAGAAAACAAAAATGCTTTTTTTTACAATTTTAAGATGTAAGAGCAAGTTATTATCTAATACAGTATATATTTTGTTTCTTATTGATGTCAATACGCACACTTTGACACCTTTTACCTATTAAACCTTCAATTTTGGTTTTCTACTTGTAAACTTTGAAAACGTTGATCAAGTTTCGGGTTAAAATTTATTATCCAATTAAATATATTTTAGGCGTTTCTTACTGACTGGATTTGTCATCCCAGGCGTTTTGATGCGGCAATGTTCGCTTTTCTCATGAATTTTTTCGTTGCCTTGGTGATATAAAATTGACGATCGATATGTTTTTGTGTTCAGAATGTCAGCCTGATTGAAAAATACGCACAAATAGTATAGTGGCGTCATTTCCGGAAAAACCGGAAGTCACACTAACGCCAAGGAGAATCCAAAAAAACATCTTAAAAAAATACTTTTTCTGTTTTTGGAAACCCCTGTTTTTATGATAGTTTTCACTCGTACCGTGAAGTTTAAATTTAAAGTTTTAAAGATGACGTCACTTCCTGAAAAACCGGAAGTAATCAGATACTATAAGTTATCTTTATGTTTTAATAAATTTAATTAATTTTATTTATTATTATTGATTTTTACGTCTCTAGTGTCTGTCTATATTTGAAAAACAAGAACAGAAAATACATAAACAACAAATTAATGGATAAAAAACGGATTTTTGCTATTTTATCTAGTTTTTATTGACTTTACGATAAACTTAATACTATTCACGTCATCATGTGTTATCCTTTATTCTTATTAAGTGTTATTTTTAAATGACTAATGATAATTGCCCCAATGCGACAAAAAAAATATTTGCACAATCTTAATACACTTTTAGTCGGAAATTGGACAACCTATACGTACAAATCCAAAAATACACAGCCATTTCCTCTGAAATTAAACATTAACCATTGCACCAATTGTTTAATTAACAAATACCAAATCTTATCGCTCTTTATAACATCAATAAAAAATAAGGTAAGCACTACTATATAGTAGTCCGTTTCAGCCACTGTTCAAATCTCAATTTACGATATAATCACCGCTTATCAGCAAAACAGCATGACACACTTTGCTCCTACCAAAAAAAAATCAAAATTTCCCATTGCGTGCACATAACCTCAAAAAAAGTACGCACCTAACAACCTACTGTGCAGAAGGGCATTTCAATTTACACCAGTTATAACTACCGCACTAATAAATACTGTCAACACGGAAAAATTCCATACCAGCGCAGTACAAAAGACACAAAAACACAAAAACTAATTTATTAAAAAAAAACGTAGTATTTTTTAAATACTTACATAGTATGTTTATTATCGAAAAAATCGCAGTAGGCAGCACAAGTTTAGTTGAACATGATGATCGAAGCCTTCTTAGTTCGGGTCTTCCAAAAAAAAAGTTGAAGGTTAAAACCAGCACTAGTGTCGCTACGGAAAATGTGGATATTTGCGTGAAAAAACAGCGCGAACTTGTCCCGTCCGGTTATAACGTGCCGAACATGTGGTTTTCCAGATAAAACCGTTTATTATTCTGTGTTTACATGTCACTTTTGCCTTAACAAATGACTATCTGTCTAGACTCGAAGACGTATGTCAATATTCGTCAACGCCAAAATGGCTACGCCTTTGAAATGTTATCACAGACGTACCGCGCGACGTCTATCTCCTTCTAACTCGCTGCACAAACCGGGACATAACCTAGAAGGTCGCGTCTATTCTTAAATTACCGAGAACACGCCCAGCGTTTTCGTATTTTATTTAATTCTAACTAAAAACTGACTTTAACCGATGAAATTTTACATCCCGTAGATAAAAGCGATTATTACCTACACCCCGAGCTAAAAATATCGGTAACTTTAAGTTATTTCCAAAGAAAAATCTCAATTTCTTTATTTTTTGTACAGGGCATGCGCAGTTCTCTAGTACGGCCTATAGCCGATTGTTTTATTTTTTTGTTTGGTTGTCTAGTTTCAAATTTTTGGAAATTCCCCACCAATCATTGTTTTGTTTCGATTCTGTTCGCTTTGCATTTTTTCGTGTAAATCTGAATTGATATTTTGCTAATTGTGTGTATCGCTAAGATTCTGGCTCCGCCTACTGATTCCAGTGCCTCTACTGTCGATTTGGGGAACTATTGGGGATATTTGAATTTTAAAATGATTATGTATTGAGTTTTTTTTTTATTATTGTGTATACTACTTTTTCGTAATATCTTTGTGAGAATCTAGAATTTTGATATTTGCTGTTTATTTTTGTGTAACTAATGGTAATAAGAAGTACATACAATGTTTTTAGGAATTGTTTTTTAGTGTCAGCGTAAAAGTGACAAAGGGATTTAGAAAATATCAATGACAAATTTCAATAAAAAATGCAAAGACACCAGAAAATATACCCACACAAGAAAATGTGTGTGTTTAGTGTATTTTATGACAGTTTTAAATTCTATGTCACTTATCAAATTATGTGACAATTGTTTTATTGAATTTCATTTATTATTAACTTATTGTAATCGCGCCGAAAAAAAAATTGAGATTTTAGCGGAAATAGGTGTTTTTGGGTCCCCTGAACATTTTTGACCAAGGTCCAAAAAAGTCTGTGTGTGTGTGTGTGTAAACGATTTTTGTGGAGACGATTCCGGAGAAACTACTGAAGGTATCGGAACGAAAGTTCATATTTAGAAGTTTCATGACCTAACTTAGAGCTGAAAAGCTTTTGGTTCACAAGGGTGCAAAGGAAGTGGTAGTTTATTCTAAGCCTTTTTCAAGGATTTTGCAAATGAGCCGCCATTTCTGTAATTTCGTCAAAATAGTTAAATAATAAATTAAACTAGAGGAAATTTTGAATAATTTATGTTTATGACATTTTTTCGTAAAATTCATAGTTTAGCTGCAAGAGCAAATTCTAGTTGATCGAAATCGGTCGCATCTGCATTAATAGGAAACTACATAGTAGCCAGGATTTTGACAAATATTTTTTCTGTTGTCACATTTGAAAACAGCTGATCTCATCAGAGGTTGGAGAACCACTATGGAACGTTGCCGCTCTAGTGCGGCAAATTATAATATACAAATTTCAAATAAAATAAGATCACCAATTTGATTGTTTGTTGATAAGAAATATCCACCCGTCTTTATATCTAATTCTAAAAACAATAAATTGAGAAAATTATAAATAGTATAGCGATGAGTGTAGTTTTATTTTAGTATGTTGGTAGGGATGTGTCATGAACAATTATAAATCTGTCAGAATTTGAATTACCTTTTTAAGGTGCGTTTTCATTAGTGATAGTGGCAGTGGTAGCAGACACCATTATAGTATTTCAAATAGGAAATTGCTAGTGACTCATGTTTATGTACATGCAAACTAATATGTGTCAATATCATGAATGTAAGAAATACTATAATTTCGTATTCTACCACCGCCATTAGCTACCATTACCAACACAATAAACGTTGATGTCGCTCCTGCCAAAAACTAGATAGCGCGACTCGCTCACATGCAACGGCGACACTCCGCCTTCGGTGACGCGCCGCATCACCGCTCGTCGCGCTATTCCGTACTTTCGGCATTTGTGACATAAATAACTATTATTCTAATGACGTAGTGTAGGTAGTGTCAAATGCTGATGCTTTGACAATACCTACGATTTATCTCAATAGAATAGATTCTCATGCTGCTAAACTATTAATTTTATATATTGTATGATAAAGTCATGTGCCTGGCCACATCAGATTTTTTTTTACTGTTCTTGGTTTTAGGGATTATGACACCTGTCAAATGTTTTTTTTATTATTTTATTATTCTCTCACTGAATGTAATCTATGGTAAATTGAAAATACTTTCATTTGTTTATTGCGTAATTTCGGACATCTATGACCGCTATCAAATTCACCTGATATTTATTATAATTGTGTGATTTTAAATAATAGGTATCCGTCACAGCTGTGTGTTAGTTATTTTTGTCATTGAATCAGCTGCACAATATGTAGGTATCTGTCACATTCTGACAGTTGTCAAATTTTATATTATTCATTTTATTAACTTATTATTTTTGTTACTGTTCTTTTGGTTTTTAGCAGTTATGACACCTGTCAAATGTCTATTTTTATTATTTTTTCACTGCCTTAATTTACAACTTTTATTCATGTTACTGCATTGATTAAATTTTGACTTGTTTTTAGCAGTTTTTATGACAGCTGCCAAAATGCATTATTTATTTTTTATTAGTTTTTACTTAATCATAACCTAACTTCCTAATGAGAACTGTCAAAAGGATAACAATATTTTTTATCACTCTGCCCTTGAATATTAGCAATTATTTATAACAGCTGTCAAATGGACTACTGATATTTTTAACAAATTGTTATTGTCACTGTTCCCTTGCATTATAAATGTATCATTTATTTATTACCGCTGTCAGATTGGTTCCAATGCTAAGTTTGATAGTTTTTTTTACAAATGTTGTTACTTTTCTTGTACCTTATCTCGTTCGGATTTCAACATAACCTAAAAAATACTTTATACTACGAACAAAAAGAACACATCAGCTCGAAACTTATCGTTTATTAAAAGTAATCATTCTTACGTTACATCACAGATCTGTAAGTCGTGCCGAAAACTTAAATACGTATTAAAATTAAAATAAAAAAACATGCAAAACGAGCATCTAGTAGTCCGCGGGTGGTTTTGAAGTACCATATTCGACAAGATTCGCTAGTTCAGCCGCACTGTACCCCACTAGCTGTTTGAGATCGCACACAAACTTGTACGTACAACGTTTTCCTTGTACTTTCGAGAGCATTTCGTTATGGTAGTAATAACGCAAGCCTCTTGCCATCGTCTCGTAAGTCATTGACGGTTTATTCTTACGTATACCCCAAAGTTCCGCTACTTTTGCCGGATTGGCTAATGTGAACTCACTGTCGGTACCAACTGAAAAAAAAATAACAATAGAAAAACTATTTTATACGGTCAACCGTATAAAATTTAAGGGTAATTCCTGAAGTTGTTCATTAAAATAATATTATAACACAAATATTTAATAAGTACGCGGGCTTTCACGGCCAGAATCATTTAGAAAATAAACTGCTCCCGGGTTATGCCGTGTGTCAAGATTTGTAAATGCTGACGTTTCGCGAACCATGTTACTCGCTTCTACAAAGCTAATTGAATACTGAAAACCTACCAAGAAAATCTCCCTTATATACCTAAATTTACACCTCAATACGCACATCTGGAGCTACCGCTCCCATGTGCTTTTCCACCTGACCAAAATTTAGGTATTTACTCTACGTAAGGGCAAATACCCGGGTAAGTACCCATTTTATAAGTTCCCACCCGCGGGGTATTTACCCGGCCCACATCACTGATTATAACTAACTTTTTTAATATCTTTTTTATCTTACCCAACCAATGTATGATATTTTTATGCTCCCTCGAAGTCAACAATTCTAAGAGGAATTGCCATAAATGAAATTGACTGTTATCTGATTCGACATTTTTTCTCTGGTTTATCTAAAAAAAAAAATAAAAAATTAAAATAAATATTACTCAAAATAAACCAAATAAACCAATACTTTTTTGGTCTGTTTTGACAATTTTGATGCTTCTTTCCCCTCATCTTCTTTCTTTTTCTTAACAACAGCTGAAAAAACACGACAACAAAATTATTAAATTTTGTCGCACAGCTAAACCAAAAACCTTTGCCTCACCTACGAGTTTCATCTGTCGAAGCAGCTCCAAATGCGTCCAAAACACATCTCCGGGATCGTTTGGCACAATTTTTTGAAAATCGACCAGCGTCAGTTGGTACAACTGCGTGCCGTTTATCGTCCAATCGGATAGCTTCAACTGCGATAAGTTGAACTGCCTAACGGCCCACTGTACCCAAAAACGCACATGCAGGTCACTCCTAGAAAGAAACAAACAAAGCAAAAATGTAATATCAGTGTTGTGTTGTGTTTGTATAATCAAATCAATCCAACGATTCCGGATATTTTTAGGTTATGGAAGATCTCTCAGATAGTGTAAAGTCGAAAAAATTCATCAATATGCGTCGAATTTCTTATATATGATGTTTTTGCTTTATCATACGCAATATGATAAAGTGAAACTTAAATTTTACTTGAAACAGTGTATATTCTATAAGTTATAGTATTTTATACGTATTTTATAGTATTCTATAAGTCCATAAAGCACTTATTCTTACTTCTGCGCATGCTGAATGGGGGTTTTGCCCGTCCAAAACCTGCATTGCGCATGCCCAGACGAATACCCAATTGTTTTTACTGCTGCTCGAACAAACCTATTGAGTGCCGATCTGCCGGTGAGTATGCAACCGAAATAACTGCGGAGCTTTCGGTTGCGTATGTTAAAATCGCCTTAGGAATTTTTAAAACTAGGTACACTGGTATAGGCAAAACTGGGAGATAGTGTTGGTTAAACATCGATAGTTGGCGTGTCCGATAGTTATCGATAATATCGTTAAAGCTATCGATACTATCGATAACTATCGAACTTCAACACAGTAAAAACTTATCAAATAGATATATTGTAAATAAATTAACGTTTGTAAGGTTAACCAATAAATACCTATACGTAATTCTCTAAACAAAAAAGAACATAATAAATCATAATAAATATTTATTATTTCAACAAACAATGTTAACAACAGAAACAAGTCCAAATAAAATCTTCCTCACTGAAAAGAATTTTGAATAAATATGTCATTCTAAAAAAACAGATAAATAATTATTACAATAAATATTCTCAATAAAGTCCTCGTAAATAAACAACAAATTTTTAAACCAGACATTTAGCAAAGTTTTTGTTCTACTTGCTAAAGTAATTCCCAACACGAGACTTTTTGTTAGAATATTTCTTTCACGATCGTAAATATTGACATTGAATGTTAGGTTAAACTTAAAATGTAATTTCTCTACATTTAGATCCTCCTATTATGATTCTTCTGGACTCTTTCCTGTAGATTCGACAAAATATGCGATAATACGCCACAACGTTAAAATTTCAATATAGTACAGTAGGGTGTTAAAGTAGAAAAAAGCGGCCTTGAATAGCTTATTAACATTTTTAGAGGATGGTAATTGGTATCGATAGTTTTAATAACCATCGATAGTTTTCGATAGTCATTTACCATCGATAGTATCGATAGACTATCGATGTTTAACCAACACTACTGGGAGAGCTGAAGATTACCCATCATTTCCTCCAAAGAAAATAGAGTATAGTTAGAAATGCTAACTTCATGTTAAAATATCGCAACACGAAAAGAGAGAGACAGATAGATTGACATTAACTGAGCAACCTACCGTCAGGGTGCGCTCGAGGCAAAAATGCGGGAAATTTGAACGTGTGCTATACATACGTACCATACCTAATAATTTTTAATTTTATTCTATTTTTGTTTTTTAATACTAAACAAGCAATTTAAAACCATAAAACACTTACTACACAAGTTTTGAAATAAAACAAGAAACATTTTAGTGTATTATTTATTATTATCATGAAATAAATACAAAATACATAATATAGTAAAATAAATAAAATATTCTGTATACTCTACACATAAAATAATAATATAAAATCTTACAATAATAAATAATCAATACATAAGGTACATTTCTCACATCCATGATCCCAGCAGCAGACATCTAAAACAAAAGAAAACAGAAGCAGTATTTGTTCAAAACTACATTTGTCTCAGTTTAAAAACCTTAATATTATTAAGGGTCAAAATGAAATTAATTTAATTTGTTTTTTTAAAACTTCTTAACTTTTTCATTATGTCCTGAACTATAACTTCTCCTTGGTAATTTATGTCTTATGTATTTGTATATATATAAGCAAATAATGTTTGTAAATAATGTTATTTATGTCCATATTCATCTAAATATGGATAACGCAAATAGTGTACTTTATTTACTAGCTCCGCTATGGATAAAGCAAATAGTGTACTTTATTTACAAGCTCCGCTACTTTGTCACTAGAGAACACGTCAAAATGTTCTTCACAAATATGAAAATGTTTACAATCCTTATCTGGGTTAATATTATAATGATCTTTCCAAATATTTAATCGTTGGTTATCTTTTAAGGGAATTTAAAGAAATGTTTATTTTTATAGTTTTGATCTGAGGCGGAGAGCGTTTTGTTTTGGTAAAAGTCGGGCGCACCAGTTTGATCGCACTGGTGCAATTATTCACAATCGTTGGGCAAGCGAGTGCAAACAGCATTGGAGCGATATAGCACTGGACGGCACGAGCTACGAGAGCTCGTGGAGTAAAATATGCACTGAGTCACAGATTATCCAGATACGCAACTCGCAGGAAATCACACGTTCAGAATTTCATTGCGCATGTTGACGCGCCGGGTACTTTTTTCATTCAAATGGGAGGTCGAATAGGCGAAATTCTGAAGGAGGGGGAAGTATTACATTTTTATAGCGAATAGCTGGCGAGCAAGGTGACGCCTAATAATAGGTCGTCGTGGTTACCACATTTGTGTTCTACTCAGCGGGGGGCTAGGCCACGTAAAGTCATGACGTTTTGTGACGTCAATACCATCAAGTGGGATTCAAGGTCAAATATTTAGGTACCGCCAGATCAACGCTATCGACACGAAGTTACGCGTCTGTATAGTCTGTGACTGAGTGCAGGTTCTGTTACACCGGTATTCCAACAGAACACGAAACACTCTGTGAGCGCATCCAACAGAACACAAAATTGTGCACTGGTGCGCCCGAGTTATACCAAAACAAAACGCTATAAATATGAGTTGGTGCATTTGGGATATAGACAGGCAAATTTCTTACGTTCCAGAGATTCATATGCCATTACAATGAATAAACAACGGAACTCATAAAAATATTTAAAAATATACTCACCCGATAACTAGTCATGCTTCCGCTCCCTTTCCTTTTCCCGTCACTTGTCCCTTTGTGTAAACAATGATCCTAAAAGCAAGTGGTAGTTTATACAAGAGTATTAAATATGTAATTTGATTCATACCTTTGAACGGAACTGACACGTACAACTCTGCAAATCACTGCAAATTATTTTCTATGATTGACGCTTGTTATGTTAGGTTATGCCGATGCGGGACCGTACTTACGAGAGGTTAGCTATGGAAATTTATCTAGTTACATGCTAGTTACAAACTGTTAGGCTAACTTCACGTTAGAAAATTTTACGCAAGCTCCCCCTGACGGTAGGTTGGCAAACCAAAGCAAAATGACGTCACGTGTTTCCATATCGTCCATTTAAACTTTCACCCGGGTGATTTCCTCCTTTGACAGAAACAGAGACAGCATGACATCGTTCATCTCACTTTAATTTGTTGGGTGGAAAACAAAGCAAAAGTCCCATATAAGATCATGTATTTGAGGCTTGGTAAATAAGCTTAATATAAACAGTTTAGAGTGAAAGAGCATCTAATTTGGATTTTTTCTGCGGGTTTGACCTTTATTAAAGAAGTTTTAAAGCTAATTTTTGAATATTTCACGGTGAGTATTGTATAAAACGGTGTTAAAATTGAGTTCAGAAAGTGAGGTTAAGGTAACAAAGAGTGTTTTTATTTAATTTTTAGCTTTAAAATTTGTCAAAAATGGTTGCGTGGTCGGCTGCGGGTCGAACATAAGTCGAGATAAGGAAATTAGCTTTTATAGAATACCAAAAGTTCTCGTAGAAGGAATAGATGGCTATCGGCTATTAAGAGAGGACTGGACCTTTCTGAAGCCGAACTAAAACATTGGAGGGTTTGCAGTAAGCATTTTATAACAGGTAAGTCTTTTATGAAATATAGATTGGAAATATTTGTTTATAAGGTGTCATTTTAAGGTAAACCAGCAGCGCAAGATGATGATCATCCCGATAGGGTGGCCTGCACGAATATTAGCTATAAAGTTGGTGCAAGTTTAAAAGATGAACAAGCTGTGGCTCGTAAGCAACGCTTAGGAAAACGTAAAGCTTAAATATCTGGAAGAACCATTTATTAATAGCGTTTTCTTTTGGTAAAACTTGGGCGCGCCAGCGCCAGTGCACAGTTTTGTGTTCTCTTGGATGCACTCACAGAGTGTTTCGTGTTCTGTTGGAAACCCGGTGCAGCAGAATCTGTACTTAGTGAACATTTTTCTCCACGAGCTCCGGGAGCTCGTGCTGACGAGTGCAATTTGGCTTTAATGCGTGCTCTGTTGGGATCGCACTCGCTTGCGTGAAAAATTGCACCAGTACGTTCGAACTAGTGTGCCCAAGTTTTACCAAAAGAAAACGCTATTAGAAAATGATGAAAATGAGTATTTTAGTCTACTGATTTTAAACAAATCTAAACTTGATTTACATTGTTAACAAAATTAAATTCAATTTTTTAAATTAAATTAAAAATTACAGCTTCGAACTGGATTTTACCGGGAGCCTATGACATGCTATTTAGAGGTTCCCAGCTCAACGCTGGGTCGACGCTGTGATTTTTCACTTAATTTTAAGAATTACAGCTCCCACTTTATCATTCTATGTTTGATATTTTTCTAGCGGGTTTACATAATGCTTGAGCCTTTCAATTATTAAATTACATTGTCTTATCTCTTATTATGTCTTTTTTTTTTTCTATGAAATAAGTCAAATTTATTTAAATTCCTTATGTCCTACATGCAAATGTAAAATATTGTCAAAAAGAATCGGAATAAAGTATATGTTGTACTTACCGTATTATTCTACATACATTTCAGGGTTTTTAAATAATAAATCTATTAATTTACAATCATTGTTTTATTAATTTACTCATCACCCTCAACTACTCGCTTGCCTTCAAGTTTACTAAAATATTTACATATAATTTCAGGCAAATGACAATATTTCTGGCAGTGCCGTAATGTTAATATATAATTCATTTTCTCGAGCATATATGGATCCAAGCCAACACATTCAATTTTTTGCTTATACCTCTCAGTAACGTCAAAAAATATTTGTTCGACTTGCTTCAAATACTCGCTAAATTGAATATTTTCCATACAATAAACCTGCAAACAACACGCGTTGAAACATAACCTTACATTCTGAACTCGCTCTTTGACACCGTTTTGTATAATACTCGCTGTGAAATATTAAAAAGTTAGCTTTAAAACTTGTTTAATAAAGTCTATGCCCGCAAACAAAATCGAAATTAGATGCACTTTCACTCTAAATTGTTTGTTTTAAGCTTATTTACCAAGCCTCAAATACACGATCTTATATGGGACTTTTGCTTTGTTTTCCACCCAACCAATTAAAGTGAGATGAACGATGTCATGCTGTCTCTGTTTCTGTCAAAGGAGGAAATGATGGACTCATAGATTTCAGCTGTTATTTTAGACATACGTTACAGAATATTTCTAAATATTGACGCGTGTTAAAGCGAAATAGCATACTTTTCATACGTCTGCTGTATAATTTAAATGGGCAAGACAAAAAAGTACGTCTGTTCTTAGAACCATAAGAACGAATGACAGCGGTAGCAACCTAACCTCCAATTCGAGCGCGAACGTGTGATGTGAACAAGATGTTTTCGTTGGTATGTTTTCACTTTGCTTCTGTTAAACATGCTAATGATGGATATATAAATTAGATAGGACAATTATCACAATTAAATGACAGTATTTTTAATAATTAAATATTAATCTTGAACGAACTACCTAGTAGGCAACTTAATATACACAGCTGATAAATAACCAATTCACGCGGTACGTTCATATCTTGGTTCATACGATTTTAAGCGATGAATCACCTTCAGCTCTCCCAGTTTTGCCTATAACTATAATGACTACATTCCGAAACGCAAAATTTATAAAAGACGTTGAAAAGATCAGGTAAAGCTACTTTTACATCTATTCAATTCAAGCCAGCATTTTCAACCATGCAATTTTGAAAAACCGAATGAAATTTTATGACTACAACTTATAAATCGCATGGCTTGAACATCAGTGGTTTTATTTTTTGACAACATAACCTCCTTGCTTTGTTCTTAAATCTTTGTTTACCTATGCTTTTTATTATTATTTATTTTGTGTTTATAAGACACGTTTAATGACAACAAATAATACCAAAGAACGAAATGCGGAATAGGTTATGTATCGCGTCTATACAGTGGTTCCATCACATTTTCGTTTTAGAAAAAGGTGATTATCGAAAATAAAACAACTCGTGCGAATGCTTTATGTACAGACGCCGCGACACACATAATAGTACGCCACACGTGTAAACAAAACCAAGTCTTTCGATTTAACGGAGTTGAATTAACGGATGATGAATGTAACGGAAGTTAATAAGTCCGTTAATGGTTTTGAAAGTTAACTTAAAAGTTAATCTGTTAACGAAAAATTTAACTTGGTTAATTAACGATTAACGGATTAACGCTTTTCTGCCAAGCTTTGCCTATAACACTCCTTTCTAAATTTTTTTGAAAACAATGACAATCGTTCAAAGATTGAATGTTCTGAAAATTTTGAAATAGTTACCATTCTGCGGGGTCTGGGGGAATTTTCAGCCGTTCTTGCTCTTTCTTGAAGTTTACGTCAACCTGCCACTGGACAATGCGGTCTTTACGTTTTCCTTTCTCAACGGGTGCTTGTTTCACGGGCAATTTTTCTTTGTCTGGTAACAATTAGTTAAATTATGTTTACGAATGAAATAAAACGACTGTAAATATATTACTAATACAATTTATAATAACAGGTGTTTTATCTAAAGTCACAATATTGAAATGATTTTCTCTCGAAATAATAAACCAATTTTGAAAACATTTTAATTATTCAGTTGAAGCTTGAATTGTCTGAAACTATATTGTGATAGATGTTTGGGTTCAAGTCTTATATTTCAGCATATAGAAGGTGCAAGAACAGTAACGCGCAAATGTAATAGTAATGTTGTAATATCGAAGAATAAACTCGCTTTTTTCCTTACCCGTTTCGCACTTGACGAAATCCTCGACTGGTTTCAAAACATCGATAATATTGATTTGTTTGAGGTCGTGTTGCACCTGAACTTTAATCTGTACCTCTCCTTCACCTTGAACGCATTGCTCAACCAAATTCTTTTGTCCATCCAACTATAACAGAAGAAACAAAAAATTCAGGTGAATATATGGTAGAAAGGGTGTTCAATTTAGGGATTCTGATATATTTTACTAACCAATTGGGTGCCCTGTAGGCATATGAGGTACCCGGTTAAAATCCTATGGAGGTGTTTCTCGATCGTTTGTTGCATCTTCGAAAGCGGGTCCCGTATGTCCATCTGTAATTGTACCTCTTCGACCGGTTTTGGCGTATTTTCGGTAAATATTGGGAAATCGGTTTCTAAATCTGGCAGTAGAGATTCATCAAAATCTAGAGCTTCTTGTAAACTGTTTATCATTTCTGGAAATTATTTCAAATATTAGTTAAACAATTTAAAACTAAGTAAGACACCATCTATTATGACAGATGGAGCCACTAATATGTATGGCACATGTTTTACGGTTAGTTTTTCCGTCAATTTTTTGTATTGTACGTTTATAACATACAAAATTCGTATACACAAGTTTTTCCTTAATAATCGATTAACATTGAACGGATATCTCACCACTTCTTATTTCCGAGAAATCCATAAATTGGTATTCTGGATGCGTAGCGTCTGTCAGTTCTTCCATGCCTTCGTCTGACATGAAAGGATCTCTATTTTCCTTGAAATCATCAAATTTTATCGTTGCGTTCGTTGATAATTCGGTTAGAACTCCTTCGTCAAAAATATAACTAAAACATTGAAGGTTATGTTTTTGTGGATATACAATATACAAAAGATAACAAAACCTAACCTTTTAGCAATTTCTGAATGATACTCAACGTCGTCCATGGTCACTGACAGAAAGTTGTTATTTGGTTCTTCCATTAAAAAACTGTACATACAGCGTGTTGCCAGTTATTCCAAATTTGTTTACAGCGTGTTTGTGTCGGCAAATTTAAATTTTTATAGGTTATGTTTCTAGAAATCGCTGTCCTACCAACTTTATAGGTACTAACATACCCAAAAGTTACTAGAAAGAAGATCTATTTTATTTTGTACTTACAGAATTTGTTAAAATTACCGGAACATCTAAATAATTCTCAAACCGTAACCATTTTTAAACCGTTTTTCAAACAAAAGTTGTTTGGTTTTAAACAGCTGTCTTTTGAATATATTTTGAATATACAAGGTGTTCATTTTATGATGGAA
Organism: Melinopterus prodromus; assembly: GCA_964023965.1. NCBI lineage: Eukaryota > Metazoa > Arthropoda > Insecta > Coleoptera > Scarabaeidae > Melinopterus > Melinopterus prodromus. The sequence goes on from OZ030395.1 coordinate 10,495,316, forward strand.
GTTTGGTAACGTTTTATTTTTTAAATAGAACATCCCTGTATATCTTTTACATTTTTTTTGGTATAATCCTCAGGTATAATCAAGCTGTTTTTTAAATATATTTTCAATTTATTATTGAAATTTGATAATCTTTCCTTTTTCTAATAAACCATAATTATTTTAATTTTAAAATTGATTCTAAGAACACAGACGTACATTTAATTTGGCAGTTGAACATTTAATTTAATTCTATTTGTTCTTGAATGTTTATTTGTTTGGTTTAATTAAAGTTTTGATTTATTACTTATAACTAAAAAATAATAATGTATGTTCTATTAGAAAAAAAAAATAGTTAGACAATAGTTTGTTTCACTCTCTTGTTTGAAATTTTTTAAGGTTAGGTTATTATTTAGTTGTCCCGATAGTTTTGACTAATTTTGATTAATTGCTTGTGCCTAAAAAATTATGCATGTTATGAAAAAAATATTCCTACAAAAGATTAATCTTGAAATAAAAAATGTAAAAATATACAGGATGTTTATTTGAAAAAGGTAATGTTACCAAATTTCTAAAGTAAAATGAATGTATACTAAAAACATATTTAAACAATAGCTCGTATAAAACCAAAAAACTTGTTTGAAGAAAATTTGTCCGGTAAATTTTGACTAACCCTATATAATATCAACAGTAATAAATAAAACAACTTTCATGAAATAGATACATATAATTAATATTTCCTTATAAAAAAATTAATACTATCACAGCTCGGCGGTTATTTCAAAACTTGATAAAACATACAAAATTCGAACGGAAAAAATTATCAACACACGGTAGAACGGAATTCTTTCAGTATTCCGCACGTCTTGGGTTGCCGAAATTCACAAGATTTGACAGTTCGACCGCGCTGTAGCCGAGTAACTGTTTCAAGTCGCAGACGAATTTGTAGACAAATCTCTTCCCGTGCACTTTTGAGATCATATCTCCGTCATAGTAATATCGTAACGCCCTCGACAATTTTTCGTAGTTCATGGTCGGCTTGTTCTTGCGTTCGCCCCACAGTTGCGCTACTATTTCAGGTTTACTTAGTTTGAATTCACCATCGCCACCTGTAAAAAAATTCATATAAAGAAAAACCGTTTTTAATTTAAAAAAAAAAATAAGTTTCAATATACAAGGGTGTTGGAAAGTGACTTAAAAATTCCGAAAGTTAAATTTTTTGTAGATATTTTTCAAACTAAAAAGTTATTTTAATTTTTGCCCTAATTTAAAATTTTCTTTTTCTCTTCAAATAAGCAAGATCTGTCAATGATCTATTAGATCACCCCGCTATATATTTACCTAGCCAATGGATGATTGTTTTGTACTGTCGTGTGGTCAACAACTCCAGCAAAAACTGCCACAATTGGATCTGACCGTTATTTCCACTTCTGTTACTTAGATTTCCGATAGGATCAAAATATCTGACGGCAGACGAGTAGTTTGGAATAATTCTGTTAACCTAAAACATATAAATTGTGATTAGTATCCATAAATAATTCTGCTCAAATCGGGATTTATTAAAATTTTGTTAAAATCCTTTATTACATTCACATTGTGAATGGCAATTAAACATAAAATTAGCAAAATCCGAAGAATATGTTTGGATTTTATAGTAAATCGATTACATTGTGTTTCAGCAACTAGACACAAGAAAGCATTTTTTCAGAACGTAAATGTCCATCTGAGCGCATATGGACCTATTTATTGTCTGTCTTAATAATACTACGGTTATTTGAAATATTAACAAATCGTATGACTTTATTTTTTCTTCTTTTGGTAATATTTGAAACAGCTGTAACTTTTTAAGGAATTGCAAAACAAACAAATAAATTTAACAACAGGAAAAAGAAGAATTTGTAGTCAAAGTTGTAATATCGCTGGTTATTTGATACCAACATATTTTTGTAAAATTACAGCATTCTGACAGTAATTTTACAAGATATTTTTGTAATTTTACCCGACGAGTACAATAATTTCACAGTAGACGTATTTGGTAACAATCAACAAAAAAAGACTTACTTTGCTCTGTTTTATCAATTTCGAAGACCGTTTGACATTATCGTCCGTATTCTCCTTGATAATTGCTACAACACAAAAAATAAGACATCAAATTGAAACACGCCATTTTTATCGTCGTCAGAAATAGGCTCACCTACGAGTTTCATCTGTCGCAGCAACTCCAAATGCGTCCAAAACACATCGCCGGGATCAGTCGGCACGATTTTTTGAAAATCGGTTAGCGTCAGCTGGTATAGCTGCGCCCCGTCCATTGACCAATCAGACAGCTTCAACTGCGGCAAGTTAAACTGCCTGACAGCCCACTGTACCCAGTGCCGAACGTGCAAGATATTCCTGCAAAGAAAATCATCGAATACCATATACAGTTGTTTGACTGTTAGATTATTTTTAGGTTATGAAACAGTATTATTTTTAGGTTATGAAACACTAGGTATGGATATTTTTAGAAGATATTAAAGAGATTATTTTTAAAATTGATAAAGATTAAAATAGTTACCATTCTGCGGGATCTGAGGGAATTTTGAGCCTTTCCTGTTCTTTTTTGAAATTGGCGTCGACCTGCCACTGGACTATGTTCTTCTTCGGCTCAGGTGCTTCTTCTTCCTCGACTTCGTCTTGTTTTGCGGGTGATTTCTCAGGTTCTTCGTCTGAATAAAATAATTTTTAAGTATTTTCGACTAAACTAAACTACTTGTGGCAAATACTTTATTCTTAATACAGTGATTATAATTATTATAGTCAAAGCAGGCCATGCCCATGCTATAAAATATTTTGTTCGATTTATTTTCTCATTTATGGGTATGTTTAGTGTACAGAAATTCATTTTTTCTACTTTGCGTTCGTTATAAACTCATAACGAAACCACTTTCCGTGTCGTTGTGAAAACACTAGATCACTAACTTTTAGTAACTTACAGTTTTTCAAGATTGATGCCATTGATGTCAAGTGTCAAATGATGCTGATATCTCAATCGCTATTGGCTCGCCACAATCGTATTTCCCAGTTTTACCACAACTACCAGCTGTTGAATATCAAACTACTCTAGATTGTAAGACGACAGTCGCAATTTTCGAAATTTATTCAAAATTAATGTCGCAAAGTAGAAAAAATAGTATATAACACTCGTTATATAAGACGTATTGACGCACTCGTTCCATTTGGGCACTCCTCGCTACGCTAGTCGTGCCCAAAACAACTTGTGCGCCAATTTTTGTCTTATAAAACGTGTATCATAATATATTTTTCCGTCGATCGTTTATTTATGAGTCAGTTTAGTGAATAGGAAATCGTTTATTAAAGTACTCCATTAATGCACGATTTCTATTAATGCATGATTTGTTATAGCCAATCACAAGACGATTGGCGTCGTTTGATTGGCCAATCGAACATATGTGAAATGAAACCTTCCAATCAAAACATACCGCTCTCTAGAACTGTCAGTGTCAAATTAAATAAATTGTCATATAACCTAAAAATACATCGGCGAAGAAAAACCTATGTAGACGACTCTAGAAGAATACGATTGACGGAAAAATTTTGTAACCAACTCGAATATTAAACAGCGATTAATGATCTCGACAATTAACGCAAGGTTTAATTAAAAAAGAAACAATTTAATTTTTGATTTTTAACAACAATTTATATGAAAGTGTTTTCGGTAAATATTTTTACTTTTAAGTTCTGTTTATAACTTATAGTTTTGTTGCTTAAGTTTTGGCTTAAAAGTAAAACTCACTAAGTAACATTTCGTTACATTTTATTTTAACACAAGACAATTTAAAACAAATCCTTCAAAGGTTCTGTAATAAAATCCCAGAAACTTTCTCTAAATGTGATCACGTGAGAAGTTGTTTTATAGGTTGTAGATGATAACCATTAAATTTAAAAGCAACTGACCTCTTTATTGTCTTGTTAGTAACAATTTTGATTTAAGGGTTTTTACTTGGAATCTGAATATTATTGGGCTTTTTGATGATAATTTATCAGAGTATAGAACAGCACAATAAATTTACGTCACAAAAAAGGTTTTCAAAAAATAAAAATTATATAGAGGATGTGCCACTTTAATCTACCATTATTAATCTAATATTTCATCATCTTGAAGAGTAGGCCTCCAGCGGAAAAAAATAAAAAACTTTTTTACTGGTTTTGGTTTAGATGGTGCTAGTGTCATGAAAACAAGGTCAACTTATATTTTTTTATGAATGGAATGGTCAACTTTTTGTATATTTTTGAATTATTTGCAAAATTTTATTGCATAAGGTACTAATGTAGACCTACGCTAATCCTTGCAGTTTTAGAGATATTAAAAAACGTATTTTGCTTGAATCTAAACTTGCCAAAAACTGAGCATGATGATTTAACTGATTTTGAATGTTGACTCCTCATGTATCTTATAAAAGAATAAAATTAATAAGTTTTTAGTCCTTAATCCATTAATTTTCTGGAAAATATTATAATATTATAATATTATAAATATTATAACTGTGAAATTTAGGTTTATTTCAATGTTTAAATTCCAAGACTTTTGATAAGAACATTTTAAAGAAAACAGTTAGTCAAGCTGTTAAAAAGATATGATTTCGAATCTGCAAGGCTTTTAACTAAAATCTGAAAGGATTTCGACAAAAGTGTGTTTAAAGCACTGCCAGCCAACTTTGATAATGTCACTTCTCTCACATCCAATCATTTGTCTAATAGAAACTTATGATCTCTGTTGATAATTCTTTACTTTTTCTTAGAAACTCTGTTGATAACTTATACAAACATATAATATCAGTTTGTTGGTCACGCGGTACTTTTGGTATCCAACAATAATCTGGTTTTTCTTATCAATAGTGAAAATTTGTTTATAATACTACATTATAAACATTAGTTTTTCCCCTTACCCGTCGGGCATTTGACAAAATCCTCGGCTGGTTTCAACACATCGATAATATTGATCTGTTTGAGGTCGTGCTGCACCTGAACGTTGATCTGTACCATTCCTTCACCCTGAATGCACTGATCTACCAAATTCTTGTGTCCCTCCAACTATATCAAAAGAAAACAAAATTACAGATAAATTAATCAATACAAGGGTGTTTAATTTAACGATATTGATATGTTTTACTGACCAATTGCGAGCCTTGCAAGCAGAAGATGAAGCCATTCAAATTCCGGCTCAATTTCTGCTCGAGTAGACGCTTTAACTTCGTAAGCGGCTCCCGTATATCCATATGTTGTCTTATGATGTCTTCCTCGGGTTCCGATTCGCATTCGTTATACATCGAAAAGTCAGCTTCTAATTGGGGCATTAGTGAGTCGTCAAAATCACCGACTTCTTCTAAACTGTTCATCATTTCTAAGAAATAAATTACATTTTTACTGGGGAATTTTAGAGTGAAATTATAATAGTTCATGACTATCTAGAGAAATATTTTAATTACACGAGAGTTGAGCATAACAAACATTAGCAAAAACAACTTTTTCTCATAAATTTTTTCATCGTAAACATAAAAAACCCCTAACCTAGTTGCGTAGGTTCTGTCAAAGATCCCATGCCACCTTCGAGCATTACGCTGTCACTATTGTCATCGAAATCATGAGCTCTCTCCAATTTTATTCCACCGATGGATGCATCTGCTGAATAATCGGTCAAATTTCCTTCATCGTCAAAGATATAACTAAAAATTTCGAGGTTATGTATCGAAATACAAACGCTAAAGTTAAGAAAAAAACCTTTTTGTCGGATCTGATTCGTGCGTGTATACATTCTGTCCACTATCGTCCATGCTTACAACGAATAAACTGCTTTTTCCTTTTTCCATTACTAGAAAAATCGGTTTGTTATCATATTTGGTGATAATTAGCTAGAAAAAGCGTTTTTGTTGACCTTTTATATAGGTGGCAGCACCTTGCACCAACCTTTAGATACCCTGTCGATAGAAAGTATTTGAACGATATTTATAGGTCGCCTTTGACATGTCGTAACTTCGGTTAAAATTATGATAAATTCCTGAAATAAATTTAATTATATAGCCCAATATTTCCTACATAATTACTGTATGTTTCAATATTCTGAGTGATACCCAAATATTTTTTATTTCAATTCAACCCAGGCCCCGCAGTTTTTCAAAAATTCTATACTTTTTATCGCCCTTATATACTGTGCTAACTTCACATCAGTTCGGAGTTGTGTTCTGTACGGGTTGACGTAGAAAATTAGGTTATGTACAACATTTGTATAGTAGTTTTATAAAGAATGAACGCTATAGGCCTAAGTTTAATTATGAAAATGGGTTGTATTTGCACCAGGGAGAGTATAAACATAAATGGAACTAAATATACGATAAAAGAACACCTCGGAGAAGGGTAAGTATACATTTTTAATGAAACATCTGGATACTAATTGCAGTATTTGTATAAGTAATTTCTCTTCTTTTTGTTTTTAGCGGTTTCAGCACGGTAGATCTAGCTCAAAACATGAGAAATAAGAAACTCTACGCTGTAAAGAAAATAACGTGTCATAGCGTTGAAGATCAAAAAATCGCTTTGCAAGAAATCGATTATTATAAGAAGTTGAAACACCAGAATATAATTGATTTGGTTGATTCTACTTTTAAGGGTAAGTTTTGGAACATTTTTACCCAGTTTTTGTAATATATAATAAGTTTATAGATAAATTGTTTTTTTAGGTTCCGCAGATATTGTTGTTAACGTAACATCGGAGGTGTATATGGTGCTCCCATATTTCAGTAGGGGTACTTTACACGATCATTTAGGTTTAAAATCGCTCAATAAGGATTATATCAAAGTAAACGACGTTTTACGGATATTTGAGGGGATTTGCGACGGAGTTAAATACATGCACGAGTTTAAACCTGAGCCCTTAGCGCATAGAGATTTAAAAACGGCTAACGTCTGTCTTTCGGATACAATGTCACCGGTCATTATGGATTTAGGTATTTTAGTTTAATATTAGGTTTATATTTTATATTAAGGCGAGGTTCTTTTACAACTTTTTTATTTTTGCTTTATTTGTCTGAAAGCAGCATTTTAAGAACCAAATTATTTAAGAACTACTAGAGATTTGTTTGAAGTGGTTTGTTAATAACATTGGAGTACGCGTATAAACAATTTCCGCTCTAATAATATAGTTTTTCTTATTAGAACAGCCTTTACATGGATTTTGTTATATGGGAAGATACATTTTCCATTTAGTATTATGATTCTATGTTAAAAAAATAAAAAAAAAGTCTTACTTATATTAGATATTCTAGAGTTTAAAAGAATTGGAATAGCATAATCTTATCTACAAATGATTTTACTAACAAAAAATTGCAGTTGTCTATAAATAAGGTTTGAATTACTCGACCAATATCTTTGTGCACGCTGCATCTTATTTGACGATAATTGCTATTTATGTCATAAAGTTGTAATAACTATAAATACCTATACAGGGTTAGCCAAAATTACCGGAACACCTAAATGATTCTCCAACGGTAAGAAATTTCAACAAAAAATTCAAACAAAAGTTGTTTTACCTTAAATAATCCATCGTTCAAATATATTTTTAATATATGTTCATTTTATTATAGGAATTTTGGACTTTTTTTTTTCAAATGGAACACCCTGTATATTTTTACATTTTGTACTTTTAGGACTAATCCTAAACATTTTTTATTGGAATCATTTTTTGTTTCATAATTTTTTAGTTATAAGCAATTAATCAAAATTTAAAATTAAGAATATTTTCCCACATACATACCAATTTACCTCAATCAAACGGATAAACTATTTTTATTCTGCTTTGGTACATTAATATAATTAAATTTAGAAACTTCGAACATGTTACATCATATATATTAGACAATTTTTGCCTGCGACAATTGGTGTCTACTCAAGTGTCTACTGGTAGACACATTGTAGTTATGTATTTTTACTTGACATTTACTTATTTTGCAAGCGATATGGCCAATCGTTCAAAACTAAAAGTTACCAAAAACTGCTTGCAATAAATTGATTTTATCAAAACACTGTTTTGGAAACTACTAGAAACTGTTTTAGAACTAAATAGCATTTGGTTTCAAGAAGATGGTGCGCCGCCGCATTAAGGTGTTTATAAAAAATTATTTTAATACAAAATGTTTGGAATTAGTCCTAAAATTACAAAATGTAAAAACATACGGTGTGTTTCGTTTGAAAAAGAAAGTTTACAATATTTCTATAATAAAATGAATTAAAAATATATTTGAATGATGGATTGTTTAATGTAAAAGAACATTTGTTTGAATTTTTTTTTTAATCTTCTACCGTTGGAAAATTATTTGGGTGTTCCGGTAATTTTGGCTAACCCTGTATAATGAATAGAATTAAATGATAAAATGAATTGTTTATGAAAATAGAATACTTTTTATAAACAGAAGTAAATTAAATAAAGGCGTGAGTAGACAAGCATGTCATCATATCACTTATAAAAAGTAAATGGGTAAAAAATAAAAGACAATCTTTTGTTAAATTGTTTCATTCAAACTGTTTTAAATTATTGAATACATACTTAAAAGAAATAACAAAATTGTTCAAGATTGTCGTCAAAAGTTATTACAAAACTTAGAAATTTACGGAATCAAACAAAAAGATTTGAAATGGTTTGAAAACTGTTTAACAAATTGGAGATAGGAGGTTAGTATTGGAGAAAATGAGTCAAATGAATTAATAAACAGCTTGGGGGTACCACAAGGGTCAGTTTTGGGACCTGTTTTATTTAATTTCTACCTAAACGAGGTTGCTTCACTAGTTAAATCTTGTGATATGCATCTATGTATTTGTAGGCGATACACTAAAATCAATTGCAGGAGATCACTTATCTGATGTAATACCAACATTGAACTCTGAACTGGTATCAATATCAAATTTGTATAAAGAAAATATATAGTAAATATATAGATAATCATAGTCGATAAAACAGTTGTTAGGCAGAATATATAGAACCTCACCTTAATAGAACTTCCGTAAAACAGACCAAATTTGTTTGTTTTACGGTATATTATACAATATATAATAAAAATATAAAATGTTTTTAGGTTCTATGGCACCTGCTCGTGTGCAAGTTTGTGGCTCGCAAGACGCGCAAAGATTGCAGGATGTTGCGGCGGAGAGATGCTCGATGCCCTACAGGGCCCCCGAGTTGTTCAACGTCGAAAGTTACTGCGTGATTGACGAAAGAACAGATATATGGGTACTATATTTTTTGCACGATAATTTTTTCAATGATCGTAATAATGCATTTTTAGAGCCTCGGATGTATTCTGTACGCTCTATGCTACTTTAAATCACCTTTTGATATCGTTTACGAAAGAGGGGATTCCGTAGCACTGGCCGTTTTGTCCGGGAACGTTAATTTTCCTGAAGAAACTACGTTTCCTTTGGTATGTACGGCAATATTATTTATTACGTGAAATATGGTATTTTTCTTATAACTTAAGAATTTTTAGTTAATTTAGCAATGAAAACGGTATGTTATAAAACCGAAAACAGTGTCATAATGTGTTCGTTATGAAACCAAAGTATAAAAATTAATGTTGAAATGTTAGAATTTAATTGTTTGTTTTGTTTTTAGGATATCCACGATTTAATACAATTTATATTGCGGAATAACCCTGCGGAGCGTCCATATATTTACAGCGTTTTGGAGAAAACGCAATTTTTGATAAATAAACTCGAAAATGTTGTGTGAACTTCTGTGATTTTTGTTTCCTTTTAACGTATAACTATTTTATGATTTGTACATAGCTTTCTGTATTATTTGTATCTTTTGTCTGATAAATATGTATGATAAGAACTATCTACTGTTTTTAGTTTTTACCATAATTATTTTATTTACTATCAGGCAATTCCATCCGAAAAGAGTGTTTTTTGCCTTATTTTGTACATTCCTGTTTTATAAGTGATTTTATACAGTTAAACTAGTGTATTTTACCACTGTATCTTTTAAGTCCGTTTTATGTATTTTACAACTAAATAGATATTAATATATGTTGCAATCTGAATTGTTTTTTTTTCCTATGGTATACATTACACATTATTTCAAATTCTGCGTGGAAGTAACTCCATTTTGGTTCTACTTACTGTTGCAACTGAATTGCCTTCAATCAAATTAAGGTTGTGGTTGTTGATATAATTTTTGACGCTGATTACGCCGGTATAATTAGATTTTTTGTATTTGGAACGGTTCGGAATTTATGACGTTCTAAGTTTTTGGAAGCCATTTTACAATATTAGCAACATTTAACGCAAACTATGTCCGATATAATTTATTTCTTTTTATTTAAATATACTGCTCACAATATAGAATATAAGAAGTAAAAACAAAATGATATAAAATACTTCAAACGCAAAAAAAATAAAGCGCTAACAACGCCGCCATCTTTGATGTTCAAATTAATTTCAAATTAAAAAAATAACACTGCATTCCTTGTTAAAAACGAACCTTAACATTTCAGTTTTTTGGTGATATCTTCAAAATGAAAGATGATAGCTTAAATTTCTTTTCAGATAATTGATCAACATAAAAATTCGTAAGTTTTCCAAATTTAAACATAGGTTCTATCTCCACTAATAAGCGAGATCCCTATGGTGAGCCTCGAAATTGAATCACCCGGTACCCGGTATACAAGGTTACCAAAAATTACCGGAACACCTAAATAATTCTCCAACCGTAAACAATTTCACCAAAATTTTCAAATAAAAGTTGTTGAGCTTTAAACAAGCTAACGTTTATTCTGGAAATTTGGCAACCGTTTCTTTTTTAAATAGAACTCCCTGTAATTTTTTATATTTTTTAATTCTTAGATTAATACCAAGAATTTTTTGCAGAAACTATTTTTTTTATAAAATGGATCTTTTTTGAGTTATCAGCAACTAAATTCATTTTATTATGGAATGTTTGTAACCTTTTTTTAATAACACCCTGTATATATTTATTTATTAGTTTTAAGATTATATCTAACCCGGAAGCAGTTTATTTTCTAAATATATCTAAGAATGTTTGATAGAATTCAATTGTTTATAAAACTGGCTTATTTTTAAGTTAAGTATAAACAAACCCCCTGTTTTTGGAATCCATTTTACAATATTAGCAACATTTAACGCAAACTATGTCCGATCTAATTTATTTCTTTTTATTTATAAATACTGCTCACAATATAGAAACTAAAAAGTTAAAAAACAAAATTATATAGAACACTTTAAACACCAAAAAATAAAGCGCAAACAAGTTATATAAATTTTGTATTTTCATAAAATCATACACAGTATAACGGGTTCGCTCACACATCAAACTGAATACAATATTAATCTATCACACTGGCATTTTTACGAGGACTTATAATTCACGATAACGTCTGTACAATATATCTAACGAAAATAAGCCTCATATATTTCATATTTATTACTCTAACAATACTGTTGAAATATTTCGTAATCTGTGGCACCTATGTAGTACAAATTTCCACCGGCAGGTGGCGCGGTTTAGTTTACTGTTCATTGGGCTGCTGCAAATACATTTGCAAAACTTCTTTTAACAAAGTTACATTCTTACTTACATCCTTCAAACTTAGAAGAAATTATGATATCCAATAGTTAATTAAATTAATTAATTCATTATATACAATACATTGATCACAATATTACGTTTTGTTTAATGATCATATCAAATCTTAACTTATACACACACTTTATAATATATAAAGTTTTCATGTTCTTTTTCTTTCATTTCTTCTCTTACGCTTTTGAAACTAGAGATGTGTTTGCCTCAACGTCTTCAATCGGATCTTTTATATCATTTACACCAATGCTAGTTCCATTGGCGTTCAAATCGACTTGTGGAGGAAAGTTACCACTGTTAACGTCCTCAATTGCTTTTCTCAATTCTTTCAGACCAACTACGCCAACCAGTTTTCCAATTGCTGTTACATATGCATGGTTGACACCAACCATGGAGAAAATTGAATGAACTTTGAGAAGGGACGTCCTTTCGACCAGTTGGAAAGGTGCAGGGTCAATTTGACATATGCTGTAGTTAACTTTGTGGTCCAGTTGTTCCCTTTCCCATATTCTTTGATCTTCCGGTGACATGTCACAAACACGTTCTTTTGGCTGAAAAATAAGAAAAAGAATTAGAATATATTATGGCTAATTATCACAAAATGTTATGTGTTGTGGGGTTTTTTGGGTTTGTGAATAAGAAACATGATCAAAATTGGCTGAAGACATGGTCAAGAAATATTGAATTTTAACGTTGATGTACAAATGTTTGTTTGGAAGTATTTTTTTTTTTTAATTACCAATTGAACTTTCTTGCTTGTGGGGCTGATTGGAACTATTTGTGGTTTGTTGTCAATGTCTAGCACTGTCGAGCTGTCGGTTGGAACATCTTGAAGCTGGTACGATTTCCTGCAAAAAATAATAATTTGTATACCTTTTGATGTTTACAGTGTGTCCCCCTAATGGTCCTAACTATACCTATAACGCCTATAATTTTTAATTTCTTGAGAAAAGTCATTCGTTATAAAGAGTTTAGGATGTCCTAAAAAGTCGAAAGCCATTCTTGATATTTTTGATTTAACATACATTGTTTTATATTTAAATTTATGCCCAGATATCAAATTTCACTGTTGTATTCTAAGTTTTATATTTTATTTATTTTTAACAATGTAGTTTAACAAAACATCACTCCTCATGTTCCCCTCCTACACCTAAATATTTTCCAATCTTCTTCTAAACTCCCGATATACCAAATCAATTGTTTTTCATTTATTTCGTCTACTGCTTCCCTAATTTTTAATTTTAGATTCTCTACATTATCATTGAAATTATTCGCATACACCTTCTGTTTGAAGTAATCCCATAGAAAGAAAAATCAAGCGGCGTTAAATCAGGTGAACGTGGTGGCTATCCTCCTATAGGGCCGAATCGTCCAATCCACTTACATATTTGGAAAATGTCTGTTCAGCAGATCCCAGTGAACACCTCAGCTGTAAGTTGATTTCGTCCAAAGTAGGAGGTAAAAAATTTACAACAAAAAATTAAAAATGATGTAATATTTGAAATAGAACATTCAAGTTTGATATTTGAGCATAAAATTAATTCAAACTGACTTTTACCTATAACATGATCTAATTCCGAAACACCGATAGTTTACTCTTCGGCTAATTTAACATTTTCGTGTTTTCTAAGCATCCTGTATGTTAAATAAAAATATTAACAATGGCTTTCGACTTTATTCTCCAACCGTAAACAATTTCAACAAAATTTTAAATAAAAGTTGTTTTGCTTTAAACAAGCTAACGTTTATTCTGGAAATTTGGCAACCGTTTCTTTTTTTAAATAGAACTCCCTATAAATCTGTATATTTTTTAATTCTTAGATTAATACCAAGAATGTTTTGCAGAAATCATTTTTTTAATAAAATGGATCTTTTTTTGTTATAAGCAAATAAATTCATTTTATTATGGAATGTTTGTAACCTTTTTTAATAACATCCTGTCTATATTTATTTTTTAGTTTTAAGATTAATTCTAAGAATTTTTGATAGAATTCATTTGTTTATAAAACTGGATCATTTTAGAGTTATAAGCAAAACCCTTCAACTGCAAATTACGAATATTATCCCACATACATATACATAATTACACATTTATGTTATTGGCAGTTGTTTTTTTTATTATTTTTTGTGCATTTTGGTAAAGTTCAAGAACTATGTTTCATTGCTTATAACTCAAATATTCGGAATTGAAAAAAATTAGATTCCTTCAAAAAATTCGCAAGAATTATTCTTCGAATTACAAAATGCAAAAATATACAGGTTGTTCTTGTTGAAAAAGAAAAAATTACCAAATTTCCAGAACAAAATGAACATTACGTATATTTTAAAAATACACGTAGCTGTTTAAAACACAAAAAAAAACTATTATTTGAAAAAATGTTTGAATATTTTACAGTTGGAGAATTATTTAGGTGTTCATGTAATTTTGACTAATCCTGTATATGATAATAGCAGAATTTAGTTTAACATCATCTTGTTTGATTTCCTCAAAGAAACCCATAGTAAAAGAGGAGTATTTTCGAATTATTTGTTTATATAAGACCCCGTTTTGAAGATATGGAGCCTTTTGTTTACAAAACCTTTTGTTTTGTAAAGCCTTGTTGGAAGATTTGAAATAACACAAGATAAATTATGCCAATTTTACTTTTAAATTGTTGTTCTGTAGCCCATGTTGCAGCTTACATACATTCTACTTTTTCTACTTCTACTGATTATTCGATAGAAAACATTTTGCCCATTAAAATGCCACCAAATACTTGATAATTTGCTGAAAATCGTAGATTGGAGACGTCTTTTAAACCAGGGAAATAGAAAACAATATTGGACAATGATCAAAGGCAATGTGGTGAACTATTTTCAATTATACAGGATCTACAGCATTTAGGAGAGATAGGCAAAATCAACTATTTCTCTAAATTGAACGATAAATCAAAAGAATCAAGAATAGTTGTTGTCTGGTGCCCAAAAAAATTGTTTAGTTTAGTAAATTATTGGTTTTTCTGATTAATTTTTCGTAAAATATGTTTTAACATACCTAAATATTGTTTCGAACGCTTGTCTCATTCTCGATTCAGCTCCTGTTACCGTTGTATACGGAGTTGACCCAGGACTAGTTGTAGAGAAAGGAGAAAACCCTTTCAACGTGAAGGAATTCGTCTTTTTTAAAATCGACTTCCTAGGCGTAGCTGAACTAGTCTGAAAAAAAAAAATACCAATTCAGACATTTCCTTATTTTCTACTTAGTATCTTGCATCTTACCGAAATGGTCAGATTTTCAGAATTCACAGGAATAACCTGGAACCTGGATGGCCTCCTTTCCCTGTCATGTGCCCTCTGCCTCTCTTCCTCCTCTCTGATCTTCAAAGCCTCTCTTCTCCTTTCAGCAACCACCTGAAGCCTAGTCTCCCTTCCAATCTTCTTATCAATCAACTGAATCAAATGCTGCCTTTGTATCGAACCCAGCAAAACCATACTATCAGAACTATCAACAATCGGAAAGCTATGCAAGTTCTTGTTGAGCTTTAACACGTTATAAAGCTCCTCATACGTCATGGACTTCGCTATGTACTTCACATCTTTGACCATGAAGTCTTCCACGTACACTGAATACATCCCACTGCTGCTGGGCAGAAGATCTGGGAGGTACGGTAGTTTTTTGATGAGGATGATGCTGTCGTATAAACTTGGTGCCAGAAGACTAGCTATAGCGTTTGAGGTTAGGACTGCTATCATTATGGGGATGATGTGGGTGATTTGGCCAGTCATCTCGAAGACTATGACAGAAACTGATATGGTGTGGGTCACAGCTCCGCTAAAAGCTGCGGCACCTACTAAGGAGTACCCTCCAGGTACTATTTGGGCTATGTTTCCACCATATCTCATACCTAAGGAAAAAATATAAATTCGTAAGAGTTTGCAAGTACCTTTCTTCCTTTTTGTTCTTGCTTAGCTAAGAAAATTATGTACTAGGTGTGCGATTAAAGCGTGCATTAAAAATGAATACTTTGTGCATTAAAATAATAAATATTGTGCATTAATTGAGCATTCAATAAATGTGAATGAATGAATATGTTACATTCAAAATGAGCAATATTTTATTCATATTGTGCACTAGATCTATTACGTATTCTCAATGATTGACAACCATACTAATTAAACAATTATATAATCTACCAAATTCAGTAAGAAAATAAAATTGATGTAGCCAGACACATGACTTTATCATACTATATATAAAATTAATAGCTTAGCTGCATAAGATTCTATTTGATCGAGCTCGGTCGTGTCTGCATTAAAATAAAACTAGTTAGCCAGGATTTGACAGATATTTTTATACTATTGACAGAAGGTATTGGTCAAAACGTCAGTTTATGACACTACCACCTGTTATAAGAATTGTACTGCGTTACAGAAATCACAGAAATCTGTATTTTAAAATGATAATGTCCCACTGTATGTGCCCTACAGGTTGCAGAACTTAATGCACATTATATTCTTTCTAGGGCGCATAATAACTTTCTCATGGTACAATTTAAACTATTAACTGCGCTTACTAGACTTTTGAAATGCTGATTTATTTTTTAGCCATTGGAATAGTATATTATTCTATGAGCAAGTAATGTAAGCAATTTCTCACGAGAACGAAGTTTGCAGCACGAGCCGTAGGCGAGTGCTGCAAAGCGTTCGAGTGAGAAATTGCCATTACTTGCGAATGGAATACTATACTTTTTCTACGACCATGCAACGAAATTTTATAAATTAATTTTTGTGCGTATAGGGACAGCTGTATGTCACTATGACGGTTTACAGGATTTTGACAGATTAAAATTGTTTGATGCGCCTTGCCACTTAGCGACGTTGTCGATGCCTTGACAATGTCGCTAAGCAGTGTATCAACAATTTGGAAATGAAAAATCCAGAGCTGTGATTGGTTTTAAAGCCGTGAGGAACGAAATATTTCTCACTACTGGCGGGGTATGAGAAGCCAGGAATGAAATATTTGTCATGTGTGTGGGGAATGGTTAGTATTACTTATCATAAATTGCCATGATAATGAATGCATTCCTTAATAGGAGTAGAAAAATATATTTTTTGAATGAAAAAGGTATTTTTTAAGCTGCTCGTTATATTTTTATAGAGGCAACTACTGTATTGCACATTTATTTATTTAAGTGTACAAATATATTATGAAGGGAACAGTCAAATATATAAATGCATATCTATTTATCCTGATGTAGATTTGTATAATACCGGGTAACTAACGCCATAGGTACTCCTATTTATTTTTTTTTGTTATAAAGCTGGACGAATGAAATTTGGGAATGTGTTAACACACAAAATATGCCATTCTTTGGGATACTCTTGATGTTAATATGACTTCCGGCTTTTCCGGAAATGACGTCATCATTGAAAGTTTAAAAACCGGCCTATATTTTTTGTGTGGTATTTTCAATCAGGATGACATTCTGAACACAAAAACATAACAAACGTCAATTTTTATCTCCAAGACACGCAACGCAAAAATAACTTTTTTGTGTATAAATCGATTTTGTCCGACATTGCATTACTGGCGCCCTCTAGCGCGATTTAATTGTTTTTTGGCCAGAGTGAGTCATTTTTTTACGTGTACCCAAAGGCCGCACCCTGATTATTCGATAGAAAATATCTTTCCCTATACAATGATACCAAATACTTGATATTTTATTGAAATTTTTAGCGTACAAATGTTGTTAGAAGCAAGGAAATCGAAAAAAATTTTGACCTAATGATCTAAGTCAGCGCACAAGTCAAAGTCACTCAATAGACTACTTGAAGGAAGTATGTACCCTGATTATGCGAGGAAAAATATTTTTCCGACGCAATGATACCAAATTCTTGATATTTTGCTGATTAACGTAGCGTGAAAATGGCGTTTAAGGGTAGTTCCTTCGAGTAGTGCATTGAGTGACTTTGACTTGTACGATGACTTTGATCTTTAGGTCAATTTTTTTTCGATTTCCAAAATTGATTAACTTAGTGTTTATTTGACAATTTTCGACTATTTTCACCAATTCCTAGATTAATACACAAAAATTGACGATTGATGCTTTTGTGTTCAGAATGTCATCCTGATTGAAAATATCACACAAAGAATATAAGGGGCCATTTAAAATTTCAATGATGACGTCATTTCCGGAAAAACCGGAAATCATATTAATCTCCAGAGTATCCCAAAGAATGGCATTTTTTGTTTATTAACACATTCCCAAAGTTCTTTCATCCAGCTTTATAAACAAAAAAATAAACCGGAGTACCTATGCCGTGGGTCACTCGGTATATTTATTGGACATTTACTTTTTACTTTATCATACGCAGTATGGTAAAGTATTGTAATCATGCCGAAAAAAAAAATTGAGATTTTAGCGGAAATAGGTCTTTTTGGGTCCCCTGAACATTTTTGACCAAGGTACAAAAAAATGTCTGTGTGTGTGTGTGTGTGTATGTGTGTGTGTGTGTGTGTGTGTGTGTGTGCGCGTATGTGTGTACTCGATTTTTGTGGAGACGATTCCGGAGAAACTACTAAAGGTATCGGGACGAAAGTTCATATTTGAAGTTTTATGACCAAACTTAGAGCTGAAAAGCTTTTGGTTCAAAAGGGTCCAAAGGAACTGGTAGTTTATTCTAAGCCTTTTTCAAGGATTTTAGAAATGAGCCGCCATTTCTGTAATTTCGTCAAAATAGTTAAATAATAAATTAAAGCAGAGGAAATTTTGAATAATTTATGCCTATGACATTTTTTGGTAAAATTAATAGTTTAGCTGCAAGAGCAAATTCTATTTGATCGAGATCGGTCGCATCTGCATTGATATGCTACATAGTAGCCAGGATTTTGACAATTATTTTTTTGTGCTGTCACCACAGAAATGTCTATGGCTGTCACCACGCTGTCACACTCGGAGAACCATCGACTATAAATCTGTCAGAATTTGAATTAGCTTTTTAAACTTGACATTTCGTAGAAGTGGTATCAACCTAACATTTTCTATACCGAAATATAACCATTCTTGATTTTTTTTTTAAATACGTATTTCTCAAAAAGCAATACAAAAAACGTTGATGTCACTCCTGCCGAAAACTACATAGCGCGACTCGCTCACATGCGACGACGACGCTCCGCCATCGGTGACGCGCCGCATCACCGCTCGTTGTGCTATTCCTTACTTTAGGCACTTGTGAGATAAACAACTATTATTCTGATGACAGTAGGTAGTGTCAAATGCTGATGCTTTGACAATACCTTCGATTGATACTATTGACTATCAAAATATCTGTCAAATGCTAGCTAACTAGTTTAATTTTAATGCAGACACGATTTATCTCAGTCAAATAGATTCTCATGCAGCTAAACTATTAATTTTACATATTGTATGATAAAGTCATGTGCCTGGCCACATCAGATTTTTTTTAATGCACAAGTAAATTTTTGCGTTGCTCAAATATTTCTTGTATTGGACAAATATTTCTGGCATTGGTCATTGGTCAAATGCTTACAATAAATGCACGTTTCATTTTACATATTGCGCAGACAATTTGTATGGAAAATTATTACATACCTAACGGGAAAAGGATGTGCATGCATTCTCCAACAATTCTGCCAAGTCCTGCGCCTATCTTGAAGACCGGAATGAAGCTTCCACTTGGAACTGGGATGGTCGATGCAATAATTGAAAATACGAACTAAAAAATCAGAAAAAATAAGAAATTACCATTTTACCTTCTTTTGGGCAATAATTTTGACTTAGCACAACACTTACTGTAAACAAAACAAAGCCGGAAAGGCACACGAATACTCCAGCCCTGTCTGTGGTCCAATGATTGATGACGGCTTGCTCTTGCACCGTCAGGTTGCTGTTCGTCCATGTAAAATTCGAGAATAAGCTGGACACTTGGTCATGTGTCGTTAAATCACCAGCAGAGTATTGGCCCAAACCAAGAGGGAAAGACACTGTCGACACTAACAGGGCAACCAATCCTGGATACAAAAATCGACTGGAAACAAACTGAACTATTAAGATGAATTTTCCAAAAGCCAAGAAACAGTAACTCACTTCTTCTGCAAGAACAAGTTCAATGTTTTGCTCCTGCGCATGAACATCACGTATTGTCTGTGCATCCAGACGTAAAAGGCACCACCAAAACCACAAACGACTCTAAAATGGAGAGAAAGTATTATTCTGGTCTTTGGAATTGTTAAAATTTTCATGGTCTTACTCAGGGTCATTCACAAAGAGCAGCTATTGCCGTATATGGGGAACCAAATGAAAACAGGGATTGAAAAGTTGTTGGTCTTATTGGTACTCACCCTATCAGAGCAAAAACAAAAAGTTCTTGTGGATCGAACGGAAAGTCCATGGTGAAGCTAGTTTTAAACAGAGCTGTAACAGTGTCAACGCCTTCAAACCATACCGCCAACAGTCTGAAGATAGTTGCTCCGCAAACAGCTGCGAAAAACCCTCTCCAATAGTTTCTAACGGCAAAATACGTCGTAGTTACTTCGATACTGAACAGCACCCCTAAAAACCTTATGGTCTCTATTTGATTTTTGCGCAAAATCCTCAAAAACTAACCTCCAACGGGTGCCGCGAAACAACTGCCAACGCCCACGGCAGCGGCAGCTGCTAGCATCTCGGTGGTTCTGCTCTCGTTCTCGTAAATACCTTGAAAACCTGTTACCAACTTGCTGAGTAGAGTTGCTGCTATGCTGGCTATATGGACGAATGGACCTTCTTTTCCTAAAGGCATCCCACTGCCCAGCGTGGCCGTTAGGCCTATGATTTTCGCGACTATCGTCCGAAATGTTAGGTATTCTTTTAGGGCTACTCCTCTAAGTATTGTCTTCATTTCTGGGATGCCAGAACCTGTTTGAAAAAAGGAGAGCATGCATTGTCAATATGGATTTGGTGGATGGTTTTGATGATTCTTTAGGTACAGTTATGTAATGATGGGAAAAACTGCTAGAGCTCTTCGTCCGGCGTGCTTCGGAAGGAACGTAAAGATGTTTTATTTTTTATCTTTTTTATTATTATGTTTTGTTGGTGTTCCATTAGATTTCTCAGTTATTTCTTTTCTTTAGTTCTTCGTCCGAAAGCTCATTACGCCTTGATTCTACAGTAATTTTTCTCGACCGATCAAATCAGAATTCGTGCTCAAATAATTAAAATGAAATTTGTTCTTCACGGATTTTGCAAAACTAAAAATACGACATTGATCAATTATAATTGATTCAATTAATTTTTGGCGATTCCACGTCAACCGAATCGATTTGATGGTAAATTTTGTCTGCTACAGTGTGCAGTGGCGTAGCTACATAATCAGCACCCTGGAGGAGGAAAAATCTCTGCGCCCCTTGTTTTCGGAAGAGGTTTAATACCACTTTCAATTGCATTTTTCCAATTTTCCAACGGTGTTTATATACCTATCCAAAATCCTTGGCAAACTCAGGTTAGGGTTCTATGACTATAAAAAATAATTAGTCAAGAGCTGGCTGTTTTCGATTTCTAACAAATTAAA
The DNA here is from genome assembly GCA_964023965.1 of Melinopterus prodromus. Classification (NCBI taxonomy): domain Eukaryota; kingdom Metazoa; phylum Arthropoda; class Insecta; order Coleoptera; family Scarabaeidae; genus Melinopterus; species Melinopterus prodromus. The sequence continues at coordinate 10,516,488 of OZ030395.1, forward strand.
ATAACCCAAATATTCTTCAAATGTGCTCACATGTGGTTCACAAGTGTTTTATATAAATACCGGTATCGTATTTTATGGAATTTTCCTAAAACTAGTATCTTGTACTAGCGTAGATTTAAGAACATGGATCACCCAGTATACAAATAATACATGCTTTTGACGTATTTTCAGATGCATAACTTGAAAACGCTAACTCGTACTTAAAGGATGTATACACATTTTATGTAGAGAATTAAAAGATCTAGGAGTTTCCAAAAAATTCCATTGTTGTCCGATTATTGTTGTCATCTATGACCGTGAATAACGCGCAGCTCAGACCCGATATCCATAGGAACTTTTTACACGTTATTTCTAATAATAATATAATAATAATAATAATAATAATAATAATAATAATAATTATTAGTGTAAGTTTAGTATTTATATGTTATATCTAAATTATATTATCTAGGTTTCAAATATTTAATGAGATGTATCAGAGATTTTCAATAAATAATAATAATAATAATACTTTATAATAATACTTAGCTGAGTCGCATTACATTGCTAGGCATGATAGGGTGGGAACATATATACATTATAATTTATGTTCCCAACTAGGTTTAGCAATGGATGTGTCTCGGTGGTATGACCACATCCCATCTCCTATTGTGAGTAATGATCATATTACCATATTATGGAACATGCCTGTTGTCACTGATAGAATGCTTGATGCTAATAAGCCAGATATCGTGGTAAAGGATTTCCAGAGGAAGGTGTGCACGTTTATAGAAATCTCGGTACCTGCTGATGCGAATGTTGTAAGGAAGGAGCTTGAAAAACAACTTAAATATAAGGATCTCGCAATAGAAGTTGGACGTATGTGGGGAATGAAAGTGAACATTGTTCCGGTGATTGTAGGTGCATTGGGAGCAGTTAGTCTAAATTATAGTAAACATGTTAAAGAGTTGCCGTGCAAAATTTCGCCCTGGGAAATTCAAGAAATTGCGGTTTTGGGAAGCGCAAATATTTTGAGGAGAGTTTTATCATAATGAACCCTAAATTTGCTGCTTAATATTTCATCTTTACCTTCTTTTAATGTATATTGTCTATTAATAAATGTGTGTGTGTGTCTGTGTGTGTGTGTGTGTGTGGGTGTTTTTAATGACCTTTGCACAAGGCTGCAAGGGTTTTCTGCAGTTTTCCTTTGCTTTGCAAAGAAAAATGAAATTTTTCTTTGCAAAGCATAAATGGCCTTGTGTTTTTCCAAATTGGGTAGAGCTGCAGTGATACCCGCAAAGGGAGTACCCTAGGCTTCAGCGAAGCTCGGTACTACCAATTTGCCCTGATCCTCTTTATTACTTTTCAAAATTATTAGTGTAATTTTAGTATTTATATGTTGTATCTAAATTATATTATCTAGGTTTCCAATATTTAATGAGATGTATCAGAGATTTTCAATAAATAATAATACTTTATTCATTCAGTAGGCCATACAAGCAAAGAAATCGTCAAAACAGGAATATGAGAGAAAATATTACTTACAAAAAAAACAGTTCAAATTATATTGTTGAGTAAAATTCACTGATGGTGTAAAGTGGGCTTTCAACTAGTAAACGTGTAAGTTCACGCTTAAAATTATTATATGGTAACTTTACCAGGTAATCTGGTAACCTTCTAAAATTTTTGAGTAGCTGCACCACTACACCTTTGTAAATTTTGTCCAGCTTTGTTTGGGGTATTTTCAGACATGTTGACTCTGTTGCTCGTGTAGAGTAGGAATGACATTGCTCGTATTGGGAAAATAATTCGTTATAGTTCTTTTTAACAAAGCAGCAGCTTTCTCTGATGTACAATGCGTAGACGGTAAGTATTTTTTTGATTTAAACATTTCTCTACAAGAGTCCCTTCTTTTCAATTTGTATATGCGTCTAATACAAGACTTTTGAAGTCTGAAAACTCTGTTTGAATCTGAACAATTTCCCCAGAATATTATACCGTAAGAGATTCTTGACTGTACTAGTCCATAATATGCCAAAATGGCCGCTTCTTCACTAACAGTGGACGACAAAGTTCTTATGGCATAAACATGTTGTGCTAGTTTCTTTGTCAGACTATCAATGTGCGGTTTCCAGGTTAGAGACGCATCTATTATCAGACCAAGAAAAGTCGATGTATCAGCAGATGTTAGTAATACGTTATTGTAGTCTACAATTATGGGCAGTTCTTTTCTTATGCTAAATTTTAGTAGTTTTGTTTTTTCAACATTTAGCTTTAGGTTGTGCTCACTGAACCATTTCGCACATCTATCCATTGTATCTTTGATTCGATCCTCAAGTTGGTTTTCATCCTCAGCGGGGATAATAACTGACGTATCGTCCGCATACATCCCTACTTGAAAATTCAGTAACGAGTAACGGCCCCAAGATCGATCCCTGTGGAAGTCCTCTAATGCCAAATCAAAGGCATATTTAAAAATCCAACTGTGTTTGAATTTTTCCGAAGTGAATTATTTGTTTAACTTCACTGGGCTTAAAGACGCCATAGTGTACTATTCTCGTTTTTGAGTAATGCTGTAATGTAAATAATCAATTCTTATTGGTCTATAATTTCTAATTTTTCGTTATTATTAATCTGAAAATTTATAAATTCTAACTTCCACAGTTACTACCGCAATTTACAAACGCAATAAAATAAAATTACCATTCAAATAATAACATAACTTTACAACCTTGAAAAAATTTTCACAGTTCAAGTGAAAGTTGGTTAAGCTACCACAGTACGCTGTTCTAACCCCATTCAAATGATGGTTAGGGACATTTCATGTTTCTCAAAGAGATTTTTTTAAATTTTGCTCAAAATTATTTGGAGGAAAGCGTTTTAGGCAATTGAAACTTTGACCTAGCACTACCATTTTGGGATTGGCAATTTCTTTCTTTTGAAATAAGTAACATTATGTGTTTCATATTAACAAGAAGATACTGAAAACCACTTACATACTTATAAGCTTATGAATAAAAAACACACTAATTTAGTAAAATAATATTAAACGATATATTTAATAAAATATATCATTTAAAAAGGACAATATACTACAATAGTACGCTCAATAAGTTAATAAATATGAAGTGCGCTTGCTTAAAAACACAAACATTTACAGAAGTCAAATGTACTTGGAGTTATATATGTATAAACACCAATCTATAAATCGAAATTATGATAAGTAAGTCAAGATCACATATCATTTAGGTACTTAGAATTTTATTTAGAAATTCTGGCAATTTTTTACACAAACCTTTTGTTATCTCTCTTCGAATTTTGCGCCCCCTCTACTCGTGCGCCTGGACCAGTTTGCTCTCACTGCTCCCCTTAGCTACGCCCCTGACAGTGTGGTATTTTTAGTTTTGTGATTAAGACCCAATTCTACCTTTTCTAAAAGGCGTTTTCAAATAAAAACGTTATTTATTGTTTATAATTAATTAAAAAATTTAAAATTATACCGAATGTTCTATTATAAAAAGGCAAGATTACCAAGTATCCATAGCAAATTGAATATATTTAGACACGATAGGTACGAAATGACCGTACCTGCAACACCTATCTATAAACGCACGGCCATAAGTCCTTTCCTGTCATCCGAATTTAACAATTGATGCACGAGTTGATAGCTTGTCAGAACTTATCTAATTTTTGCCCGATCAAGATTCTGATGATTAGTGATTAGGTACGTCGAATAAATTAACTACTTACCTATAGATTGAGGTGCTACTAAGTGAACGAATCCAGCACTGAACAAAATCAGGCAAACTGGCAATGAAACCCAAGCAGCGTATTGTGCTAATGGGTGGTCGGCTAAGTCTTGATACAACCATAATCTAGCTAGAACAAAACAAGAATTAGAGGTCGTCATTTGTTTTTTCTTAATAGGATAGACAAAGGCCCAAAACAATAACCGGACAAGTCTTATTGTATTCTGTGAAGCCAAAACTCACAAGATAAAGAATACAATATAAAAAATGTATATTTTGTTGTCTTGTTTACAAGAAAAGAAAACTTGCGTCGTCATTTTTTTATAATAAGACAGACGAAGGTCCAGAATTATAACCGGATAACTCTTATTGTATTCTGTGAAACCAAAACTCACAAGCTAAAGAATACAATATAAAGAAGTATCTTTAGTTGTCTTGTTTACAAGAAAAGAAAACTTGCGTCGTCATTTTTTTATAATAAGATAGACGAAGGTCCAGAATTATAACCGGATAACTCTTATTGTATTCTGTGAAACCAAAACTCACAAGCTAAAGAATACAATATAAAAAAGTATCTTTAGTTGTCTTGTTTACAAGAAAAGAAAACTTGCGACGTCATTTTTTTTTATAATAAGACAGACGAAGGTCCAGAATTATAACCGGATAACTCTTATTGTATTCTGTGAAACCAAAACTCGCAAGCTAAAGAATACAATATAAAAAAGTATCTTTAGTTGTCTTGTTTACAAGAAAAGAAAACTTGCGTCGTCATTTTTTTTTATAATAAGACAGACGAAGGTCCAGAATTATAACCGGATAACTCTTATTTTATTCTGTGAAACCAAAACTCACAAGCTAAAGAATACAATATAAAAAAGTATCTTTAGTTGTCTTGTTTACAAGAAAAGAAAACTTGCGTCGTCATTTTTTTTATAATAAGACAGACGAAGGTCCAGAATTATAACCGGATAACTCTTATTGTATTCGGTGAAACCAAAACTCACAACCTAAAGAATACAATATAAAAAAGTATCTTTAGTTGTCTTGTTTACAAGAAAAGAAAACTTGCGTCGTCATTTTTTTTTTATAATAAGACAGACGAAGGTCCAGAATTATAACCGGATAACTCTTATTGTATTCTGTGAAACCAAAACTCACAAGCTAAAGAATACAATATAAAAAAGTATCTTTAGTTGTCTTGTTTACAAGAAAAGAAAACTTGCGTCGTCATTTTTTTTTATAATAAGACAGACGAAGGTCCAGAATTATAACCGGATAACTCTTATTGTATTCTGTGAAACCAAAACTCACAAGCTAAAGAATACAATATAAAAAAGTATCTTTAGTTGTCTTGTTTACAAGAAAAGAAAACTTGCGTCGTCATTTTTTTTATAATAAGACAGACGAAGGTCCAGAATTATAACCGGATAACTCTTATTGTATTCTGTGAAACCAAAACTCACAAGCTAAAGAATACAATATAAAAAAGTATCTTTAGTTGTCTTGTTTACAAGAAAACAAAACTTGCGTCGTCATTTTTTTTTATAATAAGACAGACGAAGGTCCAGAATTATAACCGGATAACTCTTATTGTATTCTGTGAAACCAAAACTCACAACCTAAAGAATACAATATAAAAAAGTATCTTTAGTTGTCTTGTTTACAAGAAAAGAAAACTTGCGTCGTCATTTTTTTTTATAATAAGACAGACGAAGGTCCAGAATTATAACCGGATAACTCTTATTTTATTCTGTGAAACCAAAACTCACAAGCTAAAGAATACAATATAAAAAAGTATCTTTAGTTGTCTTGTTTACAAGAAAAGAAAACTTGCGTCGTCATTTTTTTTATAATAAGACAGACGAAGGTCCAGAATTATAACCGGATAACTCTTATTGTATTCGGTGAAACCAAAACTCACAACCTAAAGAATACAATATAAAAAAGTATCTTTAGTTGTCTTGTTTACAAGAAAAGAAAACTTGCGTCGTCATTTTTTTTTTATAATAAGACAGACGAAGGTCCAGAATTATAACCGGATAACTCTTATTGTATTCTGTGAAACCAAAACTCACAAGCTAAAGAATACAATATAAAAAAGTATCTTTAGTTGTCTTGTTTACAAGAAAAGAAAACTTGCGTCGTCATTTTTTTTTATAATAAGACAGACGAAGGTCCAGAATTATAACCGGATAACTCTTATTGTATTCTGTGAAACCAAAACTCACAAGCTAAAGAATACAATATAAAAAAGTATCTTTAGTTGTCTTGTTTACAAGAAAAGAAAACTTGCGTCGTCATTTTTTTTATAATAAGACAGACGAAGGTCCAGAATTATAACCGGATAACTCTTATTGTATTCTGTGAAACCAAAACTCACAAGCTAAAGAATACAATATAAAAAAGTATCTTTAGTTGTCTTGTTTACAAGAAAACAAAACTTGCGTCGTCATTTTTTTTTATAATAAGACAGACGAAGGTCCAGAATTATAACCGGATAACTCTTATTGTATTCTGTGAAACCAAAACTCACAACCTAAAGAATACAATATAAAAAAGTATCTTTAGTTGTCTTGTTTACAAGAAAAGAAAACTTGCGTCGTCATTTTTTTTATAATAAGACAGACGAAGGTCCAGAATTATAACCGGATAACTCTTATTGTATTCTGTGAAACCAAAACTCACAAGCTAAAGAATACAATATAAAAAAGTATCTTTAGTTGTCTTGTTTACAAGAAAAGAAAACTTGCGTCGTCATTTTTTTTTTATAATAAGACAGACGAAGGTCCAGAATTATAACCGGATAACTCTTATTGTATTCTGTGAAACCAAAACTAACAACCTAAAGAATACAATATAAAAAAGTATCTTTAGTTGTCTTGTTTACAAGAAAAGAAAACTTGCGTCGTCATTTTTTTTATAATAAGACAGACGAAGATCCAGAATTATAACCGGATAACTCTTATTGTATTCTGTGAAACCAAAACTCACAAGCTAAAGAATACAATATAAAAATGTATCTTTAGTTGTCTTGTTTACAAACAAAAGAAAACTTGAGTCGTCATTTTTTTTTCATAATAGGACAGACAACGGTCCAAAACAATAACCGGACAAGTCTTATTGTATTCTGTGAAACCAAAACTCACAAGATAAAGAATACAATATAAAAAGTATATTTAATTGTCTTGTTTACAAAAAAAAGAAAACTTGAATAGTTTATTGTATTTAGCTCCATTATTTGGTTATGTATACTTACCTTTGTTGCACGTGGAGATCCCTTTGTCCATGACGAAACTAACTATGGCCATAATGATTCCTAGTAGCGCCAAGAAGACCCAATCTTCTCCTAGTCTTGCGAATGTATGCTTCCATAGGTATGCTACAGTCTTTGCTATTTTCCCTGATAAATAGAAAATGGTGTAAAAGTAGTGCATGAAAATCATTCTGGATTGTTTGGCTGCTATTCGGTAATGTGATTGTCTGAAAATGTTTCAGGAGACGAAACAATAACGCGTAAACAATTATGTTTATATTTAGGGATCCAGATTATAGTGAATGATATGATCGAATGTGTTATTGGTATTGGATATTCTGGAAATTACTGGTGTACCCCAATATGGCATGTGGTAAAACGTATTTTATCTTCTGTTCATGTTGTCAGTCAAAATATTTTTTTTAAAGATCATTGACTTTGTGGCTTCTAGAGACATATGCAGTGTCACAATAATGATGGGTACTTTTTGTCCAGATTTTACATTATGATGTAAATTTTTATTGAATAAGTTTGATTAATGATAATAATAATCAATAGAATTAATTCATTATCTAATTGTTTTAACTTTTCTTATACATTTTATTAGATAACCCGTGTTTTCATTAAAAATACAATGTTAAAAACTGCAAATTCTTCTATTATATTCCTTCCCTATTTTTTCTAAAACCGGCAAAAATAACAAAAATCTACTATACGACAAAATTGTCAATTATTGACTTTTAATATGATTCTAAGCATTATACATTGCGGTATACTTCAACGTCGTATATTTAACTAAAGAAAATTACAAAAATAATGTTACAACTCTTAGTTACTTCTCCGTTACACTTAAAAATGTAAATTAATAACGCAAAATGAAATAGAAAAAACTGTCATAGTATTGACCACACAGTCTGGTGTGGTCTTCGCACTAGTCTGTGAAGAGATTCTTGGAGTATGCATTCCCATTCCTCAATCAGGGCTTGTGTCAGTTCCTGTATGGTTAGGGGCAGATTAGGGCGCTTGCGAACACCTCGGTCAAGCTGATCCCACACGTATTCAATAGGATTCAGGTCAGAACTTAACGCCGGCCATTCTATAATCTGAATTCCACTTTCTTGCAAAAAGTTGCTGTTGATGCCGGCGATACGTGGCTTTGCATTGTCCTGCATTAGGATGAAATTTTGACCGACGCCATATGCTGCAGGCACCACATGGTCCTCCAAGATGTTTTCGATGTAATTAATGGCATTTCGTCTACTAGGAACCACAACAAGATTAGTTCCGTTGTCTATACTGGTTCCAGCCCAAACCATCACAGATCCACGACCAAATCTATCCACTTGTATAGTAGCGGCTACGTAGCGTTCACCTGGACGTCTATATACACAAGGGTGGTCCAAATTGATGCCTTGCAATTTTTTTTTTGCTGGAGGACATCGATCCCCCCGTTCCGTTCCTTTTCCAGAAACCCCTCCCCCCAAATTTGAGAAAAATCGGTTAAAGTTATCACGTGCCACCGAGCACCCCAAATTTCCCATTTAAAATACGTTGGAAAAATGCATATTTTCTTTCTTATCTGTTCACGTTTCGGATTTAGAAAAAAAGTTGCGGGAGATCAGAAATTGTTCAGAATTTCCCAAATATCAAATCCACAACCACTATTTTGTTTTTTACCGCCCCACCCTCTCCTGCAGTACCCTAAAAATGAGGCAAAATGTTCCCCAAATTTACAGTTTTACAAAGTTACGTGATTTATTACTTTTCTGACAGAAATTACTATTATTGGATTATTGACATGTTTTATGTAATTTATCAACTAATTTTTTAAAATTTTTAAATTTTTTTTCATTTGTTGAAAAATATATTATATTATTGTTTTTTGGTCATTTATTAACTAATTAGCAATTGTTTAAACAATTACCATTTGTTTAAACAAAAATATATGAGGCTACGCAGTTATTTTATAATTTTTGCAAAAAATATTAGATTCTTGGTATTTTTTGTCATTTTTAAACTAATTTGCAATTGTTTAAACAAAACAATTTGTTGAAACAAGTATATACATTGTAATGGACATAATTTTCGATATTTTTTGCATAACTTATTATTAGGTTATTGGCAGTTTTAACACATTTATTAACTAATTTGTAACTGTTCAAACAAATACTATTTGTTTAAACAAATATATACATTGTTACATTTGCTCGTCTAGGAGCTCTCGTGCTGTGGCAGTACGCTGACGTAGAGAAGAAAGGACAAGAAATCGGTCTTGATTTTAAATAGGTTTTGTTTTTATTTCGACCTTGTTCATTTGTCATCTTTAGTGGGCTTTTATACGTGAATTCAAGGCATTCTTGACAATTTTTCCATTTTGTTTCGCGTTATTAATTTACATTTTTAAGTGTAACTTAGAAGTACCTAACTCGTAATTTTCTTTAGTTAAATATATGCCTTTAAAGCATACCAAACTTTGCTTAGAACTATTATTTAAAAAGTTATAGGTTTCAAAAAACGTGTTCCCCAAATATTTTACTCTAGCACCTTCTACAACAAAACCAGTTCGGCAACGACTGCAAAAGTTTTGGGTTTTATAATTTTGAAGAACATTGTGTAGATAAATTATTTTTCTTTCGCATAAAACTTACCTTGATATCCCCTTAATTCTTTTTTCCTAGCCTTTTCTTCTTTTAACCTTCTCTTTTCAGCTTGTTTCAGTCCTTCTAGTTTCGCAAATTCTCCTAATTGTCGGCTGTACTGGCCATACATCTACAAACAAGAAAAAAATAATTACAAACAATACATAAAAAAACCCAAAAAAACGCATTTAATTTGTTTATTCTTCCTGTATTTTATCTTACATCAACAGTACTAATATAATCATCTTCAGGCGGGGGACAGGGGTAAAAAGTCTGCGCTTTCCGTTTCCTTTTTTGCTGCACAAGCTTTTCAAAATCATCCCAAGCATTATCCACTTCGTGTGTGTCGTCATACTCTGGCATAGGATTGATATTCTCCATATTTTTTAATGGTCAATCGCTTACACAACCTTAGAACTAAAATACTTTTGAACTCCTGTTGAACCTTTGTTCCTACTTATATTGTCACGTATGCATTCAAGATCTATGCATAAACTGCCTTGTGACAACCGTGGTAAAAATTGCAGAGAAATATTTGTGCTACTTCTGAATAACTGATCTCATATCTTCGCTATATCTCCCTCTTTATTTGCAGTGTTGATATTGTGTTCGTAATTTTAAGGACTGTTGTCTTAGATTGTAACGGACGAAGCAATTTTTCAATTTCTGTCACATTAAACAATTTGTGGGATGAGTGATACCGTAAATCTTAGTTTGTATACAGGGCCGGCAGAAAGTTTGAGGAATTATTTAGCGAGGAGCTTAAAATATGCACGTACCTTGTCTTTTCGGGTTGCAAACCAGTTTTGAATTCGCCATAGCGATTAAAAGCAATAATATCGAGATTTGTTCTTATCTTGACACCAAGTTCGTTTCGATTGTGGATGATAATGTCAACAACAAAATGAAGATCTCTTCAAATCATCTCGTACGAATAATAAGTGCTTCAGTTTATCGTATGCATTTAGGGATACGATAAAGTCAGTATAAATGAGAATTTTTTACTGATACTTGATCAAAAATATTTCATAAGAAACAATAATAATATTTAGCCACTGTATCTAGCTTTTGTAAATTTAGCTATTTGTACACTGCTAAAAAGTTAGAGGAACACGTTTTTCGAAACCTATAACTTTTTAAATAATAGTTCTAATAGGCAAATCAAATTTGGTATGCTTTAAAGGCATATATTTAACTAAAGAATGTTACTAACACAATGTACCAACTCTTAGTTACTTCTAAGTTACACTTAAAAATGTAAATTAATAACGTAATACTTTATAATTAATAATATAAAATACATTGCAAAAATGAATTTTTTTCCTTTTTTTCCACGTTTCGGATTTAGAAGAAAAGTTGCGGGAGATTATCAGAAATTGTTCAGAACTCCCCAAGGAACAAATCGACAACCACTATTTTTTTGTTCACCACCCCCTACCCTCGCCATAGTACCCTAAGTATAAGACAAAAGTTTCCCCAAATTTCCAATGTTACAATGTTAGGTGTTTTATTATTGTTTTTGGCAGAAGTGACTATTATTGGATTATTGACATATTTTTTGTCATTTAATAAATAATTTTAAATTATTTAAACAGTTAGCATTTGTTTGAACAAAAATATAGGATGGTACAAACATTTTTCTATTTTTTTTCAGAAGTTATTAAATTATTGGCTTTTTTGTCATTTATTAACTAATTTGCAATTGTTTAAACAAATATTTACATTGTAATGGATATAATTTTCTATACTTTTTGCATAAATTATATTATTACATTATTGGCAGTTTTATGACATTTATTAACTAATATGTAATTGTTTAAACAAATACTGTTTGTTGTATTATTAAATTATTGGCATTTTTGTTATTTATTAACGAATTTGCAATCCTCTAATTATTTTCCATTTCTTAAAACAAAGAATTTGGAATTTCCTTTTGTAGATATTATTATGGATACATTGTTGGCATGTTTTTTTTGTAATTTGTTACTTAATGTGAAATCGTCAGACAAAAGATTGTTCTTATTTACGTAAAATCATAATTTGATAAAAAAAAAGTTGGGTATTCCTAAACTGATATCGCCATCTCATTTCCCCCTTTGCGCCCTACAAGTTTATTTAAGACACTTTTGTCGTGCCATGCATATTTCTCGAGATATTTAGGAGTTTCAAGTTCATTTTTAAAAGAAATTATTATTAGGAAAATTTTTTTGGTTATTTACTAACTAATTTGCAATTGTTTAAACAATTACCATTTGTTTACAAAAATTTACAATGTTACGGACTTATTTTTCTTTTTTCTTGAGGAATTATTATTAGATAGTTGGCATTGTCTGTCATTAATTAACTAGTTTGCAACTGTTTAAATAAATACCATTTGTTTAAACAAAAATATACAATGGTACTGACGAATCTTCTTTTACATTTTTTTAACAAATTACAAAAACATGCCAACAATGTAACAGTAATAATTTCTATAAAAGGAAAACCAAAAAAGGATTTGTTTTAAAAAAAATGGAAAATGTTTAATGAATAGTAAATTCGTTAATAAATGACAAAAAATGCCAATAATTTAATAATAGTGTCTACAATAAATATAAAAAAATATGTCTGTAACAATGTATATATTTGTTTAAACAAATAGTATTTGTTTGAACAGTTACAAATTAGTTAATAAATGTGTTAAAACTGCCAATAACCTAATAATAAGTTGTGCAAAAAATATCGAAAATTATATCCATTACAATGTATATACTTGTGTCCACAAATGGTTTTGTTTAAACAATTGCAAATTAGTTAAAAAATGACAAAAAATACCAAGAATCTAATAATTTTTGCACAAATTAAAAAATATCTGCGTAACCTAATATATTTTTGTTCAAACAAATGGTAATTGTTTAAACAATTGCTAATTAGTTAATAAATGACCAAAAAACAATAATTTAATATTTTTTTCAACAAATGAAAAAAAAAATTAAAAATTAAAAAAATTAGTTAATAAATTACATAAAACATGTCAATAATCCAATAATAGTAATTTCTGTCTGAAAAGTAATAAATCACGTAACTTTGTAAAATTGTAAATTTGGGGAACATTTTGCCTCATTTTTAGGGTACTGCAGGAGAGGGTGGGGCAGTGAAAAACAAAATAGTGGTTGTGGATTTGATATTTAGGAAATTCTGAACAATTTCTGATAATCTCCCGCAACTTTTTTTCTAAATCCGAAACGTGAAAAGATAAGAAAGAAAATATGCAGTTTTCCAACGTATTTTAAATGGGAAATTTGGGGTGCTCCGTGGCACGTGATAACTTTAACCGATTTTTCTCAAATTTGGGGGGAGGGGTTTCTGGAAAAGGAACGGAATGGGCGGATCGTTGCCCTCCAGCAAAAAGAAAATATTTTGCAAGGCATAAATTTGGGCCACCCTAGTGTATATAGACGTCCTGGTGAACGCTACGTAGCCGCTACTATACAGGCAGTGGATAGATTTGGTCGTGGATCTGCAATGGTCTGGTCTGGAATCAGTGCAGACAACAGAACTGATCTTGTTGTGGTTCCTGGTAGACTAAATACCGTGAATTACATCGAAAACATCTTGGAGGACCATGTGGTGCCTGCAGCATATGGCGTCGGTCAAAATTTCATCCTAATGCAGGACAATGCAAAGCCACATACCGCCGGCATCACAAGAAACTTTTTGCAAGAACGTGGAATTCAGGTCATGGAATGGCCGGGGTTCAGTCCTGACCTGAATCCTATTGAACACGTGTGGGATCAGCTTGACCGATGTGGTCGCAAGCGCCCCTAATCCTCCACTAACCATACAGGAACTGATACAAGCCCTGATTGAGTAATGGAAAAGCATACCCCAAGAATCTCTCAATACTATGACAGTCATTTCCATTTTGTTTTTCGTTATTAATGTACATTTTTAAGTGTAACTTAGAAGTAATTAAGAGTTGTAACATTGTTTTTGTAATTTTCTTTAGTACCTATTATAAATCTCCACAAAATCAGTTTATATTACCTGGTGTTTAACTTTGTCTTTCCTGAAGCCATGCTCAATCCATATAGGGTCAGTGTGATCTTCATTGCAAAGATAAAACGAGTAAATACTGCCTTCTGGTCGTTTCCACAACATCATACTGGTGGGTGAATTCCCGATACCCGATTTAATTCAAAAAACTCGATTTTTTTCAAGTGTATTTTTTGACTCCACAACTAAACTTATCGTCAGATCTTTGGGATATACTGAAGAAGTCGTAGAGGTGGATATGGAAGATTTTTGAACGATAGTTGTAGCCTTTCAACCGTATAGCCATTAAATATTAAAATATTATCAAATATTTTCAATTCTATAGGTGAAAAACATCACTGAGGTGCCACTAGACAAACTGAATGCATCGGTGCACAATGTTGATTGATCGACGGGAGGGAACTATTGTTTTAAATCGCGGATTTTTATTTTATACCTTTATACGAGGCGAGATTACGGTTTTTATTTTTTCCAGCTAAGCAAACTTTGCTCTAGAACGCACCATATCAAAGATTTACTCTACTTATTTAGCATTAAGAGATTTATGAAAACATGCATGTATTGGTAAATGAGTACTCGTTTTGCGTATGTACTTTTGTTGAGATAAAATATTTGTTTGGGTTTAGCTGCGTTAAATGCGCTTTTATTGATGTAGGTGATGTACTGCTATGTTCTGAGAAATCTATAAAAATTGGTATCCTGATTGGTATCTAAGATTGATGTAATTGTAAATAAATTGATGGATTTAGTTTTGTTACTTTTTTGCGTTGAAAAGGCAGAATAATCTGGATATCTATGATTGTTTTCTCGTACATAAACACATATACTGGAAGCATTAAATTTTAAGAAAATATAAGTTCCGGTTTTCGAAGTTCTTGAAATTAATGGGGCCCTGGGCCATTTTGAATTTGGGGGCCCCCATATACAATGTTGAATTAAGAAGAATTACTTTTTTATACAAAAATAATATGAACTAATAATACTGATATAACATTTCGGCACAATTAATAAGAATCTTAAATAATATTGACCTTTTTATAACAACATTTAATATAAGTACCTACATAATTATTAAAAGTAACAACAGATTATTCTTAAGAATTACAAATTAACTAATAAACAGCTTAACAATTTAAAAATCAAAATTCGTAGCAAGTAATAGTATATTATTCTATGAGCAAGTAATGTAAGCAATTTCTCACGAGAACGAAGTTCGAGTGAGAAATTGCCATTACTTGCGAATGGAATACTATACTTTTTCTACGACCATGCAACGAAATTTTATAAATTAATTTGTGTGCATATAGGGACAGCTGTATGTCACTATGACGGTTTACAGGATTTTGACAGATTAAAATTGTTCGGTGCGCCTTGTCACTTAGCGACGTTGTCAATGCCCTGACAATGTCGTTAAGCAGTGTATCAACAATTTGGAAATGAAAAATCCAGAGCTGTGATTGGTTCTAAAGCCGTGAGGAATGAAATATTTCTCACTACTGGCGGGGTATGAGGAGCCAGGAATGAAATATTTGTCATGTGTGTGGGGAATGGTTAGTACTACTTATCATAAATTGCCATGATAATGAATGCATTCCTCAATAGGAGTAGAAAATAGTATATTATTCTATGAGCAAGTAATGACAGCAATTTCTCACGATAACGAAGTTTGCAGCACGAGCCATAGGCGAGTGCTGCAAAACGTTCGAGTGAGAAATTGCCATTACTTGCGAATGGAATACTATACTTTTTCTACGACCATGCAACGAAATTTTATAAATTAATTTGTGTGCATATAGGGACAGCTGTATGTCACTATGACGGTTTACAGGATTTTGACAGATTAAAATTGTTCGGTGCGCCTTGTCACTTAGCGACGTTGTCAATGCCCTGACAATGTCGTTAAGCAGTGTATCAACAATTTGGAAATGAAAAATCCAGAGCTGTGATTGGTTCTAAAGCCGTGAGGAATGAAATATTTCTCACTACTGGCGGGGTATGAGGAGCCAGGAATGAAATATTTGTCATATGTGTGGGGAATGATTAGTATTACTTATCATAAATTGCCATGATAATGAATGCATTCCTCAATAGGAGTAGAAAAAATATATTACTTTAATAAATAAATGGTATTCTTAACAAATACATATGTTTTATTATTTTAAATATTTCAAAAACTGCGATATTTCGATGTGCGATAGTTCATTCTTAAATACGCCATCAGCAATATATGCATATATAAAATAAAATAATATGTCCTCTGATTATGTACTTATTAAATTTGTGGTGCAGTTTTCATAGTATTTTTGAAGTGTTAGTTTTAATAAAAATATAATTTCCTATTTCTTTTTCTAACACCTAAGATTCCGATACCATATCATCAAAAAATACAATTATTCCGAATGCCTTCCGCTATACATAGTTTTAACAAGAAGAAATGTGACATGTCAATATCTGGCCCGCAGAGTTTAGATGAAAATAAGCAAGGAAAAGACTTAAGCTAGAAACTTAAATATGTTAGGGTTATGTAGGTATTTGTAGGAAGCTACCAAATACCGTATTTTTAATATAGCTTCCTGTATATCTTTCCTGCTTTTTTATACTCTTTTGAATTACAGATTGAAGAGTGAAATCCGCATGTCCCTGAGGGTAGCGGTGTAAATGTAACAAGATGATTATATGTTAAAAGAAAGAAAATAAACAATAGGTTAGAATAATAAAAGCCTTTTCCTCTTTGCTGTTTATATAGGTATATATAACTAATGTGACAACTTTGCAAATGGATCAAACAATTAACAAATAAACAATGTTAACTGGATTTCTACCGTGTCAATAGCAGCACGTCGTTTTCGAAAATGACTTAAGTTATAAATACGAAATACTTTTGAATCTAAAATGTTTCATTTCTAAGCATTTCGCATTTGTAGGTTAAGCAATTACCTAAAACTTTTATTGGAACCTTTTTCTTGTCAACTTTTTAGAAAGAAATACCTATATTGAGTGGTTACGTTTCTTTTTATACACACTGTGTAATAATAAGGACGAAAATAAGGCTATGTTGCAGGTCGGAATTATTATTTTACAAACTTATTTGGAGCATTCGACTTTACAGAATAGTATTCAAGAACAAAAAAAAGTGTCGACTGAAAATCTTTGAAGAATTCATACAGTTTTTCTCTTCTAACTTAGTCAAGAGTTTCTCATTAGTTTCGTACATCAACCACGTATGTCAAACCCGCGGCCGCATGCGGCCCTCAACACTCCTCGGTGCGGCCCGCGAGCCCTCTCTAAAATTTGTATTTCAATATAATCAAAGTTCAAAATTTGAAAAATATGAAACTTATTTGTGTACGTTCTTCAATTATTACGTTTGGTCGGAGCTTTTATAAAGCAGCAGAATAGTAATAATTTTTAATTTGATTTTTCTACATTACATAGTGCTCATAATGTCACTTTATAGGTGAAATTTTCGTAAATATTTCATCAAAGTGAAATTTACGGACCAGTATTTCATTAATATCATAACGACTTTTGGAAACTATTTTTGCCCCGAATATGAACGCTGTGTTTAAAATTCTCTATCATGTCACCCACCGAAAAATGTATCGGAAAAATGTACTATATAGTAATCGTTGTTCAGAATTACCCAGAAACAAAATGAACAGAATTGCCCGAAATCTTGTAAAATCCAAAAGAATTATTAAAAATCGACATTTTGTAAACATATCTTCGTAAATATCATTTGAATGGAATTTTGACAATAAAAGCTTACTGTAGCAATTATTAATTTATGATTAATTAAATTTTTGTCTAATGTACTTGATACTTTATGTTTAGAGATTTGGGGTAATTCTAAACTATACAGGTCAAAAGAATTAGAGGATAATTAGAAGATTTGTCCAAAATTTTAAGTTGATTTTCTCCCCAATCATTTATCCGATTTTGATGATTCTTTCACTCACTGGTAACTTTATTCTTCAGAAGTAGTACGGATAAAGAGTTTTTATTCGACTTTCTGTTTTGAGTATATACAGAATGATGGTTTAAAACAATAAGAACTAACTAACTGGAATGAAATAGTAATCTCATATTTTCTGAACATTTTTGTTTGTTTGCTTCACTTCAGTAATGCTGTTTCTAAAGCGGATACAAAAAGAACAGTAGCAACAAAATGGCATGATTTGAACGTTGATTTTGTCAGGATGATCCTTTTATTCACATGTGTGTTGATTCCTCCACAGTAATACGGTGGCTGAAAGTTTTGCTTGCATTTCAGTTTTACCTATACTTATATAGGAAGAAAGATTAAGTATACAAATATTAAAAATTTAAGTTTTCTAAATTATCTTCTTAAATACCACGTGATGGGTCTTTGAGATTTGGGGTTTTAAGACACTGTATCAATTTTTATTGTAATCGTTCCGAAGAAAAATTTGATTTTAGCGGAAATAGGTCTTTTTGGGTCCGCTGATCGTTTTTTTTTTAAATGCTTATAAGCTAATTTGCTTCTTTTCGAAAAAAAATATTTTTAATGTTTATAAATCTTTGTATTTAGAGTTTTTAGGTATTTCTGCATTATATCAAATGAAAAATGTATGATGAAAATCCTTAATATTTTTTATAAATGCAAAATATTGATGTGTGTCATCAATTATTTTAAAAATTAATAACATGGTATTAGCACCATGGTATAAGAATCATAAAATTTGCTATTCTTGATTTATATATGTAATTTAAGCAACTGTTATTGAAATGCCTATGTTCCGGGTTTGTGGAAAGAATAGTAGTAAAAAATATTTTTTTTGTGTCCATGGGGTGACGCGTCTCTGTGTATCATTGTGTTAAAACCACTATAAAAGAAACGAGCTCAAATTTGTAATGATTATAAAGATTAAGAACATGTTTAGCTAGAACATGTCATAGCTAGTAATATAGAAAAAACTAGAAGTATCATGGAAAAGTAGTTTTGTAAGGTATCATAGGGCAGTTCTTTTAAAACCCAGTCAAATTCCTCTATAACTTTTCTTAGTGTTGTATTTTTTTGTACCATGTTTAGCTAATTTTAAATTCTTTACAGTGAAGTTAAATAAAATTGTAAATCACCCTGTATACAAATCGTAGGACTTTGAAGTTTATCGATATTTTATTATTGTTATCCATTATTATAAAATTATAGATAAGTACATAATTTCAGCATAAAATTTGAAAGTAAAATATTATAAATGTTTCTTCTGTGATATTTAGCAAAGGTTTTGTTTATGGACTTTATTGTAATTTCAACTATGTAAAATGTTATGACCTTGCACAGATAGATTTCTTTACAATAAATACGAATTCAAACGAAAAAATCTTAACACGTAAGACTTTAAAAATAAGTTAAAATGTCTAAAAACGTGATTATGGTATAGCTTTTAAGGCAACTGGATTTTTTAATGTCTTGTTATTAAGAGTGTTAATTTGAATATAACTATTTTTGCTTGGCATCTAAATGTTATTTGGTTTTTTATGATAATGTAGCATATTTTTGGCAATTACAATAAATTTACGTTACGAAACGGTGTTAAAACAAAAACAAAAATTTTATATAAATAATGTAGTTGGCACGTAAAATCATTTTCTAAATTATCCTACCTGCACAGGTTGGTACTTGCTATCGTAAACTAAATTATTCGCAAGTTGTACGCCTTTATAGGCCATTTTGGCACCGATCTCCAAACTTCACCGACACTAACCAAAAGCACAACATTCTCAAGACCACAACGCCGGTTGCTTTTAATAGCTTCTTATCTGCTAATATTTGCAACCCTTTCTCTAAGTTTAAACTCACCTATCAGACTTTGTTTGATTTTTATTGCTAATTTGTTGAGATAGTAGTATTTTATAATGGTTCAATATGTACATGCATACAATAGAGCGGTATACAGGTACAGGTGGGTATCTGATATACGTGTATTTTTTTGTTTGATTTTATATTATTTACATAGTACTTTTATAACGTTGTTGCTTCTTATATTTGCCGATGTTACAATTGTCGTAGGTAGTAGACGTAGGTACAATACATATTGGTAATTGTGAAAGTATGATTTAGTCAAATTTTGGTTACTGTGATCAGGGTTGCCAGATTTCTAGAATCACCGATCTGGGCAGTGACCGTTTCGAGTAGGTAATGAAAAATTTGTTCATTTTTATAGTATTCAGTTTGTTTAATGTTATTTAAGTGTTTTTGAACAATATGTATATTAAAACTGTAATGAACGTTTAAATACTTTTCTTACGAAACATAAATATGATTCTAGTTTAAATAAATAAGTTCTAGTTTCCCTATATGCATTTTTACTTTATCATACGCAGTATGATGAAGTATTGTAATCGTGCCGAAAAAAAAAATCTGATGTGGCCAGGCACATGACTTTATCATACAATATATAAAATTAATAGTTTAGCTGCATGAGAATCTATTCTATAGAGATAAATCGTAGGTATTGTCAAAGCATCAGCATTTGACACTACCTACACTACGTCATTAGAATAATAGTTATTTATGTCACTAATGCCGAAAGTACGGAATAGCGCGACGAGCGGTGATGCGGCGCGTCACCGAAGGCGGAGTGTCGCCGTCGCATGTGAGTGAGTCGCGCTATCTAGTTTTTGGCAGGAGCGACATCAACGTTTATTGTGTTGCTTTTTAAGAAATTCGTATTTAAAAAAAAAATAAATGATTTCTGTATGGTAAATGGTTGGTACCACTTTGACGAAAGGTGCGCTCCGATTGGTAGGTAATGGTAGCTAATGGCGGTGGTAGAATACGAAATTATAGTATTTCTTACATATCGTGATAATGACACATATTAGTTTGCATGTACATAAACATGAGTCACTAGCAATTTTCTATTGGAAATACTATAACGGTGTCTGCTATCACTGCCATTATCACTAATGAAAACGCACCTTAAAAAGGTAATTCAAATTCTGACAGATTTATATTTGTTCATGACACATCCCTACCAACATACTAAAATAAAACTACACTCATCGCTATACTTTATTTATAATTTTCTCAATGTATCATTTTTAGAATTAGATATAAAGACGGGTTGATATTTCTTATCAACAAACAATTAAATTTGTTGATCTTATTTTATTTGAAATTTGTATTTTATAATTTTGCGCACTACAGCGGCACGTTCCATAGTGGTTCTCCAACCTCTGATGAGATCAGCTGTTTTCGAATGTGACAACACAAAAAAATATTTGTCAAAATCCTGGCTACTATGTAATTTCATATCAATGCAGATGCGACCGATCTCAATCAAATAGAATTTGCTCTTGAAGGTAAACTATTAATTTTACCAAAAAATGTTATAGGCATAAATTATTCAAAATTTCATCTACTTTAATTTATTAATTAACTATTTTGTCGAAATTACAGAAATGGCGGCTCATTTCCAAAATCCTTGAAAAAGGCTTAGAATAAACTAAAAAGCTAAACTATTAATTTTACCAAAAAATGTCATAGGCATAAATTATTCAAAATTTCCTCTGCTTTAATTTATTATATTACTATTTTGACGAAATTACAGAAATGGCGGCTGATTTCTAAAATCCTTGAAAAAGACTTGGAGTAAACACCCAGTTCCTTTGGACCCTTTTGAACCAAAAGCTTTTCAACTCTAAGTTTGGTCATGAAACTTCTAAATATGAAGTTCCGTGCCGATACCTTTAGTAGTTTCTCCGGAAATGAATTAACAAAAATTGGGTACACACACACACACACACACACACATACACACACACACACACACAGACATTTTTTTGTACCTTGGTCAAAAATGTTCAGGGGACCCATAAAGACCTATTTCCGCTAAAAACTCAAAAAATTTTTTCGGCACGATTACAATACTTTACATACTGCGTATGATAAAGTAAAAATTGATATTTTAGCGGAAATAGGTCTTTATGGGTCCCCTGAACATTTTTGACCAAGGTACAAAAAAATATCTGTGTGTGTGTGTGTAAACGATTTTTGTGGCGACGATTCCGGAGAAACTACTAAAGGTATCTGGACGAAAGTTCATATTTAGGAGTTTTATGACCAAACTTAGAGCCGAAAAGCTTTTGGTTCAAAAGGGTCCAAAGGAACTGGCTATTCACTCTTAGTATTTTTCAACGATTTTGCAAATGAGCCGTCATTTCTGTAATTTCGTCAAAATAAATAAATAATAAATTAAAGTAGAGGAAATTTTGTATAATTTATGTTTATAACATATTTTGGTAAAATTAATAGTTTAGCTGCAGGAGCAAATTCTATTTGATCGAACTGGTGTCTGCATTAATAGTAGGTAGCTTTGAGGTAGTTTTGACAGTATTCAGAACGCTAGCGGTTACGAAACGTCAATTCAACACGCAAATGCATGGAGAATGCGATGAGGAGGAGAAACACGCGCGCACGTACGCTATGTGAAGCAATGTTGAAACAGCTTGGTGTTTCCATGGTGCTTACAAAGTCAATGTGTATTTCGAGTGCGGATAGCTATGTTGTTATGCATTTTTCAAGGATTTTGCAAATGAGCCGCCATTTCTGTAATTTCGACAAAATAGGTAAATAATAAATTAAAGTAGAGGAAATGTATAATTTATGTCTATGACATTTTTTGGTAAAATTAATAGTTTAGCTGTAGGAGCAAATTCTATTTGATCGAGATCGTGTCTGCATTAATACAGGATTTGCCAGATATTTTTATTCTAATGACAGTAGGTAATGTCAAAGGCTGATTTTATGACAATACCTCCTGTCAATATCTGTCAAATCCAGGCTAATTCATTTTATTTTAATGCAAACACGATCGATCTCGATAGAATGTCATGCAGCTAAACTATTGCATGATAAAGTCATGTGCCTGGCCACATCAGATTTTTGAACATAAAGGCACTTTAACGTCTACATAAAATAGCACATTTTCTTGTTAGTTAATATTTGTTATCATACTTTATTTCTTCGCTCTAATAAAATCAAAATACATACATTATGTGTTCACCGATCAAGTGATTATAATGAGGACATAATTTGCGAGTGGTAATTATTTACTATTATAAAAACACACTCCGGTCAAGTAATTGAAATCGACTTTGTAGTGTTCGAAACCGAATAAAACCGGACACGATTCGGAAAACAAAGTTAAGCGATCAACCGCAAATTCTAATGCCTTTTTCTTTTCATATTTTTCCGTTAATTCAAGGACACTATCAATTTGTTCTGTGTAAATTCGATCTTCAACATTCCCTCTCTATAATTGAATTAATCTCATATAATATTGTCGCCTTTCTATTATTTTTAATTTGTTATTGCGGTTTTTTTACATGCTTTAATATGGTCAGGATTTTTTTTTAACCGCAAGTATGTCACTGACTTTAGCGTCTAGAAAAACTCTTGAGTGCCACTGAATGTCAGCCAAATGTATAATATTGCTAAAACGGCCAACTCCACTTAAATTGTCTATTATACTGAACTTCATAAAATTACGCAAGAATACAAATGGCGTATAATTGGTTTCGATAACCGTTCGATCGGTAGTCCGTTTTATACAGGATGGATACCAAAAACCTGTCCAATACCACAATTCATGTACATACAGTATTACAGATTTTTCTGCACCTAAAACTGGTAATTAACCCAGGTGAGGATAATTTTTGGAAAAAACACCTCCGCCTGGATTTGAACCAGGAACTCTCCAATTTTCAGTTGGCAGCTCTCCCAGTTGAGCTCCTAGTTACCAAACTTACATCTAGCCCCAATAGGTGTCACGACGGGTTTGTTTAATTCGAAACTCGGATTGCAAGTCCTGAAGTGACAAATAAAACCTATAAATTTCCACAGCCTCTGTAGCTCAACTGGGAGAGCTGTCAACCGGAAATTGGAGGGTTCCTGGTTCAAATCCAGGCGGAGGTGTTTTTTCCAAAAATTGTCCTCACCTGGGTTAATTATCATTCGCTTCTTTAGTTGATTCTCTATTACTGACGAGTTTACGTAATAACCATTTTCCCTTGAGATTTAAATAGGGGGGAAAATTAGCGAAAGCTACTTAAGACCCAGTCCTATACCTCGCCTAAAGCGCGTTTTCAAATAAAAACGTTATTTATTGTTCAAAGTTTGTGAAATTTTCAGTGTAACTTCTTAGATTAATATCGAGCTTCTATATTTTCTTATAAACACTTAAATCTAACCATAAAATTGCGTAAATTGTTGTATTAGAATCGTATTTGTTCTGTTTGTATCCAGTAGCTGTCACAATGAAATAATTTCAATCGAAAATTACGAATGTTCAACAAAAATAACTTGAAAACTTGATATTTCCAGATAAACACTCAAATATAACTCTAAAACTGCATAAATTGACGTAATAGAATCTGATTTGTTGTGTTTGTATCGAGTATCTGCCAAAATGGAATAATTTCAATCGAAAATTTCAAATTTCCAAACAAAAATAACCAAAAAATCAATATTTCCCGATAAACATATAAGCCTAAAATTTCGTAAATTGACGTATTAGAATCGTATTTGTGGTATTTGTCTCGTGCAGGTGTTAAAATGAAATAATTTCAATAAGAAATTACGAATTTCCAACAAAAATAACCTAAAACTGGATATTTCCCGATAAACACTAATCTAACCCAAAAGAAATGCGTAAATTGACGTATTAGAATCTGATTTGTTGTGTTTGTATCGAGTATCTGTCAAAATGAAATAATTTCAATCTCAAATTACGAATTTCCTACAAAAATAACCGTAAAAATCGATATTTCCCGATAAACATCTAAGCCTAAAATTGCGTAAATTGACGTTTTATAATCGTATTTGTGGTACTTGTGTCGTGCAGGTGTTAAAATGGAATAATTTCAATCGAAAATTACGAATTTCCAACAAAAATAACTTAAAAACTGGATATTTCCCGATAAACACTCTAATCTAACCCAAAAGTTGCGTAAATTGGCGTATTAGAATCTGATTTGTTGTGTTTGTATCGAGTATCTGTCAAACTGAAATAATTTCAATCGAAAATTACGAATTTCCAACAAAAATAACCGAAAAAATCGATGTTTCCCAATAAACATCTAAGCCTAAAATAGCGTAAATTGACGTAATAGAATCGTATTTGTGGTATTTGTGTCGTGCAGGTGTGAAAATGAAATAATTTCAATCGAAAATTACGAATTTTCAACAAAAGTAACCTAAAAACTGGATATTTTCCGATAAACACTCTAATCTAACCCAAAAATTGCGTAAATTGACGTGTTAGAATCTGATTTGTTGTGTATGTATCGAGTATCTGTCAAAATGAAATAATTTCAATCGAAAAGTACGAATTTCCAACAAAAATAACCGAAAAAATCGATATTTCCCGATAACATCTAAGCCTAAAATTGCGTATATTGACGTATTAGAATCGTATTTGTGGTATTTGTATCGTGCAGGTGATAAAATGATATAATTTCAATCGAAAATTACGAATTTTCAACAACAATAACTTAAAAACTGGGTATTTTCCGATAAACACTCTAATCTAACTCAAAAATTGCGTAAATTGACGTGTTAGAATCTGATTTGTTGTGTTTGTATCGAGTATCTGTCAAAATGAAATAATTTCAATCGAAAATTACGAACTTCCGACAAAACCCCGAAAAAATTTATTTTATTTCCCGATAAACATCTAAGCCTAAAATTGCGTGAATTGACGTATTGGAATCGTATTTGTGGTATTTGTATCGTGCAGGTGTTAAAATGGAATAATTTCAATTGAAAATTACGACTTTCCAACAAATATAAACTAAAAACTCGATATTTCCCGATAAACACTCAAATCTAACCCCAAAATTACGTAAATTAACGTATTAGAATCTTATGTGATGTGTTTGTATCGTGCAGGTGTTAAAATGAAATAATTACAATCGAAAATTACGAATTTCCTACAAAAATAACCAAAAAAATCGATATTTCCCGGTAAACATCTAAGCCTAAAATTGCGTAAATTGACGTATTAGAAATGTATTTGTGGTATTTGTATCGTGCAGGTGTTAAAATGGTATAAGTTCAATCGAAAATTACGAATTTCCAACAAAAATAACCTAAAAACTGGATATTTCCCGATAAACACTCCAATCTAACCCAAAAATTGCGTAAATTGACGTATTAGAATCTGATTTGTTGTGTTTGTATCGAGTATCTGTCAAAATGAAATAATATCAATCGAAAATTACGAATTTCCAACAAAAATAACCAAAAAAATCGGTATTTCCCGATAAACAACTAAGCCTAAAATTGCGTAAATTGACGTATTAGAATAGTATTTCATGAAGGTATCCACTGTGTATATTGATCGTACAGGTATTATAATACATATTATAAACGATTGGGAAAATTGCCGTGACGACATCGGACGTGACGTCTTGCGTCCGAAACACGTGAAGATCGACGTGAGCAATCAGAGTGCCAATTATCATTCCTTCCAGACTTGCAAAAAAAAGAATTCAACGGTGTCATCAACGTGTGTGTGTTGACGGCAGAGACCATTAGTGGCCATTCCATTTTTTTCGTTGTTTTTTACCGGCAACTTTGTACGCAGTTTAGCGGAAAAAAATATACGCGAATAAAGTTTGTTTTCGTGAATGGATGAACAATACTTAGGCATGAATATTATAGTAATTGTGATTGTTAGGTACATAATGGGATCATCATTTGAAGACGTTTAAGCTACTTTTGTTTGTTTTTTTACGTTTATGGTTTTTTGTTGGTGTATGTATACTATATTTATATACAAAATGTCCTCAGATGAACTTACCTGTAACTTATAATAGACTAATATTATTATTTCTTGAGCAAACGTGGGAGTAAACAGTTTTCGGTATCCCCAAAATTCCAATTTTGACGAATACTTTTATTTACATTTAAAATTTTGTTAATCTATTCTTCTATCATCCACAGATTCAGAGAAATGTCCTGAGTATTCATTATTATTGAAATTAATAACTAAAAACTACCTGTGATTAAAAAATTCGTCATCAAATATTTGCATCAATATCTCCGAAAGTATTAAGCTTAGCAGAACAAATTATACACTATGTTAAAGACGAAAGATGTGTGTACATGATAAACAAACAATTACTTAAACATATAGAAAGATGTAGACGAATTTTCTATCAGAATCACTGATAGTTTTTAATTAATTGCTATAATTTCTATAATTTTATACAATTTATAATTACTTGTCTGCCTAAATCTATTATTTCCCTATTTCACTACTTCCCATAGTTGTACTTTATTTGTTCCAAACATATATAAACAATAACAACGAGGTATGTGTGTACCACAGTTCATTGCATAGGTGCTAGTTTTTATGTGGTAGTGGATACAGAAAAAAAATCCATGGGGGTTAAGTCGGGTGATCTGGCGGGCCACTTGATGGTACCTTTAATGTATCTTGTGATAATTTCATGAACGTTTTTCATTTATCATAAACGTATTTCATAAACATGATTGTAAGGCTTTTTCATAATAAGAAATAGAAAAGTTTTATGACAGCAAAAATGACTTCATCGTATGTTCTTATTTAAGAATACAAAATTTCGACTTTATATTTTTCGTAATAGCAAAGGTATGCAAGAAAAAAGAAATTGGCATTTTTTTGTCTTTTCCGTAAATTTTTATTTTCAAATTCCTTCTTTAAGTTACAGGCGTTTGAAATATAAACAAAACAACAAAAATAAAATACTTGTAAATCAATGCAAAAACCTTTTCGATTCTAAAAATAAAAAATCTGATGTGGCCAGACACATGACTTTATCATACTATACAGCAGTGTCAAACTGTGTCAAATTCTGATGTTATGGCAATAGAATCAAAATATCTGTCAATTCCTGGCTAACTAGTTTTAATGCAGCACGAGCGATCTCGATGAAATAGAATTTTCTCATGCAGCTAAAGTATTAATTTCACCAAAAAATGTCATGGACATAAGTTATACAAAATGTCGTCTACTTTAATTCATTATTTAACTATTTTGACGAAATTACAGAATTGGCGGCTCATTTGCAAAATTCCTGAAAAAGGCTTAGAGTAAACATCCAGTTCCTTTGGACCCTTTTGAACAAAAAGTTTTTCTGATCTAAGTTTGGTCATGAAACTTCTGAATATGAAGTTACGTCCCGATACCTTTGGTAGTTTCTCCGGAATCGTCGCCACAAAAAAAACGGGTACATACACAGTCATAGTATCATACACACATACGTATACATTATGTAACCTTAGTATTGAGTAAACATCTTTATATCGACTTATTGTTTTTAACTCCTGAAGAAGTTAGAGCTGTTTAAAATACGTTTTTGATAATATTTCAAACGGTTGTATCTTTTTTAGGAATTGAAAAACAAAGAAGTCCATATAAAACTCTTTCTATCTAAAAGGATGTTTTTATAATATCATTCTATAATACCTTCGCTGTTGACATGTAGGTATATAAAACAGCACAATATTTATACTTCCATTAGATTCGTGTCAGAAAACAGATAAATATTTTTCAAATAGTTCTCCTGTAAAATTTCCTAATTTTTAAAGTTGTGCCTTTATTATAGCAAACGATATCATAGATGAAAAGCTATAAATATTAGAGAAATACCTTAAAAGAAATTTCAGTGTTTGAGTCAGGCAATAAAAAAAACAATAAAACCAGTTAGAGTAGCCAGATTTTCTATTTATTTTATTATATTAAATTGTGTTTTTCAAAAGTCAGTTTTTCTTAATTCATACTAAACTGCAAAAGGGTCCTTACGAAATTCAATATAACTTGTTCTATAGACACGGATGTTAATGATCAAATATTGATTATAAACATTGTTTATAATCAATCACTTATGTTATCGGTACCTGTACGCTATGAGAAAATGATCGATGTATACACATCAACGCAAAACTCCGTTGACATCATAAAGAATCAATTAGTTTAGAATAAAGAAAAAATAATCCATTTACTAAATTCCGAATAATAAAATTTTTTAATGTTCATGTATCAACAACCTAATTTTCCACATTGATAATAAATTGTTGCAAAGAATATTATAGCAAGGCATCAAGTTATTACTGAATTACGAGCTTAAGTCATGTGGATGTGATAATACTAAATGATTCAGATCGATAATGTGGCGCCCCAAATTTACGTTTATGCAAAATGATTCACGCATCTTTCGCATAATCTAGTAAATTGCGTAAAATCCTCGCAAAACTGCAAATCCAGTAAACGAATTTAACAGTTTAAATCTAGGTCATTTTTTAAAATACATGTCTCGTAGGTTTGCAAAGAAATGTAATCATTTTAAGGTCAATGCTGTACACGCGTGGATATAATCCAATTATGTATCTAAGCGTATAAAAAAATGTCACGGGACTCATATATCTCCATTATTAAACACGGGAAAAGGCTTATACGGTCACACTTTCGTCTTACTTAAAATATAATCAATTATTTGCTAATATATCTATTAAGTACCTGCAAATTTTATCTGTATGGCCCGCGGTTTAGCAGATAGTATAATCAGCATGCGGATTTTCGCAACATGTTTTACTTAGTAAGTATTTATGTATTCAAAATACATAATAATATTTACTGTTCAGGTATTTCTATTGTCTTGTAAGCTATGCAATAAAATAAATACCGTATATGACTAATTATATGGATATACATTTGGAAAAAACTGGGGTTTTTGATGATTTTAATGCAATTATAACCGCAAGTGATCATGTATTTCTCTAATATATAATTTTAAATTAAGAATTTTTTTAAACTATTTGTGTTTATATCCACATTTTCTTGAATGATTATTCAATTTGGTTAAGAAAATTGCTCCTTTGAAGTCTCATTTTTTATTTTATCATACTACGTATGATAAAGTCTTGTAATCGTGCTGAAAAAAAATGAGGTTTTAAATTAGGTTTTTATCGGGACGAAACTTCATATTTAGAAGTTTCAATACCAAACTTAGAGCTGAAAAGCTTTTTGTTCAAAAGGGTCCAAAGGAACTGGATGTTTACTCAAAGCATTGTTCAAGGATTTTGCAAATGAGCCGCCATTTCTGTAATTTCGCCAAAATAGTTAATAATAAATTAAAGTAGAGGAATATTTGTATAATTTATGTTTATGACATTTTTTGGTAAAATTAATAGTCTAGCTGCATAAGCAAATTGTATTTGAATGAGGTCGCTCGTACTGCATTAAAACTAGTTAGCCAGGATTTAACAGATATTTTGATTCCAATGACAGGTAGTGTCAAACGCTGATGTGGCAATAGAATCAAAATATCTGTCAAATCTTTACTTTTAAAATAAAGAAAAAAAAGTATTTTAGTAAAAACAAGGCCATTTAGTAAAAAAGTATCAATTACGTCCTTAAAAATTATTTGTAATAAATAGGTATCGTTTTCTTGGCCTATATTATAACTTACTTTAACGCTATGCTATTGTTATTAAATTGTCGCAAGTGTAAGATTCTTGGTCAGTAAAATCGCTATTTTCTAGAAAAATGTTTTAAAATTAAATAAAATACTAATGGCATTTGACATATTTCCTAGTACTTACGTAATTTGTAAAAACACTATAATTTAAGCAAGTGAAACAAGTAAAAACTGTTCCAGTTTTTTTTTCTGAGCAGTCATAATCTGAAACCAGCAGTTCCTTTTAGTACACAGCTTATTTTCCTTTTAGTTTTGACGTATCAAGTGATCTGGCATAACCAAACTTTTGTATTTCTTAGACTATTCGCATAAAACTTGTTAAAGACGTTACACAAAGTTGGGAAACATTTTTTTTATTAACTATTCAGAAAATTTTATTCTTTTTAAAAACATCTGGATTGTCTTAAATCTAAAATCTAAATTTAGAAAATAGTTATCTGCTTACATATAGCGGGTGTTACCAAAACTATGAAAAACTCTTAATAGTAAACTAACTTTATTTTACATATTAGAGGGCATTGAATACGAAATTACAATCTCCATCGTCGTTGCATGAACACCCGGTATATGGAACGTCAAAACCGATTATACATACTTTCATATTTAACGCCTTCTAATATTTTGAAATCCTTTTTCAAATAGTATTTTTGCACAGCTTTGAGCATAAAGATACTTGCCTGTACATAATATATATATATGAATATTTTGATTATCATAGCTAGTGTTTTCTTTTGTTTAAAGAAATTCTCAGAATTATATGCTAATTAATATTTCTCAAATATTGCAATTGTGTGTTAAATATAATTAATAATCATGTAATCAGTTATCAATTAAAAAAAACAACAGAGTTTACTTATTAAAAAATTAAATAGCAAATTGAACATCATAATAATGTGTTTTAAAGTATTTTATTTGTTATTTTTGTAGCAATCGATTTTGTTGTTAAACATCAAACTCTTCTAAAAGATAATAAAAAGAGATAAATATAAAATAAATATTATACGTCAAACACCTATAATAATATGACAAATAGACAAAAATATATTTATCTACGACTCACATTTTTTCCTTACAAACTCGACACACCTTATTGGTGTGTCGAGTTAGTAAGGAAAAAATGTTTGTTTAGGATTTTTTGCAGTTTTTTAGAACGGGTTTTCCAAAAAACTAAGCTTAAGCTAAAATTCTTCTTTCAGATTCAGATGCTACAGAAGAAAAGCATTTCAAAAATATGTGAAATGCTATCGAGACTCAAAATGTAAATGATTATTTTTTTCTCTTCACTTAATAACTTAGGTATCT
Source organism: Melinopterus prodromus (assembly GCA_964023965.1). Classification (NCBI taxonomy): domain Eukaryota; kingdom Metazoa; phylum Arthropoda; class Insecta; order Coleoptera; family Scarabaeidae; genus Melinopterus; species Melinopterus prodromus. Next base: position 10,547,936 of record OZ030395.1, read on the forward strand.
AAATTTCTGGCAGTAAAATCAACTTTTATTATTTTTTATTAAAAAATATTATTGAAAAATAATGACCAACCTAATATATGTATCTACCGTGTCCAGCACTAAGTTGGACACAAATGAAAAACATTTTTATTATTAACTTTTTAGAAAATTTTATTTTTATTTTATTTTTCATTTTTTAGCAACACGCGGTATATGCAATGGACAAGGTGATTATAATTTCGTATTTAAAGACTTGTAATATATCAAAATTATTTTTTTCAATTAAAATATTTGCATAGCGTTCAAAATAACTTTACTTTACTCTTCATTTTTCATAGTTTTTGTAACACCCGGTACAAGCAAGCAGATAATTCATTCTAATGTTTGCATTTTAGGTTTAAGACAATCCAGAAACTTTCATGAAATATTTGCTTTTCTAAAAAGTTAATAATAAACTGAGGAAAAAGTTTCATATAATCCTATTTTGTTTAAAAAAACTTATACACTAGCGATACCCATTCGTCATTGATTAAAAGTTATCAGATTAATAAAAACAAATTAAAAGTAACCATAATAAATTGAAACCATTTTTTGAGTAAAAAATTTTGTATGATCGTAATTGCTTTTTAATTCTTTCTATAGTTACAACAGTTTAAAATATTAACAAAACAGCGAAAAATAGAAAGTTAAAATCCATCTACAATCAACAATTCGAAAACGCAGAAAGAGCAAAAAGCCATTAAAATGATAAAAAGTAAACAACTTTCATACAAAAAGTGCTTGCATACTATTGTACAAAAAGGTGAGAATTCTAAAAACGAATTAACAACCTACATCGTAACTCATGTCTAAAGATAGAGATTTTTCAGAATAATGACATAATTTGCTAATAGATCGTCTCTGAGATTAACTCATGGTTCACAGCACATGTTTAAAACATAGCATATGCAACCAAACTCACTGACATAAAATCGATAAGATTGCAACTACCTTGTAGTCTATTTTATACTCATATTACTAAACACTACTTATTATCCAGTTATCTACTCCAATTATTATGCATTATCTACTATAATTTTATAGCGTTATATAATTTTGCCACCTCATAATCTATCTATTATCATAATGTCATCATCATAATAGCACATAAATACAAACGTTATAATTTATTACGAGCATTTTACAATACCGTTCCATCACTACAGTTTATTGCTATTAATGTTAATGACGTTTTTATTGCTAATCTATCAAAACGTCACATCGCGCTCATGATCTTGTGTCTAGATGTTTTCCTTAGAAATTATAGGGTAATTGTTATCTAATTTAATGGACCGACACTTAGGTACTTTCTGTAATATGAATAACAAACATATGAAATAATGAGATGAGTATAAATCAAAACTTGGATGCAAATTCCATACTTATGTAACTCTGTGGGTTTTCAGTGTTATAATTATGCTGTAAGAATTTTATGTTTACTGTAGATTTTCATAACAATGCACAACAATGGCTTGGTTATAAAAAAATAAGTGTTTAGTCGCACTTTGTGTTTAGTAGTTTCGATTGTTTTTTTTTGTAACATATTAGCATTTATTATTTTGTTTATAGATCAATAAATAAAGACTTGTTTGTTTGTTGAACAACGAGTATATCCACGGATTTAGTTATAAAGAGGAGGAAAGTTACCGATTTTTGTAACATAATTCTAACTCTAACTAAAGAAGTTAGATAAAAAAATTAAAACATCCGTTTTACATAAAAAAGGAATTAATAATTGATTTTCATAGCCGCTCTATAATAATATGGTTAATATGAACGCATTATAGCAGTACACAATGTATTTGGTTGATGTAATGGTTCAAGTCTTGCTACATGTACAGAATAATAAAAAATAATTTCGAAACTAAAGTCACATACAAATCTAGATAGCCATATTAAGGGGGGGAGGGGGCATTTATCTTTTACGTGATGTATGACGGTGTTAATACTACTATAAAAGAAACGTGCTCAAATTTCTAATGATTTTTATAACGAATGAGACCATGTTTAAAATATACTGTCATAGATAGTAATAGAGAAAAAGAATTAGAAATATTAATCTAAATCTTTTATTTTCTTTATTTTTTTACCAATTTTACCTAATTTTAAATGTGTTTTAATAATTTTAAATTCTCTACAGTGAAGTTAAATAAAATTGTAAATCACCCTGTATACAAATCGTAGGACTTTGAAGTTTATCGATATTTTATTAGTGTTATCCATTATGATAAAATTTTGGATACATAATTTCAGCATAAAATTTGAAAGTAAAATATTATAAATTTTCCTCGCTGATATTTAGTACAGGTTTTGTTTATGTTTTTTATTGTGGTTTCAACTATGTAAAGTGTTATGACCTTACACAGATAGATTTCTTTACAATAAATACGAATTCAGACAAAAAAATTTCATAACGCGTAAGATTTTAAGAATAAGTTAAAATATCTAAAAAGTATAAACGTGATTATGGTATTGTTTTGCTTGTTGTTTCTATTAGAAGTCATAGATGAAACTCCTAAATTTTAAGACAACTGGGTTGTTTAGTGTTTTGTTATTAACAGTTTTAATTTGAATTTAACTATTTTTGCTTGCCATCTGAATGTTATTTGTTTTTTTATGAAAATTTAGCAGATTTTTGAGCAATTACAATAAAATTACGTTACCAAAAGGTGTTACAAAATTAAATAAAACAATGCTGCGTTTGTTTCTCTCTGAGTAAAAGGTTTTACATGGACTTATTTGCTTTTTCAATTCCTTCTAAAGTTCAGCAGATTCAAATATTTACAAAGCAAACAAAAATAACTTGCACAAATAACAAATTGAAGTATACAAAAATAACAAAAAAAATCTGATGTGGCCAGGCACATGACTTTATCATACAATATATAAAATTAATAGTTTAGCTGCATGAGATTCTATCGAGATCGATCGTGTTTGCATTAAAATAAAACGAGCCAGGATTTGACAGATATTGACAGTAGGTATTGTCAAAAAATTGGCCTTTTACACTACCTACTGTCATTAGAATAAAAACATCTGACAAATCCTATATTAATGCAGACACGATCTCGGTCAAATAGAATTTGCTCCTACAGCTAAACTACTAATTTTACCAAAAAATCTCATAGACATAGATTATACAAAATTTCCTCTACTTTAATTTATTATTTAACTATTTTGACGAAATTACAGAAATGGCGGCCCATTTGCAAAATCCTTGAAAAAATGCATAACAATATTGCTATCCGCAATCCGCACTTGAAATACACATTGACTTTGTAAACACCAAGCTGTTTCAATATTGTTTCACATAGCGTACGTGCGCGCGTGTTTCTCCTCCTCATCACATTCTCCATGCATTTGCGTGTTGAATTGACGTTTCGCAACCGCTGACGTTCTGAATACTGTCAAAAGTTTCAAAATTTCCTGGCCACCTACTATTAATATAGACACGATTTCGATCAAATAGAATTTTCTCCTGCAGCTAAACTATTAATTTTACCAAAAAATGTTATAGACGTAAATTATACAAAATTGCCTCTACTTTAATTTATTATTGATCTATTTTGACGAAATTACAGAAATGACGGCTCATTTGTAAAATCGTTGAAAAATGCTAAGAGTAAATAGCCAGTTCCTTTGGATCCTTTTGAACCAAAAGCTTTTCAGCTCTAATTTTGGTCATATAACTTCTAAATATGAACTTTCGTCCAGATACCTTTAGTAGTTTCTCCGGAATCGTCGCCACAAAAATCGTGTGATAAAGTAAAAAACATAATTTAAAGAAATTTGTTCGAAGTGGTTAATGACGACATTCTATTCAATTTCAAGACGCAGGACAACAATTTCCAATCCAAGAAAATCATTTTCACTTAGAAAAGTGTAGCACGCAATCGTTTATAATTCTATTGTTTGGAAAAAAAATCACATTTAAGTCGACTGTATTAAAAACAAGACAAAATTCAAACAAAATTCAATTCTATTTGATATCACAAAACTTCAATGCCATGACTTTTTATTGATTTAACGTCTTTTTTGTAAATAATATCAGAAAAACTATTTTTCCATTTAAACTGATTTGCAAATAGTTAGCTTCGAAGATAACAACTTCCGGTTATCTAGTTACACATTATCTTTCGATTACTGTCACGTTTTTGGAGCCATATTAGTTCTGTACTAATTTAATCGTAAAAAATACTTTACGCACTTGAGTATTATCGACACATTTTTCAATTAAATCAAATCAAAACTTCACGAACTTATCAAAATTACCCAATAAAAACTCAAACCCAACGAAAAATAAACCAAATTCTCAAGCGATTATCTTTGAATTATATTATATGTCAACAAGTTAATAATTCTAGAACAAAATACCGGAGGAATGTGCATCTCCCAACAGAATGTTGACCACACGTTAAAACAAATATGACTAATAACTAAACAAATATCCAATAATATCCAATAATAAAGCATAAATAAATAAAAAAGGTACTTACCAAAGTTTTTTCATATCCTAGGCCTGGCTCATAGCCTTTGGTGGACAGTTCATCAACTTTTTCACCCATCTTATAACAAGTCCGATAAATAAATTACAAAATAAACTAAAACACCGAACGAAATTTAACCGAACTATTTATTATAATGTCACCCGTTCGCTAAGTACTTGGAAACATCACACTATTAACTCTTCCATTTATAGTTTTAACCACAAACCGAACCACATTCTGCATTAGCGGATTCCGCACTTGATTTAAACATTCAAATCGTTCAAAAGGTGTCGATGTTTTCCTTCCCACCTGCGCAAATGTCTCGAGCACGTGACGTCCACCGAGTAAATCCAACGGTTTCAGATTAATCTGCAACAATACGTTATCAAGAAGCCTTTTACAAGCAATTTAACTTCAATTATGACATATATACGACAATGGGATGGAGTACTGATAGCTACATGTGACATATTTCGCGATAAGGTGCTAAATAATCGTAAACATAAATGTTATATGTGTTGGTACTCGTCAAAATATGTATGGCTGTGAAAAAACCTTGAGTTTCTCGACGGTTTTGCTGAAACTGCTTGAACTATAAAATGATAACGAAAAGCATAAACGAGCCACAAAGAAACTTTGTTTACATGTTTGCGTTACGTCATTTTTGTCATCGCTCATAACTTGTAGAATAAATACGATGCGGATTTGTAGAAATTGGTAAGTAGTTGTACCTACTTGTGATGCAGTACTGTTTGAAAAAGAAATATTAAACGCGAACTGGGTCTAATTTCGTAAACAAATAATCGAGATTTGTGTCAAATGTTATTAATTAAAACATTAAACTTTTGAACTTTATTCATAATGACTTAGTTCAATTCTGATGTAATGCGTTTAATTTCTTCTAAGACGCCCCATTTTGATTGTTGACATAGTTGGATATTTAAATTTTAAGTATCTCGTTTTATCTCAAATAATATTTCGAGTATTTGTTTTTCTGTATAAACGCAGATTTTATCTGCAGATTTGTTATGGTTACCCACTCCATAAAACACGGACTTTGAAGTTTATTTTTATGTTTATTAATTTTTAATAACTTTGCATACCTACAAGATTTTCGAAATCGAAACCAGTGACGTATGAATTGTGTCGACTTTTTAAGAAAATTAGCCCCAAAGGATTGAAGAAGGCGATTGTTTGGCATTTGTTTCTTCTTTTGTTATTGTTTATTTTTTATTAAATTAATATGGAAAACACTTTTGTTATCAATTTTTCAGAAAATTTTATTCTTTAAAATGTTCGTTTACACCAACTTATTGCTATAATAGGAAGAACAGATTTTGCAAATACTAGATATAATTCGATATGGCGACAAACGTGAACCTTTTCAACTTGCTTAAGTCTTTTTAGTTACTTTACCCTCAACAACAGGGAAAAACATAAACGTAAAACTAAGAAATTTGTGGCTTTTTTCTTAACCTGGATTTAGTGATGTACTACAGAATATAAAATTAGTAAATAGGTAATAAAATACAGCGAAACAGTTTCTTCCAGTTTAAGGATTTTACCATAAACTAAAAAATGTAATATATTTTGGTACGAAGCATCTCGAGTTTGTGATGAGCTGTGACAGAGGTAATATGGTCACTTTTGACATTTCTTCATCGCACAATTATCGCTATTTTTAGTGGAAAAGTTTTGTCAGAAAGGGCACTTAGATAAAAAAAAATCTATAATGTATGGTTGGGCTATTTGAACTGTATTTGAGAAAACCGAAAAATGTACAAGTATCTAATATCAATTTTTTTCATGGCAAGAAATTGAATATTTAATATTCTAAGAATTTGCACTGAATATTTCATCAATTTTTTACAATAAATAACGTCTTCACATGAATAAACATCCATGACGTATGAATTCTAAAGTTATCTAATTTTCTCTTAAAGAAGAAAACAAAAATACGTCAAAATGTTTTATTGGGATCAATATGGCAAATTGAAAATTTGGCTGGATCAAACAATTTCATTTCCCGTGACTATTCTTGAAACATTTTACAAAAATTCAAAATTTTTGATCAAATTTAAGATGTAAGGGCAAGTTATTATCTAATAGAGTATATATTTTGTTTATTATTGATGTCAATACGCACACTTTGACACCTTTTACCTTTTAAACCGTCAATTTTGGTTTTCTACTTGTGAAATTTGAAAATGTTGATCAAATTTCGGGGTAAAAGATATTATCCAATAAAATATATTTTACTCTTTAGTGTTTCTCATATTCTTTATAACATCCGGTACATGCAAGCAAATACATACATTCTAATATTTGCATTTTAAGTAAAATACAATCCAGACATTTTTATGAAGAATAAAACTTTATCAAAAATTGATAATAAAAATGTTAATTATTAATAAAAACACCCTGCATATGCAATGGATATGCAAAAATTATATTTTATAACATCGCAAACTATAACGTACATTGGAAAAAAAATATATAGAACTAACCAGAATATGAATTACCTTCAAGGCTGATCAGACCAGTTTTTTAATAACTTTAAACTTATTAATGTAAATTGAAAAAAAACTATTAGTCAAAACTGTAACAAAGTTACTCACATAAGATTCAAACGTGCTAATTTTCATTTTAAATAAAACGGTCTAATCCACTTTTTAACCTATACATAATTTAATCTATTTTAAACAGGAAAATATTCCAAAAATCAGAGGAAATGAACAACAACCAAACATACACCTCATACACGTACGAATATTGATATCTTGCCAACTTATAAACAAGCACATGTATACTACATACACAATGGGTGATATTTATAAATAAATAATGCCCGAACGCCCTTGATCAGCATTTTATAGCTGTTTCTAAAATACGAGAATGCAGTTCATATGCATTTTTGATGCACAATGGCATCCATAAAACATTAGAATTATGTCATGAAATTATGAAAAATCACGAATACTCACGTATCCTTTTCTGATAAACAAGCGCAAACCTTCAATATTCAAAACTGTTGCATAGGCACAAACACCAAGTCTCGTGTTATGTTATAATTTTGCAGGAACTTCCACAAGTCTGAATTATGATAAGCTGTTATATTATTGATAATGATAACATGCATAAAATACTTGATTTATAATAGCTGAAATGGTAAGACGTATTGAATATAATATACACATAATGCACTGCTGTGTATTGGTTATAAACGTTTTGGAGCCGTTTGAGTATTGCTATATCTCTGTTCTGTTATTATTACACAATGGCAATTTTAAAAATACTTTTTTTGTATGTCAAACTCTTGCCAAAGTTTTTAAGTTTTATTTATAGGCAACCAACATTGTTTGTTTACTTATTACGCTAAGGAATTTGTGGAATTTTTCGAAAAAATATGTTAGTTCTCTAACTTTTATGATTAAATATATTCATTCAAATTTGATCATGGACAAATAGTCATTAGAAACAGATTAAACTTTTTTCTTATTTATCGTTTATAGCTATTGAACTAAGCACTCAGTAATTAATTTGCTAGACTAATGCCAAGTGTTGATAAGTTATCGGTGATCGTCTAAAAAATAATCCAATTGCTTGAAAATGGATTAGGCTATCGACAACTGTGACGTAAGTTCTGCTCTAAATTGCGGAATTAATTTTTTATACAGTCCCATTCAATTATATTGTCATAAGTGTTTATTTTGATGTTGACTACAGTTCTATTTGTTTTTGTGCATAATTGGTCTCTGTTTAATATAAATAGACACAGACAACAACTTGTAATGTCACTTTGTAAGTCAAAGAAGCTTTGTTTGTGGTACTTCAAAATACTTTAAATATTTTTAATATTTAAATAATTTTTTGTATTAAATATTAATACAATGTTCATTATTTTTCTTCTTTTATGTTCTACAAAAATTCAACTATTGAGATGAATAAAAAAAGTGTCATTTTAACAAAATATTTCTTTTTATCTACTGATGGTTGCAAAAGTATTGTGCCCAGTGTTTGAAGGCTCGTATTCTCGGGGCCGGCCCTAGGGGGTAGGCAAGGTAGGCAACTGTCTACGGCGGCAAAGTTTAGGGGCGGCAAAACCACTCAACTACAATAAAAAAAGCTCTAAAATATTGCCTGAATCTAGAAAATAACGGAATAGTAAAATACAATCAAATACAATCGGAATTGACAGGCTTCAGGCCATTCCTATATTTTAAGATGCATAGCAACCAATAATAGACATACTTAAATAAAATAGCTCATTAACTTTTATAATAATAATAATATAATAATAATATGAAAGTGTACTGTAGTGTAGACAGTGTACTGATCCTATAACAAAACTCAAAAGAGAAATATAAAATAGTCCTAACGACCCTTTTGAGTTTTTATACGATATCCACAAAGTTAAAGAAAATATTATAAGTAAAAATGAATTACTGGCACCTTCCAAAGATATAGAAACCGTTTTAAAAGTTGGCGATTCCTTCATCTTAACGGTTTAGAATTTGCGACAGAAATAGTAATCTAGTTAATTTTTATTTGGGTAGACACATAATTTGCCCGCCTATAAAAACAAATATCAAAATGTTGCTGAGTCTTTGATGATATTATTATTGAAATTAATTAAAAACTATCAGTGATTAAAAAATTCGCTAAGAAGTGCTTGCATCAATATCTCCGAAAATATTACTCTTAGCAGAACAAATTATAGATATTATATATACATATTATAGAATTATAGATATTATGTCAATCTATTCTGTCAAAAACGACAGAAGTTTGCTGATGACAGATGACTAACAGTGTAGATATTGACATAATATTTCGGTTTTTTAACCTTCTCCCAAATCTACATCTTTCAATATTTTGAAGTAATTCATCTTTAATATGGTGTATATTTTGTTCTGCCAAGCTTAATACTTTCGGAGATATTTGATGCAAGTATTTCATGACAAATTTCACCGATCATCACTGATAATTTTTAATAAATTTCAATAATAATGTCTCCATTCAGTAAACATTTTGATGGTATTATTGGTACTGTTTTCATAGTGGGGCGAATTAATTATGATGTTAAATGATTTTGCGTCCATACACCTTGTTTCCAGTAGTTTAATGATCTATATAAAAAAAATAAAAAAGTTTTAATTTCATCAATACTATTAAATAAAAAAGTTTTGAAAAGAAGTTATTTGTTCCTATCACTCCACAGAATGTCTAAAGCTTAAACAAACAAAAAAACATCATTTTGGAACTCCCAGTATAATATATAAGCTGATTTTATTTACAATATCCCGAATGGTAATAAAACTAATTCAAAATTTGCCATAGTTTCAATAAATAACACTTTAAATTTGAAATAGAAACCACTATTTTAGTTCCTGTATAAAATACACGTTAGTTTCATCAACATACGAGTTTTTTTTTTGTTATAACATGCTTAAAAATTCGGAGATTACAGAAATAAACACCAGTACCTAACCTACAATACAACCTCAAAATACAACTTCGGGACGCAGCCTATACAAAAAGTTACACAAAAACCAATTTTACTGACTGGCACTATATACACAACAATCTGTTTTGATGACACATAGCTGTCATTATTCGCGACATAACCTCAACTCTCACAGCTCAGAGGGCAGTGCAATTTGAAATTCTCCATCAAATGACTATACAAAAATAAACTCGCACGCATAAAATAAAGAACAAACGTTTACGTCATTCGTAGGTTAGAATATTATGCAGAATTAGTACGCAAAAGTAAGGATATAACTCGATAATATTAACCATGATATTCACAAACAAAAGAATGTAATCTAACAATAGATCTTTTGTTGGTCTGTTATTCGGTTTTTAACCTCATTTAATAACCTCTTTCTTATATTTTTAGGTTACGATGAGGTACTGTCCTCCAGGAATAAACATATCCGATATATGGATAGACCACGGATTATCGGAATGTTTCTCGGAAACCGTGACGTCGTCTGTGATCGCTGGATTCTTGCTTATCGCAGGCACCATTCAAATATGCATGTACAAAAAGTACGGCACGGAAGTGTCGCCGAATCACATTCTAAGATCGAGATTGTACAAAGTTCAAATTTTCTTCACGTTTTTCATTCCGTTATTGGAGATTGTTAGATTTGCTTTGTCGGCGACGTTGCTTAACGATAAGCAAATATATGGTTTTATGGTGAGTACGTTGTTAGCTAGTTTGAAGTCGAAAAATGTGTATTCGTAGTGCGAAATGAAAACGACCACGTGGTATTTTCGTAGAATTTTATTTTCTATAATTTTGTAATCTTTGACCGATTTCGGTTATTCTTTTGGCACATCGTAAAGACATTTATGAAGATTTTTACTGGAAGAACCAAAATTATGTTTTTATTTATTTCAAGTTTATTCTTTGGACATTTGTGATAATGTTTTTTTCTGTTTTAGGTTGTTAACTTAGTACTAACAGTTCTAGTTTATCCATATTCATTGCTCGTAATAAACAAAGAGAGAAAGTATTTATTACCTTCAGTTCCCACCAGAGGGCATGGTTTAGTTCTTTTGCTGTTTTGGTCTTTGGCGTACATTTCGGAGAATTTGGCGTTTCTTAATTTGGGAAAGAAAAGCTGGTGGTTTCAACTAAAGGAGTGAGTATTTTTAAAATTATTATTTTAATCCTTCATTGCATCATGTTTAGGGCTTCCAGTCCCGGGATCCTGGGATCCCGACAAATAATGAGTTTTTTCGGGATCCCGGGATTATAAATCCCAGGATCCTAAAAAAGTTAACTTTGCATTATTTTCTTATTTTTGTTAATTGACGAAATGTGGACACTGACCTACAATAAATCAATTGAGCTGATATTTTTTAAGTGTGAATATAAGTCTATAACAGTACCCTTTCTGATTAAATTAAGTATCAAGCATAAAATGTTCGTTTACACCAACATGTTGCTATAATAGGAAGAACAGATTTTGCAAGTACTAGATATAATTCGATATGGAGACAAACATGAACCTTTTCAAATTGCTTAAGTCTTTTTAGTTATTTTACCCTCAACAACAGGAAAAAAACATAAACGTAAAATAAAGAAATTTGTGGCGAATTTCTTTACCTGGATTTAGGTAATAAAATAGCGAAACAGTCGAAACAGTTAACCATAAACTGTAAAAAAAAATGTAATATTTTGGTACGAAGCATCTCGAGTATGTGATGAGCTGTGACAGAGGTAATATAGTCACTTTTGACATTTCTTCATCGCACAATTATCGCTTTTTTTTGTTGGAAAAGTTTTGTCAGAAATAGCACTTAGATTAAAAAACTTTATAATGTATGATTGGGCTATTTGAACTGTATTTGAGAAAACCAGAAAACGCACAAGTATCTAATATTAATTTTGTTCATGACAAGAAATTGAATATTTAATATTCTAAGAAGTTGCACTGAATATTTCATCAATTTTGAACATTAAATAACGTCTTCACATGAATAAACATCCATGACATATGAATTCAAAGTTATCCAATTTTATCTTAAAGAAGAAAAAAAAATACGTCAAAATATTTTATTGGCATCAATATGCAAAATTGAAAATTTGGCTCGATCAAACAATTTCTTTTGCCGTGACTATTCTTGAAACATTTTACAAAAATACAAAATTTTTGAATAAATTTACGGTTTAAGAGCAAGTTATTATCTAATAGAGTATATATTTTGTTTATTATTGCTGTCAATACGCAAACTTTAACAGCTTTTACCTTTTCAACCGCCAATTTTGGTTTTCTACTTGCAAAATTTGAAAACGTTGATCAAGTTTCGGGGTAAAAGATATCCAATAAAATATATTTAGGCGTTTCTTACTGACTGGATTTGTCATCCCAGGTGTTTTGATGCGGCAATTTTCGCTTTTCTCATGAATCCCGGGATCAATATATTGTCCGAGATTGGAAGTCCTAATCGTGATCCATCCATATATGATACATATTTTTCTGTTAATCGTCCGTCTATAAAGTCCGGTTGAATAGCAAACATATTTCAATGAGCTGCTAAAGAAAAATGTTTATAACTTTTGCTTTTATTTTATTATTAAATGATGTGAAGATGATGAATAAGAACAAGAAATAATAGTATGAAGTTTTATTATTGTTTAACAATAAATAAAATGTTATATTTATATTTATTTATATAAACATTTCATATTTTTAAAATTAAAGTTTTTGACAAAAATGTTCCAATCAATGATGTCAAGAATAATGTCCGACAATCCATTGTTGAAAAAAGCAGATATTGAACATATGTTGCCTGTGTAGCCATTTCAGCTGTGGGAGTTTTCTCGAAACCATGTTTTCAAAAACGGCTAGCAGTAGAATTTGAGTAAATTTTATCCGATTTAGTTGAAATTTTTGAGTTTGATAAACAATTACAATTTTTATAGACAAATGAAGGCCAATTCGTTCATCGAAAAAATCGACTTTTTGTTCAAAGTGCTTCCAAATGTGCAAAAATCAATATTTCTGAATATCCATGTGTACTTTTATAGCCATGAACGTGTATATCATGAAAAAAAAATCCGTTGCTCCAGATACTTTCGTTGGAGATTTGTGCTGCTAGCCACTGGTTGTTCCGAATATACAACGACATGAATGTATATTATTTTATTTTTATTTTCAGTCTCTCGGATCACATCGAAATGGTTCTGTTCATACTGCGGTATGTCTCGTGCTTACTGCTGTTCGTATTAGGATTGAAAGCGCCGGGAATCATGCAGACCGTAGATTATTTTAGCCTCAACGATTCTATGCAAAATCTAGCACCTCCTGTAAGTATACCTGTCGTATTTTATTTAAAATAAAAAGACTTCTTTAACATTAACGAAGCACATATTTTGGAAATGTTTAAGTTATCCTGCATGTTGTTCTGTAGTTTTAAGATGATGCTTTATCATTTTCTGAAATACTTACCATTCTTATTAAAATGTTTTGAAGATGTAATTTAAATTTTATTGAAAAATAAAATCGACAACTAACGCAGAATAATGGTTCTAAAAAAAGACTGCATATATTTTCATTTTACGGTATTCCAATATGCATTAATACAGTATAAATAACGAATAGACGTTTATAAAAGGCATTATTTGTGATTTTTGCTAGTTCCAGTTTGAATTTCTGTCTGCAAACAACTTGACAGTTAGTTCTGTCAAAATGTTTTCTTCTTCAGTGTTGTTCTAATTATAACCACTTCTTGGCATGTCCACAAAATTTCTAGTTTGGTAATTCCTTAACACTCGGAAATGACAATGAAAACGAAAAGCTGCATGTACGACAAATACGTACCAATCAGACCGAAAAACATTAGTTGTATAAAGTTGAGCAAATTAAATGTCAGAATAAAAATAAAGGTAAAATAGTTCACTTGATTTTGTTTTGCTATATTTTTTTTGTGCATGATCTTTTTTTAATCTTAGCTATGTATAGAGATGTTCTGCAGAATATAAACAAAGTTTCGTATTTTTTATTTTTTTTTTATATTTATGATAATTCGATGAAATATTTGACTTTAATGTTTTTCTATTTATTATTTTTAGCCAGAAAGTGATAACCAGTCGACATGGAAGAACTTCTGGAAGAAAGTGCGTACTTTGGCCCCATTTCTCTGGCCGAAGAAGAGCCACCTGCTTCAGTTTCGTGTTCTCTTCTGTTTTCTTTTGCTTGCCGGCGGACGAGTTATCAATTTATATGTTCCGATTTATTCAAAGTATATCGGTGAGTTTCTTTTTTTATATAAGTTGCAATGGTTTTTTCCGAACATTTGCAAACATTTCAGAACTATTTGCATGGATTTTTGCCTCATACACAACAACCCCTAAATAGCGATGATGTCCCTTTGAATGGCAACTGTATTTGAATCATTAGCTGCAGAAAATTGTTTATAACTGGTGAAAAAATTATTGCATAAATTGCTATCATACCTCAAGTTGTCGGTAAATAGAAGACCTAGTAGCCCTTCGCTGCTCGGAGTTTTGCCCCATGGACAAGAGCCCCTAAATGGCGATAATGTCCGTTCGAATAGCAAACATATTTCAATCAGTTGCTACAGAAAAATGTTTAGAACTTTTGCAAAAATTGTTATGTATAGTCTTTTCTATAATCCGAACATCAGATATACCAAACTTATCAACAATTGGGACGTTCCCACAAAAGTAAATTTGAATGCCAAATAATGCATATATTTCAACACAAAACGGCAAAAATTACTGTGCACAGATAAGACGTGATGGTGACACTGATTGTCAGTAGAGATGTGAGATATTGTTTCAATTTTGTTTTCATAGATCCCAAACCAAGAAGTCTGCGTAACGCAAATCTAAGACGTGATGGAGACGTTCCCGGTTCGTCATATACAAACAAAGTGCTTTGAAATGTCCATATAACATTTTGTAACAAAAGAAAAGCGGGAATTAGTGTAATTATTCATTGAAACTCTCGTATTTTTCGCTGATTGTACATTTAATATTATAATATCTTCTTTAATGAAATAAAAAAGAACAAATGAAGCATTCCACAAATTTTATTTTGTAGAACAATATTGCTGTTGCTATTGGTGTTAAATAAGACAGAAATAGTGCGTCATCGGAAGTCGTTGGAAATACTCAACACTAAATATTTTAAGAATTATTTCTTGAAAACGTTGCAAATAAATATTCACGTTTGTTAGATTATTAATTGTGTATGGTAACAATCATAGCATGTATTTCCAAAATGTTCCGATATTGACTACCAAAGGATTTAACCCCCATTAATGATCTTTATTTGCCGCATGACAGAAAATTATAGAACAACATTTAGAAAAGTTATAACATTTTGCTAAAGCAGAACAAAGTAATGTTCAGTTGAAGCCACACAACATAAGTACAATCTCGTTATTTAGGGGTTCTTCACCTCGGAGCAAAACATTTTGCATTTATGAATAGGACTACCGCATCTAATTACCTATAATTTAGTATATGGTGGAAAGTGATCTAATAATTTTTGAAAAAGTTATAAACATGTTGTTATCACAGCCAACCAAAATATCAACTCCCTCCACTTGGTGTCATACATAATATCGTAATGTGGAGGCTTTTCAGCATTTAATGTAATCATTTAAAGTATAATCCTACAATTTGGCCTATGAGAAAAGGATTTAAACAGTTTTTGTAAAAGTTATAAACATTTTTCTGTTGTCAAGATATGTAATTTGTACCGCAATACTCAAATAAGTAGTAGACAAAATTACTTTGATTTACGGATTGTATGCCACAAAGACAATTTCTCAGCATAAATAGAAGAGTAAATACAACGATTAATTACCTACGAATTTGTCATATGAAGCAAACATATGTAACAACTTTTTTCCATTTCCTATACATTTAATTTTTGTAAAAGTTATAACGAAATAGTAGAGCGAAATACCAACACTTCTACACCCGTGGCAATTAGCCGCCAAAGCCAGGAGGACAACACGGAAAGGGCGGTAGAGAGGATGGAAAAAATGATGGAAAAGATGATGCAAACAATGGCAAATAATACACAGGAGCTAAAAACTGAAATAAGAGATTTGAAGGAGGATATTAGTAAGAGAGAGGAGAAGTGGGAGAAAGAAAGAGATCAACTTGAGAATAGAATACGAGCCCTGGAGGACAAGGCGGAGAGAGATGAGAAAAACAAGAGGAAGAATAACATTGTTGTGAAGGGAGTAACAGTACAGAACGGAAGTGAGAAGAACATAATAGAAGAACTGCTACAGAACAGGATGCAGATAGAAACAAAGATAGTGAGAGCATACAAAATAAGCAAAGATGGAGCAGCGGAGGTGGTCTTGGCAGAATTAGAATCATTTAGTAAGAAGCAGGAAATAATGGGAAACAAAAACAGACTTAGAGACACGAACATATATATTGAGAATGACCTAACATTGGATGAAAGGAAAGTGCAGAGCCAAATCAGAAGCATAGGTAGGGAACACAAAGCACACGGAAAACGAGTTAGAGTGGGATATAAAAAGATAACTATTGAGGGCAAACTGTTTGTGTGGAGCGACAAAGATGGAGGCGTAGTTGAGAAAAACTGCACTGTTGTTACTCCAAAAAACGACTAAACGAAGACATGAAAATGGGAGCACACTTGGATGCATAATCAAAAAAGAAAATATTGGATACCTAAACAAATGGGAATGTGTGTCGGAAAGGATTATGATGATAGAGATGCAGTGGGAGAAGGATAGAAAAACAAATATAGTGATTGCATACGGACCAAATGAAGATATGAGATCGGAAGTCAAAATCCAGTTCTGGGAAAAACTAACTGAAACTACAGAAAGTGCAACAGGCAGAATTATAATCCTGGGTGACCTAAATGCTAGAGTGGGTAAAGGAATAAATGAAACAAATAAAGTTGTAGGTCGATTCGGCGAAGAAGTCAAAAATAATAACGGGCAAAGACTGATTGACTTTTGCACTGAAAATAACCTGATAGTTGCAAACACTTTCTATCAGCACAACGACATTCACAAGTACACGAGAGAGGCCAAGAGTAGAAATGAAAAATCTCTTATAGACTACATACTGATAGATAAAATAAATAGAGCAGAAGTGCTGGATGTGAGTGTAAAAAGGGGTTATGATATATACAGTGACCACTACTTGGTACTGGCAAAGATAAATATACGAACACACAAACGGCCTATAAAGATACCCAAAGGGACGATAAAAACAAAAGAAGCCATAAAAACTTACAAACTAGCCGGAAATGACACAGCAACGAGGTACAGAGATGAAGTAGAGGGAAAAATAACCGAGATGCACGAGGGCTGGCTTGAAGAGAGTTTGGAGGATATTTGGAGGACTTTTAAAGAAATAATAATAAGCACAGCCAAGGCAACATGTGGAACGATCAGAATAAACAAGAATAGAAAACAGAGCAGATGGTGGAACAAACAGATAGAAGAACAGGTTAAACTGAAAAAGCTAAGATGGAAACAATACCTTACAGACGGATCAAACGAAAAATACACTAACTACAAGGAGCAGAGAGGAAGGGTCAAAGAAATGATCGTACAAGCTAAGAAAGCATCCTGGGAGGAGTTCGGTAAAAAAATGGAAGAGGACAGCAAAGCAAACCAGAAACTATTTTACAAGGCCTTAAAGAACATGAGAAAAGACAGGAAAAGTGTGATACACCAAATAAAGAACAGCGAGAACAGAATATGGACCGAGGAGGGAGACATAATGAATAGGTGGCGCGAATATTTCTACGAGTTGCTTAACCCAAACAGGGAAACTGCGAGTGTGGAGCAGCGAAGGGGCGAACAAGCAATGAAAACACAAGAACACGGAGACATATGTGAAGATGAAATAAGACAGATGATAAGGAGGACGAAGAATGGCAAGGCAGCAGGACACGACCAGATCACACCGGAAATGATAAAAAATTTGGGACAGAGAGGCATTCAAACACTGACAAGAATTGTGAATATCGCATGGTCAACTGAGGAGATCCCAGAAGATTGGAAAATAGGAATAATCATGCCAATATACAAGAAGGGTGATTCGAGAATTTGCAGTAATTATAGAGGCATAACCCTACTCAGCGTAGTGGCCAAAATTTATGAAGGAATATTGGAAAAAAGACTTAGCGAAGAAATTGAGCCAACACTGGACGAGGCACAAAGTGGATTTAGAAAAGGCCGAAGTACTCAAGATCATATATTCTCAATCAAGCAACTCATGGAGAAGGTTAACAAAAAAAGGGAAGTGTGCTTGGCCTTTATAGACCTAGAAAAGGCATTTGACAACATACCTAGGAAAATGATATGGGAAAGCCTAGAAACAAGAGGTGTCAGTGCAAAACTGATTTCTAAAATTCTACCATTTGCAAGTTTCAAAGCTAGATGTATTCTACAGATCAAAAATAATACCTGATTCACTAGTTTGACAATAATCAATCAATCCTTTGATCTGAGTGATTTGTTACTGATATAAATCCCAGTAAAGAATTTTAGCTGGGACATAATACCAAACCGGCCGGGACGCCGGGACCAATGTCCCAAACCGGGACTGCCCCGGTCAAACCGGGATGTATGGTAAGCCTACCTAAATGGCAATAATGTTCGTTCGAATAGCAAACATATTTCAATCAGTTGCTACAGAAATATGTTTAGAATATTTGCAAAAATTGTTCAAAAACTTTTCTAAACATTATTTTTATTGTGTGTGTAAAATAATAAAAAAAAAATCTATTTTAGTCGATAGCATGACGATCAGCCCTATATCGTTCCGATGGGACTTCGTACTTATATATGTTGGATTCAAGTTCCTACAAGGCGGAGGTACAGGCGGCATGGGATTACTCAACAATGTACGAACGTTTTTATGGATTCGTATACAGCAGTACACAACGAGAGAAATAGAGGTAATACACTTCTTTTTTATGCCAATTTTTTACTGAAAGAATGTACTTTTTTGTGTATTTTATACTTACAGTTTTTTCTTATTTTTTAGGTAGAATTATTCCGTCACCTACATAGTTTATCGCTGCGTTGGCATCTGTCAAGAAAAACAGGGGAAGTCCTTAGAATAATGGACAGAGGCACTGATAGTATCAACAATCTACTAAATTATATCCTATTTTCTATTGCGCCAACAATTATCGATATATTAGTAGCGGTTAGTTTCTTTGTCGTCGCGTTCAATGCCTATTTCGGGCTGATTGTGTTCACAACCATGGCTCTTTACATTCGTAAGTATTAAATCAGTTTTTTCCTATCTAACAAAAAAGATAGGCATTTAAAGTAACGTGTTTCTTTTTAGTTTTGACTATCGTTATAACCGAATGGCGTACGAAGTTCCAGAGGCGTATGAATCTAGCAGATAACGCTACGAGAGCGCGTAGCGTTGACTCCTTGCTGAATTTCGAGACCGTGAAATATTACGGAGCTGAGCAGTACGAAGTTGACGCTTTCAGAGAGACAATCTTGACGTACCAAGTAAGTGTCGTGGTAAAAACAAAAAAACGTTAATTAGTGTACGAGGATTATTAAATTGATGAGAAAATTATGCTTTTTTGGTACAATTTTGACCATTTTTAATGGATGTTTGTCACAAAATGAGTCCGTAATGCCCTGTGACTGTTTCTTTGTAATTGACATTTGTAAATTTATACTGAATTTACTGATTTTACTAAAAACTTTAAAAAGTTGGTAAACTCTGCCTTTTGAGTGTCTTCAGTGTTTCTATGTATAGTTTGACAGAATATGAAAAAAATGATAGTAAAATTTCTTTTTTTATTTTTCTAGGCGGAGGAATTTAAGAGCATCATAACTTTGAACATTCTAAATACCGTTCAGAATGTTATAATCTGTGGTGGACTTCTTGCGGGAAGCTTGCTCTGTGTTCATATGGTGGTCGATCATCATACTTTACAAGTAGGCGATTATGTCTTATTTGCTAGTTATATAGTTCAGCTATACGTACCGTTGAATTGGTTCGGAACGTACTATAGGTAAAAGACGAGACTAAGAAATATTTATACGATAATAATAAAATAAAAATGTTTAGGGCTATCCAGAAGAATTTTGTTGATATGGAGAACATGTTTGACCTCATGAAGGAAGAACAGGAAGTCATTGATGCTCCCGGAGCGGGATCCTTAATCGTCAAACGCGGTGGCATAGAATTTAATAATGTTAGTTTTGGTTACATGCCCGAAAAGTTGGTCTTGAAGAATATTACATTTACAGTACCGCCAGGAAAAACGGTGGCCTTGGTAAGTTTTTGTTTTTGTTTCCCCAATACACTTACGAAAAAAATGAACCACCATAATATACAGAGTGTCGGTAGGATGTTCTTTTATTATTTTTTTGGATTAAACAATTTGTTTAGAAAACAGTTGAATTCCTAATGGTTTCAGAGATATTTAAATTTATCAAACTTTTGTTTTTCTTGTGGGACTTTGTGTGCTTTTTATTTGGTTTTCCTACATAAAATGTAATTACCATAGTTATTAACTTAAGGCTCCCATATCCTACGTCGAAAACGCGCTGATACACCACACAATAATGATTGTTTAAATTGTGAAACTATAGCAACTATTTGATAGAATAGGTCCATACGCAACTGCGTCCACAAAGAATTTCAATATTTATGCAAACTATACTTGCAAATTTTAGTGTTATAAAAACTAAACTACAAATATAGAAATGCTTTTTGGTCTTACTGGCGTATGATTATTGTGTACTGTAATATATTATAAAAGTACATTAAATGCTACGTATAACGATCGGAGTTATCCACGAATTTATGAAGGAAGATTTCCGTTAATCCCTCTGAATCCAGTATTTTTTTACTTTTCTTGACATGTACTACATGTTTGATGAATAAACTTTACTTTACTTTACTTACTTTACTAAGTGAACGTATCTAGAATACCATTCTGGGAGAGGAATACCAATCTGTTGGGATTGCAACATTGTTCAACGCAGTTCAACGGTCTGTGGATAGATGGCGTTGTTTCAAATTGAAAATGTTAATACAACATGAATAATTTATTTAGATATGACCTAAAGTACACTAAAAATCGGTAATACTAAAAGCAACATGTAACATAAAGAATGCCACTTTGGATTTTTTGTGTTCGTGGTAAAAAATATAAATCGTAGCTGTCGTCCTATTTGCATTCGAAGGTCGTTCAAAGTTATTTTTTTAAATATAAGCTGTAGGAGTAATAACTTAAAAATCTGTTATTGTAATCAGTGCAAAATGTCACAAAAAATCTTTAACTTTGAATCAATCGAAATTCACATAAACGACCTTTAAGTGCGTATCTACGGGGCGTTAAAAATCTCAGATGAACTGTAAAATACCTTCCTACGTCAAGGTGGCAGATTTTATTACATTTAAATTACACAAAGAATTATCTTTTCTATATGAAAAGGTGTTACGGTAAGCAACATTTAAAACATAAATTCACCCTCAAGATTGCGTAATCAAATATTGGAATATTCCAGTTGCGTCGAGCAACCAAAAAACGACGAATGATACGATCTCCATTATATGGCTTTATTTTGGAATGGGATGCTGCACTAAAGGTACTATGATTAGACGAGTCATTTTGCTGAGAGCTAAGGTAACTACGTTATGTAATACAACGTAATTTGAGTTACCGTCTAATCGTACTTAAGGATATTTAACTCGGACCATCTCTGATCTAAATTTCAACCAGCCGCTAATGACATATCGTGTATTCAGACTTAAGTATACAGTGCTGTTGTCCTTGGATGGTAATGTAAAGTTTTATATGGAAATGGAGCACCTTAAACAATAACAATATTTATTTAGAAAATATATATAATATAATATAATATAATATAATATATGGTTACTTATGTTTACCTCATATACCTGTACACTTTGACTTGTTGGAAACAATCAATAAACACTATTCTATTCTATTCTATGAAAACCACTGAAATTGTGTACGTTGTTAGTTATTAAGTTATTATCTTCTTTATAGGTCGGACCATCCGGTAGCGGCAAAAGTACGATAATCCGCCTTATCTTCAGATTTTACGACGTCGAGACAGGCTCCATAGTCCTCGACGCTCAAAACATCAAAACGGTAACGCAGGAGTCGTTACGACGTGCCATCGGTGTCGTACCGCAAGATACCGTCCTCTTCAATAACACCATCAAATACAACATACAGTACGGGAGAATTTCCGCAGACGATGCTGAAATTTACGAGGCAGCGAGAGGAGCGGATATTCACGATAGAGTATTGACGTTCCCAGATGGTTACGACACTCAAGTAATCATTATTGTTCTCGTTTTGAACTGCATTATTCAATTTTGGTTGTGAAAAAGATTGGAATTAACTTTCTTTTTGTTTTAAGGTTGGCGAACGTGGTTTGAGGTTAAGTGGCGGTGAAAAGCAGAGGGTTGCAATCGCCAGGACGTTGTTAAAAGCTCCGCAGATTATTTTGCTTGATGAGGCCACGAGTGCCTTGGATACGCAAACAGAACGTAATATACAGGTTAGTGCTATTTTTTTTTTCCGATAATTTATTTGTCCTGTTGATCATCTTTCATTTAAGAGTGTACTTTGTATTTATGTCGAGTGTAGTTGCACTCAAAAGTATTTTTATGTTTCATATATTATGTGACATATTTTTTATGGAAAGGGATAAGAATTTTTGTTGATTCATTGATTTTTAAACAATAATTCTAAATGTTTCAAGACTTTTGTATTTTTACACGTAATCGTCAAGAAGTTCAAACTACAGGCACATATAAAAGACAGATTTTTTATCATAGTTTCATTCACGATAAGGATTAGGAGACCATACTAGTGTTACTTAGGTTTAACCGTAGGTATAAGTTAGTTACGTTTACAGTAAGTATAAAATTTTCGATGATTCGCAGGATTCCCTCAACAGAATGTGCGCTGACCACACTACAATTATCGTAGCGCATAGGCTGTCAACCATAATACATGCCGATGAAATATTGGTATTGAAAGACGGCGAAATTGTGGAAAGGGGCAGGTAAGACCGTATTATTAGCTATTTTCGTAGAGATGTTTGTTTTTTAACTAAGAAGAGGGTTTACTATTGGAATTGCAGTGTAAACTGTAATGTAAACAAGTGTAAACTGTGTTACAGTGTAAACTGTAATGTAAACATTGGGTAAACCCAATATCTAAACTAATCATTAAGTCTCCCATTATGATGTCAGACCCTCTTCTTACTTTGAAATATCTATACTTAAGAATATTTTTGATTATTAATTTTTTGTAATGGATTTGTTTAATAAACAAAATTATACTAAAATTATACTAACCAAATATTTAATAATAAGTGTGTTTAAAGAAATCTGGATTAAAAATTCTATAAAAGCTAATACAATTAATTTTTAGGCATGATCATTTGATCGGTCAAGAAGGAATATATGCGGACATGTGGAAGAAACAGTTGGAGAACCGTGAGGGTGAATCGTCACTCGAGCAGAGCCTAGATCCAAACGAACCGCCACGAAGTGATACCTAGAATTATTTTTTCTTAGTCTTGTTACACTTGCGTAGTATTTTTATTTTGTCTTTTTAATTACTCCCCTATTATATTTACTTATTTACCAGACCATATTTTTATTCGGTGTCTTGTTATACGGAACCGTGATAAGTTCCGATTGGATAGATTTTACGCAGTACGACAAAATAAATATTTATTTCAGGATATAATCTACAGTATCTTGCGCATTATTGATTTTCCTGTGGTTATTAGTCATTGTTTTATTATTTTATCTCGTTATCTAAAGGTGATAAAGCTTAGTTTGTGATAAGGTTATCTGCGACAAAAATAAAGTGAGTAAGTATAATTGAATATCTACAGAAAAACCTATTGTTTATACTGAGAAACTCTACCCAATTCGGTAATTTCCACAGGTTATTCTTGGAAATTTAACACGAAAGTTTCATTTGTTCCTTCCGAATAAACATTTTAGGTTAAATATGATGGAGCCTACATCTTCCGCGGGGCAGTCGAACGACATGCTCCAGCAGACGCAGCGGCAGGTGAACGAAGTTGTCGGAATCATGCGATTGAACGTAGAGAAGGTGCTGGAACGTGACCAGAAGTTGTCGGACTTGGATACAAGGGCTGATGCCCTCCGAGAAGAGGGAGACCGTTTCAAGACGCAGGCCAAAAAGCTGCACCGCAAGTTCTGGTGGAAAAACCTGAAAATGATGTTGATCTTGGGAGTTATTACAGTTGTTATTTTGATTATTCTCATCGGTGAGTAATATCGACAATTTGTTTATCTATTGGAGAAGGGTTTTCTATAGGGTTTTTTCTTTCTAGTATATTTTACTGGATCATTTGGTGGTTCTTCAGGGTCATCAAGTGATGTGGATCATCCCACCACTAAAGCTGTGGAGGATACACCATCTGTATAAAAAACCTATATAGGACAACAGTACTTATCATATCGTAGGTTAACATTGATGTCACCACATCATTTTGGGAGATTAATAGCATTAAATATATGTAATGGAATTTGGGAAAAGGTACTATAATACAAAATTATCGAATAAGTCAAACAAAACCAATATGCTTTATTCTTTATTATTATTATCTGTTATAAACTTATGAATTAAAATCAAAAATAACTTATTGTTGTTGAACAAGTTTTTTAGATTTATCTATCCAGTAAATAAACATAATAAACTCAAAACTGTAAACGGTTGCAGATTTGCCATGGTTTATTACGTCGTCTACATCTTTTATTGTAATCCATTGCGGTATCTCAGCAATAATTTACTTCGTTTATTTAACAGTTCAGGAAGAACTATTTTTTATTCAAAGTTATATCAACAATTAAAACACAGATACCCACATACATAGATACTGTCAACCTACTAACTTGTTCTGGTTTCAACAATTTTATTCTTCGCGGTATTCTTGCCTGACTAACTCAGTAGCAATTTCTCGAATGCTGATTCCATCATGCAGTCTAGTCTGAATTATTGCCATCCGAAATTAATTCCATTGCGGCATTTTTATATCTTACGTCAAAATTACACTCTGTATTTTAACCAAAACCACGTAAATTAACGAATAATACAATTACAAATTGATTTTTTTGTTGTTGTCTAGGTGATCATAATGAACAATTGAAATGTGCTCAAAAACTAAAGCAAAGCATTTCAGCTTAAAAAGAATAAATAATAAAAAAATATCAGTTAAATCTTTTTATTGAGCTTATCTTGAAGTACTGTATTTTTTGCGGTGATGCGTTTCTTAATCATCGTATTATTATTATCTCTTTATCTAATTGATAAGGCATGTAATATCAAATAGGCAGTTAATTCGTGGAGACACAAGTGTGCGTGTGCTTTTCTTTGGATTATCTGTTAAATAAATAACGCAGGTAAGTCAGTTATGGATATACAATTCGTATGATTTAGAAAAAAATGTGGAAAAACCAAAAAAGCCGATTTTTGATACATATAAATTATTAGTTTGAAAGTCGTTCCTTTAGACACAAAGTATGCGTGTCTTTAGCCACGGGGATAAAGCAACACTCTGCATTGCCGGTAATTCTAATTGAGGAGAAACGTCAAAACCAGGATATACGTTGTTAGTTTTTCGTTTAGTTTTTCCTTCGTAATTAATTTTGTTTCGTTTAATTTTCGTTGGGGCCCCCTTTTTTAGTTCTATTTTTACCCAGTAAGTATACCAACCGTTATTATTTAACCTCTCCTAGCGCATTATCACCGTTTGCACGTTATCTCGCGTCTAATAAAAAACATCGGGTGGGACAACGAAATGTACAAAAGTCCGGTAATTTTCCACGGTTTTTTCGAAGGAATAACCTCATTTCCTCTTTCTAACGTAAAAACCTTTTAGGTTATCTATGATGGAGCCTTCATCTTCCGCGGGGCAATCGAACAACATGCTCCAGCAGACGCAGCAACAGGTCAACGAAGTTGTCGGGATTATGCGAGTCAACGTCGAGAAAGTGCTCGAACGGGACCAGAAACTATCGGAACTCGATTCTAGGGCTGATGCGCTACAAGAAGGGGGCAAACGTTTCGAGCAACAGGCCCAAAAGTTGAAGCGCAAGTACTGGTGGAAAAACCTGAAAATGATGATCATTATGGGGGTTATCGGCGTCGTTATTTTAATTATCATCATCGGTAAGTCGTTTTGTCGATCGGACTTGCTTTGTAAGCCAGGCAAAACCGTGTTTGTAACTTCGGAACTTGACCTTGTTCATTGTATGAGTCATTTAAATAAGTTAAATATTATATATTGTGATGTGATGGTGCGAAAAGATACCATATGGAGGATTTTTCTTTGTTTTCTGGTGTTCTAATTCGGTTTATAAATTGGGTAATTGACCCTGAAAATTATAGGATACTACCTGCTTTAATTCTGTAAAAAATACAGTATTGTAACTGGTATCAAAATTATCAAATAACCAGAGATGGTAATTCTTCTTTTAAACTAATTTTTGTTATAGATTATTACATACATTTTCTACAAATACATATAATACAAAAATTAAGAAACATTTATTCTCAGTAAAGTTAGCCCCGTTAAAAAAACGGTTTTGTTAATATTCCAAACAACTGAATTCCACGTGAAACATTTTTGTTAACGTTTATGTTAAATTTTCTCTTAAAAATTGTTAAATAAGAAAAAGCTTGCTCATATATACACAATGTTGTAAAACTTGACTAATACAAGACAATTATAACCCAAGGTGAAAATTTAATAAGGTGAAAATTTAATGTTGAAGAAAAAAATATGAAATAACTTTTAAAAAAATACGTTGCCGAACTCTTATTGGTACCTAATCCTATTTTTTGATTTTTCATGAATTGTACAGACACAATTTTAGTCACACTTGCTCAGAACTTGTCTGACGATAGGTTAGCAATCTTATCTGACATGTACGATCATATTAAAACTTACAACCTACATATTTTCACATTTAAATAGCTTGTTATCAAGAAGTGATTCATAGAGATTCATTGCAAAGAGAAGGCTTAGATTTCTATAATAAAACACCAATTTTCCTGGCTTATAACGCTCGATGTTCATTCTTTTCGAAACAAACACACGAAAAGATGTTTTTTAACGTGTTGCCATCGGTATGGGGTTTTTGCATAGGGAATTTATTTTCTAGTAAGTATAAGTTCATCATTTGGTGATTCGTCATCAGGGTCTTCAGGATCATCAGGAAATGTGGAATCATCGACAACCAAGGCTGTGGAGGCTCTACCTGCGCCGTCTACATAAAAACTGTACGGAGGAAGTCATGACGTATCTTATCGTAGGTTAAGTTTGATGTGGCCTCAACAACGGGAGATGGATCGGAAACCAAACGAAATAAAAACCAGTAAACTTGCTTAATTTCCTTGTAATAGTATTAAATGTATCGGTGGAGAAAATTTTCAGGATGGGTGCTGTTGTCGCACAAATAATTTCGGATTACTAATTTTATATGTCGTATGTCTTCCTTGAGATTAACAAGAAATATATCTGTTGTATTAGAGTTTAAGTTTCCTTGATTTAGTCTATTGGAGTTAATATTATTATTATTGCTATTTGATATAGTCGCGCTAAGGTATTCATATATTTATAAATGTATATATATTTTAATATTGAAAGAATAAATAAATGATTGCAAATCTGTATTTTGCTGTTACGATTTTTGTTATAGGTAAGTGAGTTTGTTTACATATTGGGTATTGCTTATTTTTCTGTCTTTTGTATGTGCTAAATGGTGCTAACGTAGTTAACGCATATTGCTTTGTAGTTGCTTCAGTTTCTGGTTTTGTAATAATTGGATATTTATAGAATTTTATGTCGAATTTTAAATGTTGCGAACATTTAACAATCATGGTAATAATTGATGACAAATGATTTGATAAGATATATTTTTAACCTTTTTAGAATATCAGGTTCATATAATCATATCAATTAAAGGTCATTAATTAAAGGTCTGATTAGGCTCCAATTTTTTTACTCTATGTACTTTACTTACATATCTATGGAGAAATAATCCCTAGGATAATATATCTACCCCAAGGAATATGATGGCAGTTTGCTATTTTATGATTATAAAACACCAAACTGTTAATCACAAACTTATTAATTAAATTTATTACATGGAATGTATACAGGTGTTCCACAACGTGATTGCCATAGCTAGGGAGTGTGTTGCTGGGGTGATTTTAAGTCAAAAATGTCTAATGAACATACACCCAAAACACTATCCTAACCGAGCTACAACCTTTTGAAGTTTTAGAAAAGCCCAAAAACGAGTAACAGAAACTTTTTACTGTTTTTTTTTTGTTTGCAGTGTTTTATAATTAGAATACATATATAATGACATAGGTAGTGTCAAACGCTGATGCTTTGACAATACCTACTGTCAATAGTATCAAAACACCTGTCAAATCCTGGCTAACTAGTTTTTGTTTTAATGCAGACACGACCGAACTCGGTCAAATAGAATCGCATGCAGCTAAACTATTAATTTTATACATAGTATGATAAAGTCATGTGCCTGGTGTTGATCAGATTTTTTTAATTAGAAGCTATTAACCAAAAATACTCTATATTATCCGAACACCTAAATAATTCAAATATATTAAGTCATTTTTATGGAAATTTGCAACCAGTGGGTTGCAAATTTCCATAAAAGGAGTGCCTTTTTCTAATAGAATATGTTTAATGTTTTAATTCTAACAATCTTGTGTAGGAATTATTTTTGTTATAACATGCATAATTTTTGAGTTATAAGCAAATTATCAAAACTTATGAACTTTTACTTTACCAAACGGAAAAAAATCGAAGATACAATAACAACAACATAGAATTAAATTAAAAGTTCAAACTGCCACACTACATTAAATGTGTAAGTATGTGGGAAAATATTCTTATTTGGCGTTCAACACTTGTTAAAAAAATGA
Organism: Melinopterus prodromus; assembly: GCA_964023965.1. Taxonomy (NCBI): domain Eukaryota; kingdom Metazoa; phylum Arthropoda; class Insecta; order Coleoptera; family Scarabaeidae; genus Melinopterus; species Melinopterus prodromus. The sequence goes on from OZ030395.1 coordinate 10,576,959, forward strand.
TATCTACAAAAAGTTCTTAGCGATACTCTTGAATTAAAAAGATTAAAAATTTACAGGTGCTCTATTTGAAAAAGGAGAGGCTACCAAATTTTCATAATAAAATAGACAGCTGTATATTAAAAATATATTTCAAAGATAGCTTGTTTAAACCCATAAACTTTTGAATAAAAAATTGTTTAGGGTTGGAGAATTATTTAGGTGTTCTGGTAATTTTAACTAGTCCTGTATATATACTATAGTTCACATGAAAACTGAATTGCTTGTGAATTATTACCTACTTGTCAAATAATATAAACTTAAATAAGAATAATCAAAATTAACATTTATTATTACTACAATTAAATAAAAGTGTTTGCAGAAGACGAATTTGATTAATACAAAATAGAAACGAAGTTGGAAAATACATATATTTTTGTAATAAACACTTCATTCAAAATCTTACATTTACAAAAAATTATATTACTTTTTCTTATTTAATTTTGTTTTCTTAGGACTAAGTTCGGCTTTTGAAATTTTGTAGTCGGTACTAGTCGTGGCAGCAGATTTCTTTTTTAGAGCTATTCTACGCTCCCCAATATCATCTTTATCATCTTCGGGTTCTTGAACGCTTGGTGTCTTTTTACCAAACATAATCTCCTTAATATCCTTTTGCAAATCACGCGAGCAAACCATAAAACTCTCTTCATTTGTCTCACCTGCAAACATTTTCAAAATAAATGTTTACTAAACAAGAAAAAATGATTACTTACGTAAATACGAAGTTAAAGCTTTATCATATTCATCAGTAATATTCCGTATATCAGTATTACTGACTAATCTCTTCATATCCGTGTCAATTCTATCCAACGTAGTTATTCGAAAAGTATCGTCTTCCATTTTAAAACATTCCTTAAGGAAGCATAATTCAGGGACCAGTGGTTTCTGGGTGTAGACTAAATCAAAGGCACAGTCGTGTTTAAGTTTCGAAAAAATATAAACCGGTTCGGCCTTTTGTTGTTGCGTCAATTCCTTAATAAATTCCACAACTTTTTCATATTCGGATATCGTAAATCGTATTTTGATGTACCCCCTGTAAAATGGGGTAAAACTTAGTTTTAACGTGGTCAATAATCTCGTACGATAAACTTACTTAATCGGTTGTTTATAATATAAACCGTATACCATGTATAAAGCTCCAACCTTGATGAATTCGTTGTCGCTAAATATTAAATATTTCTTTGCTTCGAAGAGGAACAATTCGGTATGCTGCGTAATTTTTTCGAGTGTTGAAGAGAACCTACAATTTTGTGTGTTGAGTATGGTTATTGGTAAAATATTTTAATATGGTAGTTACGTATATATTAGGCTAAATTTCATGTCCCTCCATAGCGTAGCAAAAAGTGAGTAAAGACATGTTCTGGACGCTGCATAGTCTTGTAATAATTTCTCGCAGTCTTTCTTAAAGCCGTACTGTACTTTAGCTAATTTTAATGCTGAACGTTCCATTTATTTTCTTTAAATCACAGTGTAAGTAATGTTGTTGTTGTTTGTTTGAGGTTATATTGACATTTGCTAGTTTTTTTTTGTCTGTAAGGTTATTGGCTTGTACCATGGGATAATTTTTTAAATTTGTTCTTTTTGCAGATTTTATTTTGTCTTCTTATATTTAGAATAATACTAAACGAATACTCAGGGATATGCATGGATCTTAGTTCTGCAGTCTTCAAGGTAATCAGTTAGTTGTTAATTAATTAAATTGATGAGGGAAAGTACAGAATAACTCTGCGTATTATCCATCATTTCCATGCTCGACCCCCAGCAAAACTAAAGAGAGACGAAAGATGCCTTGTCATGTTTGACAGAAAAAGACAACGCTAAAAGAGATGAATGATATCAAGCGCTATCTTTTTCTGTCAAACGGGGCATGGTATCTTTCGTCTCTCTTTACTTTTGCTGGGGGTCTTCTGTACGTCTAGTTCTTAGACCTTTAAGTATTCAGAGACTTTCTGTTTGGCGCTCACAAGATCAGCTCTACTATTAAATTAAATGCTCTTTTTCTGTAGATAGATCTATTTGATTTGCTTTTTTTTTCTTTACTTAGGACCAGTTTTGGACCCGTCCAACTAAAGCCGTTCTTCTAAGGTCCACTGATCTTGGAGCTTAGACCTTTAAGGCACTTGGATTCAAGTATTTGAATTGAAGTCTTTGAACGATACAAGAAACTGTTGGGTGGTCATACATTCATTGGAAGTGGACCTAGAAACCCCTGGGCACTAGGACCAAATTTGGATGTGGACCTCAAAGAAGCCCTTACACATTGGCGCACGTGTAAAGGCCCTTAAACGCCCTTAAACTAGAGGGTCTACACATCTATAGACCATCTATAGACCTGAGAAGTGGCCCAGGAACCCTTAGTCAAGGAACATACACTTAGATGTGGACCTTAGAAGCCCTTAGGTCCTTGGATAGCGACTAGGGGTTATCCTAGAAGCCATTTGATGGTTTCTTCACATGATCAATATTACGTATTGTATTTATTATAATTTTTAATTCTTACAAATAAATAATCCATTAATAGTCTCTATTTGTACTACAATGTTGATGAAGTATTACTTAACATTTTTAAATTCTCAATCTTTCAAAATTTAATGACTTGTGGTACAACGATTAGTTAGGTAAGTTGTTGCGAATAAATAGAAATTTCAGGAGTAAAAGCTAAAATTAATCGGGATTTCTCAGTGGAAATGTAAACCTGCAACGCCATCTATCGGCTAATAGCCGAACTAGACTGGAAATGTAAACCTGCAACGCCATCTATCTGCCAATAGTCGAACTAGACTAGCCTAGTTCGACTATTTGCCGATAGATGGCGTTGCAGGTTTACATAGCCTAGTTCGACTATTGGTCGATAGATGGCGTTGCAGGTTTACATTTCGCGGAGACGTAAAAATTTACGCCTCCGCAAATCGACGATTATTAAGGTAAGCAGTTGCGAATAAATAGAAATTTCATCAGTAAAGCTAAAATTTATCGAAATTTACTTACTAGTCGCCGATCGTCGAAGTGTTATACCGTTATCGGAGAAGCAAACTACACCTAGTTCGGCTATTGGCCGGTATAGGTTTTGCAACTCCACTCAGAAATTTAGATAAATTTTCATCGAACTAAAGGACGTTTCACACTAGCCGTGCTGGTCACGGTCAATCTTGAATAGACCAATCATAGCTCGATAGTTGCGATTGTGATTGGTCTATTCAAAATTGACCGTGACCAGCACGGCTACCGTGCTTAAAGGACGTTTCACACAATTCTATTCAGAATTGATCGTGACTTGACCGTGACCAGCACGGTAGTCTGAAACGTCCTTTAATATTTCTAATTTTCAATTTCATTTTACTAATTTTTCACTTTATAATTTTAAACAAAATTTGAGATGGTCTTCAACGAATTAATAATGAAACACCACAATTACAAATTGTCCGTTTATTTAGTCCCCATTTTGCATACAAAAAACGATATAAATAACACTAAGAATTTTCTATACAGTTCACAAAGACGGTAATACTTCATTTTTAAGTAAATTACAAGTAGGTGATACCAGGGCCACCCAGGTCTGCAATTTTTGCATCGTAATGACGTGACGTCAGCTTCGACACGACGAAATTGAGGTCCTCAGCCCTGTAGCCAGGTGGGATGAAAGCAAAAGCATAGCCCCCTCCTCCTGCTCCAGTCAACTTGCCATGTAGATTCTTCTCCGCGAGTATAGAGCATATCTCGTCCAAAGACTTGTGAGAAACGCCCAACGAACGGAGCAGATTCTGGTTGATATCCGCTAAATCCTGTAAACAATAGTGTATATTAATAGAATGAACCAAAAAAAAATCACGCAAGGATAAAGGAGATGAAAAAAATCTGTCAAAAGGGTAGAAAAGACATACAAAGAGATAATGGTTGACAAAAACGTTTGTTATTAACAGAGAACTTCATGGTTACCACGGTAAACTTTTTGTCAATGAGCCCCATCTTAAAATTGAGGGGCTTGGAAAAAAGGGTTTAAGTGTACTTTTTCAAAAATACTTGGAGGGTGGGACAATTCCCATAGCACCTAGGGCTCATTAGGCCCCTTTTGCTAACCTCCGAGCGGTTCTTATGGCCTAGGCTGTGTCTGCCTCGAGCCATCCTGCGGCCGTCGTGAACACGAGGACGTCGCTAGGCGGAACCCCTCTGATGACGGATATTTATCCGTCATCATCCAGGAAACCCAGGAAACGTTCACGTAATGTCGAAAGTGCCAGACATTCGCACAGAAAGTGTTCAGCCGTCTCTTCCTCATACATAACAATGATCCACAACGACATGAAATTTACAAACAGAAAATGAGTAAAGATCTATGCTAAAAAGGCATACACATTGGGAGAACATAAAAATACGTAAACCTACCTCCAAAACGGTATATGTCTCCAAAATAGCCGCGTCGCACTTGTCCAGAGGCATCCGACTTTCCGTAACCACTTCGTCCAACCTCTTCAAGACCTTCAACGCCTTACACGTAACCTCCTCCATAGTATTCAACACGCTACCAATGATAACAGGATACTTATCCTTCAGAACAGCCACCTTCGTAACCAGAGTTTTCGTATCCTTCGGCACCATGGAATTCACCAAGATCACCCGCAACTTATGCCGCAAATTAATCGTAACGATAGGCGACATCTTTCTGAACTCAACCATCATCCCGAACGTACAAATCGTATTGTCTAACCCAGACGGCGTACCGTGAATTATTTTTTCTGCGTTGAAAGCCCACCTCGAGATTAATTCCAAATCGTCCTTCGAAAAATGCTTGTTCGCACCATCAAATTCCAAATTATTGAAGTTGAACGGGTTCAAGTCTTCGGCGGAGTACCTACGAGTTTTAAATTTTACGTACTCCAGCAGAGCGGCGGATAACACGACTAGAAAGGATGCGGAACTGCCTAGACCAGCGCCTATCGCTAGGTCGCTTTTTATCGTTAACGTTAATGCAGTTAGTTCGAATTCGTTGCTTTTTACGATGGCCGTTAGGAGGTAGAATAGAGCCACTAGGGATTGGTATTGCGCTTTTTGTAGGGGAACAGACCCGCTGCGGTTTTTGATGAAACGTTCGATCTTCGAGAGTAGCCGATCGTGGTCGACTAATTCCGGCTTTTCTATGGTGTAGTTCGATGGGCTTTTCGACGGAGTTAGGAGGTCGCTGAGAAGTTCTTTCTTAATATCCTGCGATTAAAAAAATAATACATAGTAGAACTGAACTGGAAGTGAAAGGCTGGTTAAAATAAAAAGTTGTTTATTGTTTAAATAAATCTATATAAAAGTTATGCAGTGTTAAAAAACCGTATAGACAAAATAAAAAAGAAACAAAAAACTGTAAAAGTAGAAGACAAAATATTAGGAAAGAATCAAAAACAGAAATTGGATTGCAAGATACTTAGAATGAATAACTTTATAATTTTTTTCTCTTTTCTTACAACCATAATGAAGAGTAGATGTAAGAGAGAAATACAAACAAGAAGACAAAATAAGCATGTAGAGAAAAAAGAAATTACAATAGTAGAAAAAAATCTGATGTGGCCAGGCACATGACTTTATCATACAATATATAAAATTAATAGTTTAGCTGCATGAGAATCTATTCTATTGAGATAAATCGTAGGTATTGTCAAAGCATCAGCATTTGACACTACCTACACTACGTCATCAGAATAATAGTTATTTATGGCACAAATGCCGAAAGTACGGAATAGCGCGACGAGCGGTGATGCGGCGCGTCACCGAAGGCGGAGTGTCGCCGTCGCATATGAGCGAGTCGGCTATCTAGTTTTTGGCAGGACCGACATCAACGTCTATAGTGTTTCTTTTTAAGAAATACGTATTTAAAAAAAAATAAATGATGTCTGTATAGTAAATGCTAGGTTGGTACCACTTTGACGAAACGTCAAGTTAAAGGTGCGTTACGATTGGTAGGTAATGGTAGCTAATGGCGGTGGTAGAATACGAAATTATAGTATTTCTTACATATCGTGATAACGACATATTAGTTTGCATGTACATAAACATGAGTCACTATCAATTTTCTATTGGAAATACTATAAATGCGTCGGCTACCACTGCCATCGTCACTAATGAAAACGCACCTTAAAAAGGTAATTCAAATTGTGACAGATTTATATTTGTTCATGACACATCCCTACCAACATACTAAAATAAAACTACACTCATCGCTATACTATATTTATAATTTTCTCAATTTATCGTTTTTAGAATTAGATATAAAGACGGGTTGATATTTCTTATCAACAAACAATCAAATTGGTGATCTTACTTTATTTGAAATTTGTATTTTATAATTTGCCGCACTACAGCGGCAACGTTCCATAGTGGTTTTCCAACCTCTGATGAGATCAGCTGTTTTCGAATGTGACAACACAAAAAAATATTTGTCAAAATCCTGGCTACTATGTAATTTCATATCAATGCAGATGCGACCGATCTCGATCAAATAGAATTTGCTTTTGAAGCTAAACTATTAATTTTACCAAAAAATTTCATAGGCATAAATTATTCAAATTTCCTGTGCTTTAATTTATTAATTAACTAATTTGTCGAAATTACAGAAATGGCGGCTCATTTCCAAAATCCTTCAAAAAGGCTTAGAATAAACTGAAAGGCTAAACTATTAATTTTACCAAAAAATGTGATAGGCATAAATTATTCAAAATTTACTCTACTTTAATTTATTTATTAACTATTTTGTCGAAATTACAGAAATGGCGGCTCATTTGCAAAATCCTTTAAAAAGGCTTAGAATAAACTACCAGTTCCTTTGGACCCTTTTCAACCAAAAGCTTTTCAGCTCTAAGTTAGGTCATGAAACTTCTAAATATGAACTTTCGTCCCGATACCTTTAGTAGTTTCTCCGGAATCGTCGCCACAAAAATCGTTTACACACAGACATACACACACACACACAGACATTTTTTTGTACCTTGCTCAAAAATGTTCAGGGGACCCATAAAGACGTATTTCCACTAAAATCTCAATTTTTACTTTATCATACGCAGTAAGATAAAGTATTGTAATCATGCCGAAAAAAAAAATTGAGATTTTAGCGGAAATAGGTCTTTTTGGGTCCCCTGAACATTTTTGACCAAGGTACAAAAAAATGTCTGTGTGTGTGTGTGTGTGTGCGTGTGTAAACGATTTTTGTGGCGATGATTCCGGAAAAACTACTAAAGGTATCGGGACGAAAGTTCATAATTAGAAGTTTCATGACCTAACTTAGAGCTGAAAAGCTTTTGGTTAAAAAGGGTCCAAAGGAACTGGTAGTTTATTCTAAGCCTTTTTCAAGGATTTTGCAAATGAGCCGCCATTTCTCTAAAATCGTCAAAATAGTTAAATAATAAATTAAAGTAGAGGAAATTCTGAATAATTTATGCCTATGACATTTTTTGGTAAAATTAATAGTTTAGCGTTTTAGGTTATTCTAAGCCTTTTTGAAGGATTTTGGAAATGAGCCGCCATTTCTGTAATTTCGACAAAATAGTTAATTAATAAATTAAAGTAGAGGAAATTTTGAAGAATTTATGTCTATAAATTTTTTTGGTAAAATTAATAGTTTAGCTTCAAGAGCAAATTCTATTTGATCGAGATCGGTCGCATCTGCATTGATATGAAATTACGTAGTAGCCAGGATTTTGACAAATATTTTTTTGTGTTGTCACATTCGAAAACAGCTGATCTCATCAGGAGAGCCACTATGGAACGTTGCCGCTGTAGTGCGGCAAATTATAAAATACAAATTTCAAATAAAGTAAGATCACCAATTTGATTGTTTGTTGATGAGAAATATCAACCCGTCTTTATATCTAATTCTAAAAACGATACATTGAGAAAATTATAAATAAAGTATAGCGATGAGTGTAGTTTTATTTTAGTATGTTGGTAGGGATGTGTCATGAACAAATATAAATCTGTCAGAATTTGAATTACCTTTTTAAGGTGCGTTTTCATTAGTGATAATGGCAGTGGTAGCAGGCGCCGTTATAGTATTTCCAATAGAAAATTGATAGTGACTCATGTTTATGTACATGCAAACTAATATGTGTCATTATCACGATATGTAAGAAATACTATAATTTCGTATTCTACCACCGCCATTAGCTACCATTACCTACCAATCGGAACGCACCTTTAAACTTGACGTTTCGTCAAAGTGGTACCAACCTAGCATTTACTATACAGAAATAATTTATTTTTTTTTAAATACGTATTTCTTAAAAGCGACACAATAAACGTTGATGTCGCTCTTGCCAAAAACTAGATAGCCGACTCGCTCATATGCGGCGGCGACACTCTGCCTTCGGTGACGCGCCGCATCACCGCGCTATTCCGTACTTTCGGCATTTGTGACATAAATAACTATTATTCTAATGACGTAGTGTAGGTAGTGTCAAATGCTGATGCTTTGACAATACCTACGATTTATCTCAATAGAATAGATTCTCATGCAGCTAAACTATTAATTTTATATATTGTATGATAAAGTCATGTGCCTGGCCACATCAGATTTTTTTTTTCGGCATGATTACAATACTTTAGCATACTGCGTATGATAAAGTAAAAAATCCGTAAATAAAATGCCCATAAATAAAAATAACTAGAAGACAAAATAGAAAAGACACAAAAAATTGGAAAGTAAAAGACAAAATAATTAGGAAACAATAAAAACAGGAAAAGCAAGGAAATCAGACTGTATGATACATAACTGAATACTTTCATACTTTTTATCTTGTCTTACCGAGTTTAAAGCATAGATGGAAAAAATCTGATGTGACCTGATGTGACAATAAGACAAAATATACATGTAGAGAACGAAAATAGAATTACAAATCCAAATAAAAAAAGAAAAAGCAAAGAAGTTGCACTATATGTATCATAACTAAATAAATTACTTTATACTTTTTATGTTGTCTTACAGAGTTTAAAGGGTAGATGGAGAAAGAATAAAAAACAAACAAGAAGACAAGATAAGAATGTAGAGTAAAAAAAGGAATTGCAAATAAAAAAAAAAACAAGAACAGTAATCTGTGAACAGAATGCCTGTAAATAAAAATAAAACTAGAAGACAAAAATAAAAAAGACAGAAAAAATTGAAAAAGTAGAAAAAGTATGTGTGAGGTACTTAACTGAATAAATTTATACATTTTTTTCTCTTGTCTTACAAACAGAATAATTATGAAAGACTGGATGGAAAAAAGAAATAAGAAGACAAAATAAACATGTAATAAATAAAATTCGAACACAAAGCAGAAAAGAAAAAGAAAAATATATTGACAGAACCGAATCAAAAGACAAAGTAAAACAATTCTATGACACATAAAATATCAAAATAGAAAATATAACAAACATATAAAAACTTATTTACCTCTATTTCGTAGCTGTGCGACAACTTGACAGCTTCCAAATTGACGACAATCTTCTCGCTTCGTGAATCCTGAAATTCATTCTCGACAAGGCTTAGATAAGTACGTAGACCGAGACTTGCGGCAAGCGCTGGCTTACTATATACTACGGAATGTTCCCCAAACAAAATTACCTTGCCCGGAGCTGATAAACTAATAGAAAATCCTGCAAAAGTTTACATCGTTACAGCGTTAATAAAAAAAAATCCGGTAGTTGTTCGTACCTTTAAATGCGTTTGTAGAATGGGTAGAAATTAAGCTTTCGGAGTTATGCATTTTTGGCTTCTTCCCACTGCTCGGGACTGTAGGTTTTCTGGGAAAAAGCGTGAATCGTTTTCAGTTCTTCAGATAACACACCGTTCACTAATCTGTAAATTTCGAATGAGAAAATTATTATTAGTTATAGGCGACAAAATTAAAATTTTGTTTTTTTTAGTAAGTGTAATAAATACCTGTGTCTTTGCAATAAGGGCTTTCCTTTGAACTTTTCCGAGACTATCACGCAGGAAAATTTGCCACCACAACCATCACTTTCGTCAACAACCTCCTGTAACAATAAAAAGTCGCAAAATTAATAATTTCATACTGCGTTTTGTTTTTGTTTTGTACACTACATTGTTTCATTGGTACTAGGAAATATAGAATTAAACCCAGGAGTGTAGAATTGACTAGAAACACACTGTAACGTACGAACACAAAAACCAATTCTAAACACAAAAGAATAATTTGTAAACTCTTTTCTGTGAAGCAAATATCATCTGAACTGATAATCGTTTTCAAGTCTTTTAAATGTAAAACCGCATTGGTTATAACTTTATGTATTCCTGTTTGTTTGGAAAATGTTTTTAAACAAACTTTGTGTTTATTTAGGTGGAACAATGTTATAATTTCACGTCATTTGAGATTATGGCAAAGTAGTTGCGATAAAACTACTTATCATACATGCTTTAGTCACAGATAAATTGGGTAATTAGTTCTGAAAAGTACAAGAATTTTAAAACGTGATTACGTTGTTTGTAGGTGGTAGAATGTTATGATTTTGCTTCATGTGAGATTACAAGCAAAGTAGTTGCGATAAAAATTATTATCATACACGCCTTTGTTAAAGATAACTTGGGTAATTAGTTATGAAAATTACAGTTCTCTATTCCATTTTGTTCGGAATTTTTAAACACAGAGATCTCGTTATTTTGAAGTGGTAGAATGGTATGATTTTGCGTCATGTGATATTACGAGCAAAGTAGTTGCAATAAAATTAATGTGTTCTGAAAATAACAGCTCGCTACCTATTCTAGTTTGTTTAAAAATATTTATACTTACAGTTAGCACTTTTTAGGCAATATACGAACGAATCAAACAAAAACAATCAATTCACATATTTATTTACAAATATCAATTACAACAACAAACAGATACTATTTTCACATAAAATATACAACTTGTACCTAAAACTACGGCAATTAGGCCGACTTGAGTTTAATATCGTCGAAACCCTGCGGTAACCTGAGTTGAGCGATGTTAAAATAAACGAAGAAACCCAAAAAATGCAAGCAGGAGTAAACGGAGATCAACAAAGGGAACAAATCAGGATATTGCGACGGTGGTTCAAAAACTAACATAGATAAACATAATAAAATTAGGAATGTGATTGATGAAAATAGAATTGTATAGGAGACAAGATATTTTAAGAAATCCGAATGTTTTTTGATTGTTTTAAGGACGGTTAATTTTGAATCAAAAACGTCTAAGAAATCTTTTACAAAAGCGCGGCCCTTTTGGCTGAAATTAAACGATTTATAAGTTAGTTCGTATATTAATTTGAAAGAAACGATATGGAAGATGGTAAGCGCAAAACAAGCTATTATTAAATTATCTTTGACTAGTAACGGAAACATACTAAACGTCGATATCGTCAAAAACCAAAAACACACGGTGGGATCTTCCGGAAAATATAATAAAACTGGAATAGCAACTAAAAGAATTGTTTTTTCGTGTACTTGAAAACTAAATAGGAAAAATGCTAGCGACGAATTTATCAAGCTAAGAACAAACTTCTCGATGTTTGGCCGAACGAATAAATCCACACTTGATGGTAAAATAGCCGTTAATGTCACAATCATACATAATCGAAACATTTCCGAAACGCAGTAGTTTTCTTTGAATTTATAGAATACGTTAAGGGCGCACCAAACGTTTGCCACTTTATCTTCGAAAATGCCGCGTGCCACGGGGAATAACCGGTGAATAACTTGAAAAAATTGCTTAAAATCGAATACAAACGGAAACCAGATCACGCCAAACGTTAGCAACACAGTTACACCAATTTTCGTTAGTTTCAAAAACCCCGATAAAATCGTACTGTTTGGTTTCGGTATGCAGGTGCTTAGTAAGTATAAAAAAAAGGGAAACGCGTGGTATAACTCCATCTGCTTATAATTCAAAGCCAAACAGAAAAAGCACGATGATAAAATATAACGGTTTTCTCGTAAAAACGCTACAGCAAAAATTGCTAACCCCAACGAGATGCAATTATACTGGAAATGACCGTGGTCAATTAAAATTAAGCCCGGATACAATAAACTTAAAATCACACTAAAACTAAAGTTTATTTTCACTGGTTTGGTCTTAATTTTCCTCTTCGTCTTAAACTCATCGTCCTTCAAATTCTTCACTACGTTGAAGTAATAGACAACCGACGGTATGAAAATCAATAAATCCGCTATTAAAACGGTGTATCGCATGAATAATTTATGCGATTCCGACTCGTAACCTCTAGAATCGAATAATTTCACAAAATCTACGTTTATAACTTTAGCGACTACCCCACAGATATAACTATGGTATGCAGTCAAAGGTGGGTAGTCCAAGCCCCAATACATCAAATCATTATTCGTTGTGTTATGATACCACTCCGTAACGGGTAAATTTGAGGTTATTTCCATCCAATGTCGTTGAGCTTCGTAATCTCCATACATCGGTGGTTTCCCTTGGCCGGAATACGGATGTAAAGACGTACAAATCCTCAATAGAACAGCTAAGAAAATCCCAAAAAGGCATATCGAATTTTCCCTGATGATGATCTTCATTTTCTGCTTGAATTTAATAGGTTATGTGATTGAATTTTGTCTGTAATCACTTCACTGTAACTTAATCCACATTCTCGACGATTTCCGAGCATAAATTTGTAGAAAACGTGTTGATTTCTATCGATAAAACACAACGATGCGACCAACAACTCTTGTCGCCAAATCATCAATAAATATTGGTGATTTGGATGTTTTCGAGTTATGAAATTTGTACTCACCACATGCGTTGCGTCCAAACCTTTGCACAATTTCTCTTTTAAGTATTCCTCGGTGTAACCGCTCATTATAACTGTAAATTTTCACGAATTTCCCCACATGTAAATAAATATACCAAAATGGCATCTGCTTACACGAGTGTGGTATATTTAAACGTATCTCATACGTTAAAAATGATTTTGTGCTTATAATATCACCTAAAATTACTCGTGGAATTGTATATATTCGTTTTATTCTATTGGAAATAAATTATTTGATTAAATTAGTCATATTTTTGAATAAATCTCGACTTATTTATTTGACAGATTTGACGCGCCATCTATTATGACATTCGGCAAGTTTGACTAAAATATCGGCTGCTATAATACACAAATATTCAAGAAATAAACCTAATAAACCACAATACCTTAGTTTCGAAGTACTGGTACACCACTAATTTCCATTATGGAACTAACTTATGCCCAATACATCCATCAAATATCTGTAAAGATAAGCTTTTCATAAATTAAACATTGATTTTTCTTCGGTACCGCCATCTATCGGGTTATCCGCGAACGCCGCGGGCGCGGTCGATAAAAACAATAACGTATGTCGGTAACTCATCTGTCACATTCAATTTTAACCCTAAACATCTCAATTTTAGGCAAAATTAAACCGTGTTTTTCCATTTTCAGTACATAAAAATCACCCTCACACCCGGAAGAATGCTATAAAGGACAATTAACCACTCCAAACATCGAATACTCAACGTAAATAGCATTTTACCAGAAAAAGTGAGGTTATATCGCATTTCCAACCATGTCGAACACCGAAGAAAAGCGCAAACTAAGCGAAGACGATTGGTTAAATCTAACGAAATACTTCGTCGGAAACAATATGAGGTACCGAGAGAATATTATAATCCCTAAAAATCTCGGACCGATTAAAATTAAGTCCGACGAAGAGAAAATGATAGAATCGACAATCGAAAGCTGCGCTTTCAAGTCGTTCATGAGCTGCGTTATTGGTAAATTCCCTTAAAACCAAATACACACATGAGTTAACATGTAATTTTAGGCTATGGCCTTGGCGCTGCTATCGGACTTTTCTCCGCTAGCATGGGCCCCACTACGGGGCCTGAAGTTGAGACGCAAACCGCACGGCAGGTCTTCCGAGAAATGAAGACGACCACGTTGAGTTACGCCAAGAATTTCGCCATGATCGGAATGTTGTTTTCTGCTGTTGAATGTGCCATAGAGACTGTGAGTTTATACTGTAAAATTCTTTATAAATGTTAAAATTTATTTTTTTTAGAGTAGAGGTAAAAGTGATTGGAGGAATGGGACTTACGCTGGGGCTGTAACAGGTGGCGCAATCGGTTTAAGAGGTAATTATACTTATTATTAATTATATTATTATTATACTTAATTTTTTGTGTACAATGATCTTTACATTTTTTTTTAATTTAAGCGGGAGTTAAAGCTGGTATTATTGGAGCTGCAGGGTTTGCGGCCTTTTCGACAGCGATTGACTATTATATGCATTCTAGATAGGAACTTTTGTAAATACGTAGTTGTTAGTGTTTTAATTTTTTTTGTTGAATAAAGCGATAGAAAACATTTTTTTAGTTTTTATTAACTAGCTAAAAATATTACTATCAAAAACTGACTAATACAATTAATGACTTAAATTTTTGATATATAAAAAAATGTTCTGCGTCAATTTTAGCAAAAACTATAATATGTATATAGTAGTAGTAGTTGTCATACTATATATGTATAAAATTAATAGTTTAGCTTCATGAGATTATATTTGTCGTGAGATGAGATCGGTCGTGTCTACATTAAAATAAAACACGGTAGCAAGCATTTGACAGATATTTTAACACTATTGACAGTAGGTATTGTCAAAACATCTGCGTTTGATAGTACCTACTGTCATTAGAATGAAAAATCTGTCAAATCCTGGCTAACTAGTTTTATATTAATGCAGACATGACCGATCTTGCTCAAATAGAATTTGCTCATGCAGCTAAAGTTTTAATCCTACCAATTTATATATTTAAAAATTCTTTTTCATATTTTAAAATATAGGTTTATTTTTAATAGTAATTTTTTTGTAAAAAAGAACTTTAATAGTTTAGCTGCGTGAGATTCTATTTGATCGAGATCGATCGTGTCTGCATTAAAATAAAACTAGCTAGCCAGGATTTGACAGATATATCGATCCTATTGACAGTACGTTGTCAAAATATCACCGTTTGACACTATAGAGTATACTGTCATTAAAATGAAAATATCTGTGAAATCTCAATCAAATACAATTTGCTCTTGCAGCTAAACTATTAATATTGTTATACCAAAAAATGTCATAAACATAAATTCTACAAAAACATACTGCGTATGATAAAGTAAAAAAAGAATTTAGTCAAAAATTCCTGGAATTAATCTTAAAATTAAAAAATTACGAATATATGGGGTGCAACATTTGAAAAATGAATGATTTCCAAATTTCCAGAACAAAATGAACACCTTGTATATTAATAATATATTTTCAAGAATAGCTTGTTTCAAACCAAAGACGTATTGTTTGAAAAACTTTTTGAAATATTTTACGGTTGGAGAATTATTTATGTGTTTCGATAATTTTGACGGAATTATTTTATGTTATATTGAAACCACCTTTTTAGTTTGTTTTTATTTTACGTCTGTCTATTTTTTTCTATTGTAACCAAAATAACATAATCTATCTTAACTAATAGCGAGAAACTAAATTATTATTAACAAAATCTGATGTGGCCATCATACAATATGTATATAAAATTAATAGTTTAGCTGCATGAGAATCTATTTTATTGAGATAAATCGTACCTATTGTCAACGCATCAGCATTTGACACTACCTACACTACATCATTAGAATAATAGTTATTTATGTCACAAGTGCCGAAAGTACGGAATAGCCCGACGAGCGGTGATACGGCGCGTCACCGAAGGCGGAGCGTCGCCGTCGCACGTGTGCGAGTCGCGCTATATAGTTTTGGTAGGAGAGACATCAACGTTTATTGTGTTGCTTTTTGAGAAATATGTATTACAAAAAAAATAATTAAAAAAATGGAAATGTTAGGTTGGTATCACTTTGACGAAACGTCAAGTTTAAAAAGCTAATTCAAATTCTGACAGATTTATATGTGTTCATGCCACTGTAGATGTCACATCCGTACCAACATACTAAAATAAAACTACAGTCATCGCTATACTTTAGTTACAATTTTCTCAATTTATCGTTTTTAGAATTAGATATAAAGACGGGTTGATATTTCTTATCAACAAACAATCAAATTGGTGATCTTATTTTATTTGAAATTTGTATTTTGTAATTTGCCGCACTAGAGCGGCAACGTTCCATAGCGGTTCTCCAACCTCTGATGAAATCAGCTGTTTTCGAGTGAGACAGAACAAAAAAATATTTGTCAAAATTCTGGCTACTATGTAGTTTCCTATCAATGCAGATGCGACCGATCTCGATGAAATAGAATTTGCTCTTGCAGCTAAACTATTAATTTTACCAAAAAATGTCATAGGCATAAATTATTCAAAATTTCGTCTACTTTAATTTATTATTTAACTATTTTGACGATTTTACAGAAATGGCGGCTCATTTGTAAAATCCTTGAAAGAGGCTTAGAAAAAGTTTGGTCATGAAACTTCTAAATATGAAGTTCCGTGGCGATACCTTTAGTACTTTCTCCGGAATCGAATTAACAAAAATTGAGTACACACACACACACATACATACACACACACACACACACACACAGATTTTTTTTTTGTACCTTGGTCAAATATGTTCAGGGGACACAAAAGGACATATTTCCGCTAAAATCCCAAAAAAAAAATTTCGGCACGATTACAATACTTTACATACTGCGTATGATAAAGTAAAAATTAAATTAATTATAATAATATTGCGGAACAGGTTTCTGTATAACTTTTACAACAATTGTCGTGTCTTTTGTACGTCAAATTGTAGTCTTATATGGGACAAACCTGTTTTAATAGATATTTTGCAATTCATTGCATGTAATTCGACCACAACATATTACTTAGCAGCCAGCCATAGCAGCCGGATATTTACTATATGTATATATGATAAAATGCGGTTATTGTGTTATGCACAGTTTCCGCATTGAGTTTCTCGATATTGTTGTTGTAAAAAACAGCTGTCTAGAGAAAAAATCGAATTATTTGTATTCATATCTATCATCTATTGACTATTTTACAAAAAGATGTTTTTAAATTGTATCTTATATGTAACATTAGCTAATGATAATGAACAAAATGCTACCGAAACCATAAAAAAATTCAATTATAAAATTCCAATTTACTGGTGTCACCATCATACTATTTTAATACGAAACATTACAACATTTCGGTAATAATTTGAGGTATTTCGTATAGCGATGCAAATAAATTTACCCATTTACGCGAAATTGGTGAACACATCCGCGTTTTAGAATGTTTATTTTATTCGTTTAGGTTTGAAGTTCGAACGCGAACGCTGCCAATATTTCTTCCATAAGCCTAAAATACCTTCGTTAACAAATATCCTAAAATAAAAGTATGGCGTTACGTAATAACATATCAACACTATGTAGGTACTAAGAAGTGGCCGAGGAAATGTTTGAACTCTTGTCTAATGTTCTGTTCTCACGTAATCTTGCGTAACATAATTTAATGCACTTGAGGCTATTATTAATAACTTTAGAGCAGCATGGAAACATATTATTATAATGATAAATCCTTGGACAAACAACATGTCGGAAAAAGATAACAATGTAATAAATTCTAGCACGAAAATTTATACTGTCTCCATCGAATTAGCAGTAGGTACAACTTCTGTTGTTGTGCGAGAATTTTTTTTTTCTATCAATTTCATCCGTTTGTATCTTCTTGTTCTATTTTCTACACAGTTGTTTCCTGTAGGTCAAAGAAATATTATACTGTAAGTAAACTGAGTAAACCGCACACAACAAAACGTTTGTCTCAACTCAGAGAAACATTTGTTAGTTCAAAACAACGATCGTTTTATATATACGCAAGAATATATCGTTCATTGAATATATCGTCTCACTTCAAGATTGTATCAGATTAAATGGATAGTAGAATGGATATATTGATATAAAAGATGGCGGGTGATGAGAATCACTCAAAATGCTCTGGAGAGAACAATCAAAATTTAAAGTGCGAGCATTGCCGAAAGTCAGTTAGAGAGGCTGTGATTTGTATAAAATGCTTGAAAAGTTTTCATCCAGGCTGTATGAAGCAGTCTGCGGAAGCAAAGTCTGCCGTGTGTGTCCATGCGGTCAAAAGTGCGGTTACTAATATCCTCCAAAAATCAGAACACCCATTGGAGAGAGAAAATGCGCTACTAAAGCAACTCATAAAGGAAATGGAGGAGAAGAATAGCATTCTGGTTGAAAATAACATCCTGCTGAAAGAGAAAATTATGTTTCTGAATACAGCAAGTCAACGACAACAACAACTGTCGCAACAATTTCCAAATACACCAATGGAAGTCACCAATGCTGCTGACTTCTCATGCCAGAAACTGCAACAAGAAGCTACAAATAAGAAGCAGTCAGCATCATTACCAACAACGGTACATAATCCCAAAACATACTCTGCAATCGTAGCTCGCCATGAAAATCCGTCGACATATAAACCAAGTGCAGAAAACCTTCAGGGCAACAAAAAACCCTTAAAACAAACCTTGAACGGTGAATCCAACAACCCAAATTCAGAGAAGAGGTTGTTAACCCATACGAACGAACCTACGTCACACCGTGAATGGGCTACCGTACTGCGCAAGAAACGCGGAAAAAGAACTATCATAGTAGGTGATAAAGAAAGTACAAAGGGAACTGATGGATTAAAAACTGCTCCGAAGAAAGCCTTTCTGTACGTGTCAAGGCTGCACGCCGACACTGAGAGCAACGACGTCATCCAGTACCTAAAACCAACTTTTCCAGAGATAGAGTGTGAGAAACTTGATTCCAAGTTTCCACAACATTACACATCCTTCAAGGTCACTATAGACTTATTTAACTTGGGAAAAGCAATGTGTAGCAATATCTGGCCATACGGCTGCTTTGTCACGAGGTTTTTTCACGGGATCAAACAAACCAAAGACGCGACATAAGCGCTACGTCTGTTCCTGATATTCAAGATGATGATCAAAAAGTAACCTTTGACATCTTACACGCCAACATCCAATGCCTGACGAATAAAGTCGAAGCATTTAATGAAATCACGAAGACTCTTAAACCCAATATAATCTGCATGGTCGAACACTGGCTACAAAAACACAACATGAACCATTATAACCTGGAGGGGTATCAAATGAAAGGATGTTTTATCCGAGAACACTTCAACCATGGTGGTGTATGTATCTTCGCAAGGAATAATCTGAAGTGTATTCCAATAAAAAACATTGGCAAACTCGCAAAAGAGAGAGCATGTGAGATGACTTGTGTGCACCTTCCGCAGTACAATCTGGTTGTAGTGGCTGCATATCGTACTCCAGACTCCGACCTGGGGGTATTCCTAGAAACCTTTGGGGAGGCAATGGAATGGCTACACCAGAAATATGGCAGTAAAACCCAGGTAGCGATAGCAGGAGATTTCAACGTGGACATAAAAAAGACTTCCAACCAGACAGCAGCCTTCCTAAATTGTATGGCCTCCCACGGTCTCACGGGCACGGTCAGTAACTACACAAGAATTCAGGGTAATTCCAGGACATCGCTTGACAACGTGTACACCAATATTGTGGGATCGACTGCAGAGGTACGTCCAGGATTGGCGGACCACTGCGACATTCTATTTAAATTCGATCTAAAAGAAGCTAAAGAGCCTTCTCACGTGAAAAGACGAGCATTTTCCAAACGGAATTACGAACAGTTTGCGACCCTACTTGCAGCTGAAACATGGGACAGCGTCTATAGTGAGGAATGTGCCGAGATAAAGTACAACAAGTTTCTCAACATATACCTACAATACTTTGAGAAGGCGTTCCCATTGAGAACGATGCCCCAGTTAAAACAACCGTCACCATCTCACAAACTCCGAGAAATACGAGAAACAATGCTACTAATTGAGGAAACCTACAATCACCTGGGTGGAGATGACCTAAAAAAGATGTACACCAGCTACAAGAAATTTTATTTGGACAGTGCCCGAGAGGAACGCAGGTCCAAAAATCATCTAGCCATTGTACGGTCTGCAAACCCACAAACAGCTATATGGCAGATAATAAAAAGAGAAATCGGAACCACAAAATCTAAACCGACAGAGACACCATCGAGCGAACAACTAAACAAGTTCTTCTGTAATATCGCTACAACCACATTGTCCAGCATCCCTCCCGCCCTGACAACGTCTGCTGCCTATCTGAACAGTATCCCAGCCAATCCAATATCGTTCTTTCTCCACCCAGTAACTTGGCAAGAAATCGAGACCATCACCAACAGACTGAAACCCAAGTATTCAACGGACATCAACGGTTTGAACATGAAAGTGGTCAAGGAAACTATACGGTATATCTCAAACCCAGTGCAAGATATTATCAATGCCTGCTTTTTCCAAGGAACGGTGCCAATCTCGATGAAAGCATCAAAAGTGACACCTATTTTCAAAAAGGGGGACACCGACAACGTCGAGAATTACAGACCTATAGCTGTACTGCCTGTTTTCTCCAAGATCCTGGAATCTGCACTGGTTACCAGACTGACCGAATTTTTTGAGAGCCGCCAGATCTTAAGCCCACAGCAGTTTGGATTCCGAGCGGGTAGGAACACCATGGACGCTGTCCTGACCCTCCTAAACTATGTCTGGGAGGCGATGGAAGATGGTGACGATAGTGGAGCCCTACTATGTGATCTAAGTAGGGCATTTGACTGTATGCAGCACCAGACTTTTCTGTCAAAACTTGAACATTACGGCGTCAGAGGGATTCCTCTTCAACTGATTACATCATATCTCCAAGGCAGAAGCCAATGCGTCAGCTCCGACGGAAGTACCAGTGCGATGGGCAATGTCACCTGCGGTGTGGCTCAGGGATCACTGCTTGGACCCCTTTTTTTCACACTCTACATGAATGATTTTCCATCCAACAACCCGTCTCGCACTGTAATGTATGCTGACGATACAACAATGATCACTCGAGGTAACACCCGAGTACAACTGCTAGAAAACATGGGAAGTGCAATGACATCGGCTACAGACTGGTTCCGAGCAAACCAACTGAGTCTGAACGAACGGAAAACACAGCAAATCTTTTTTACCTGCGACCGTCGTGGAGGAGAGGAATCGACTAGTGCAAAGCTTCTCGGAATCTGGCTCGATACCAGACTAACATGGAGAACACATATCGAGCACCTTGAAAGTGATCTCGCGAGAGCTGTGTATGCTATAGGGCGTATCAAGGAGGTGGTGGGCCGGGAGGCAGCGCTGACGGCCTATCATTCCTTATTCCACTCAAGGCTGTCTTATGGCATAGCATTATGGGGGGAATCTGCCCATGCTGAAAGAGCCCTGGTGCTACAGAAGCGAGCCATACGAAAACTACTATCAGTACCACAGAGACACCACTGCCGCCCACTGTTTGCACAGCTTGGCATACTGACTGTGCCTGCCACATACATTCTCAGTCAGTCAATCAGGGCCAGAAAAGAGCTCACGAGGTTACAGACCAGAGGCGATATAACTTCCATCAACACTAGGACTAGAAATAACTTAGAGATCCCAAGATACAGGACAAGCACAACTCAAGCTCAACATCGGCACCTGCAAATCTTTAATAGAGTTCCAGAAGTCATACGGGGACTTGCATTTCCCAGTTTCAAGCGCCAACTGAAGAAGATGCTCCTTGCAACACCTATCTACAACATAAACGAGTTCATGAATTCCAATAGGCTATAATGCAATAACATATGACTTTATCCTTGCACATTACTATGTAACATTACTTCTCATGTACTATGTTTTGGATACAATAAAGAATATTATTATTATTATTATACTTATTTGACTAAAAACTGATTTACCGCATTATTTCTCTCATTTTTTACTTTATCATACGCAGTATGATGAAGTATTGTAATCGTGCCGAAAAAAAAAATTGAGTTTTTAGTGGAAATAGGTCTTTATGGGTCCCCTGAACAGTTTTGACCAAGGTACAAAAAAATGTCTGTGTGTGTGTATGTATGTATGTCTGTGTGTAAACGATTTTTGTGGCGACGATTCCGGAGAAACTACTAAAGGTATCGGAACGAAAGTTCATATTTAGAAGTTTTGTTAACAAACTTAGAGCTGAAAAGCTTTTGGTTGAAAAGGGTCCAAAGGAACTGGTAGTTTATTCTAAGCCTTTTTGAAGGATTTTGCAAATGAGCCGCCATTTCTGTAATTTCGACAAAATAGTTAATTAATAAATTAAAGTAGAGGAAATTTTGAATAATTTATGCCTATGACATTTTTTGGTAAAATTAATAGTTTAGCTTCAAGAGCAAATTCTATTTGATCGAGATCCAGGATTTTAACAAATATTTTTTTGTGTCTCACATTCGAAAACAGCTGATCTCATCAGAGGTTGGAGAACCACTATGGAACGTAGCCGCTGTAGTGCGGCAAATTATAAAATACAAATTTCAAATAAAATAAGATCACCAATTTGATTGTTTGTTGATAAGAAATATCAACCCGTCTTTATATCTAATTTTAAAAACGATAAATTGAGAAAATTATAAATAAAGTATAGCGATGAGTGTAGTTTTATTTTAGTATGTTGGTAGGGATGTGTCATGAACAAATATAAATCTGTCAGAATTTGAATTACCTTTTTAAGGTGCGTTTTCATTAGTGATAATGGCAGTGGTAGCAGACGCCGTTATAGTATTTCCAATAGAAAATTGCTAGTGACTCATGTTTATGTACATGCAAACTAATATGTGTCATTATCACGATATGTAAGAAATACTATAATTTCGTATTCTACCACCGCCATTAGCTACCATTACCTACCAATCGGAACGCACCTTTACGTTGAACGTTTCGTCAAAGTGGTACCAACCTAGCATTTATTATACAGAAATCATTTTTTTAACGTATTTCTTAAAAAGCAACACAATAAACGTTGATGTCGCTCCTGCCAAAAACTAGATAGCGCGACTCGCTCACATGCGACGGCGACACTCCGCCTTCGGTGACGCGCAGCATCACCGCTCGTCGCGCTATTCCGTACTTTCGGCATTTGTGACATAAATAACTATTATTCTAATGACGTAGTGTTGGTAGTGTCAAATGCTGATGCTTTGACAATACCTACGATTTATCTCAATAGAATAGATTCTCATGCAGCTAAACTATTAAGTTTATATATTGTATGATAAAGTCATGTGCCTGGCCACATCAGATTTTTTTTTTTATAAAAAACACCCTGTGCTTTACAGTCGCGAATAAAGTACGTTGCGGTGAAAAGGTAATCTTGTTTTTTTGGGGGAAAATCGGTTTCTAAACGAGAGTCATAGGTCTTTATTTCTGTACATAGAGCATTAAGTCAACAGAATTAAAGAACACTTCGATAACCAACTGGAATGCAAACTAAATATCATTACACGACTGAGGCAACAAGGAGACAATATGAATTTTTTCACTGTTGGAGGTTGCTTGCGAGAATTTTTCCTTCAACTGGCTGAATTATTTCCTTGTCTGGTAGTGCAAAATCCTTCGTTTGCTCGTCATCAATTGTAGGTGGACTATCCTGGACATCAAGAGTTTGTCCCATTGCTCTTTCAAGTGATTGTCGCAGCACAGCCTTCGATTTATTAAATTTCTGCACAGGGTAATGTTCAAATATCACCTTTAAAAACATACGACATTTACAAGTACAATAAATGAAAGACACTACTATGGCATCAGTACCATACCTATGACATTAGACCTGATGCCATAGGTATGACTTCGCCATCTGATTGAGGGGGAAATGAAAGAGGATAGATTTTCTTTGTTAATATTTTATGGATAGATGAGGCAACATTTACGTCATTTACATTTTTTTTTTCACAAAATAGCCGTTGGTGGACACAAGAAAACCCGAATTTTACGGTAAAATCCCGATGTTAGTACCATTTTAAGAACAATGTACGTACTGTGCGGTATTTTGAACAATCAAATATCTGGGCCTTTTTTTGTTAAAATTTAAACTGAAGATTAATATCTTCAGATTTTCAACAGACCCAGTCTGCTTGAATTTTCTGATGGTAATTCGGTTGTCCGGGTGTCTTTCATTGAAAATATCAGCAACATCGACTAACCGCTTGCTGTAGATGGAACAGACTCCTTCAGAATGATTCAAAAGATTCAAAAGAACTAAACCTTTTTTTTTTAATTTTGCACCCTATAATCTATGGAGAATTCATTAGCTAGTAATTTTGATCTGACCTGTCATGTTATTCTGAATAATTATCAAGAAATTGTTCATTTTCTCGATGTTTTTATATTAACCTGCCAGTGTAGATAATTAATATCACGGGATAACTAGCGCTATACAGTGATTTACCCGTTATTCATTTGGTATTGATTTGGTATTGGTAATTCTGAATCATAGTACTAATCCAAAAAAATAGATTAGAACTTTGGTTCGTTGGTATCAATTGCCGATACTAATATTTATTACAACCGTTAGAACTAAAATAGTTAATTAATTACTTAATTACTGATCATTACTTAATTACTGAACTTTTCAAACATATCTCGGCACAAATAATGCGTCGACGTCATATTCAAATCGCTAAATCGCGCCTGACGATGAAAGTTAATTAATAATTCCAGTTTTTGTGTAAAAATAAGACTTGGAAAAAAATGTTCAACGTCAATTTAAGATATGTATAAACACAGAAACCACGTCTTTTGATACTTCAGTATCGAGTAGATGCGTACAAATGAGATTAAAACAGTATAAATAATTGAGTTAAATATTTAAAATGTAAATTTATGCAATAACACACTATCTACGGTATAAAGAATTATTTATTCGTAAATAAACAAATAAATTATTCAAACAAATAACCTCCTAATTTGGCACAGTTTTGAAAACGCTTGTGATACAAATTCTATCGCATTAATTCCTTTCTATTTAGTGCCCTGAACAACATACAAAAAGCCCTAACAAGTCCTACTGCTTTTTTGGGGTATTTTACCCCAAACTACCCTATCTTGCCTGAAATCGCTCTTAACTCCTGCAAACTTAGCATTTATGTGTTTTGAATGACACTGAATGTAAGCCTGGCAGAAACATTGCAAAATTCAAAATAGCGAATTTTTAATTAAAATTTTGGAGATCGTCATATATCGTCAGATATCAACTTATGCAATTAAGTTTATTACTCAAAAACAATTGGACAGATCAACTTGCAATTTTCACCGCATGTTCAACACACATTGTTTTATTGCTCGATCGAACCAGAAACTCAACCCGTTATGTATATTTTTTATTTAATTGCTAAAAATATTTTTGATGTATGTGAGCTAAATTGGTAATTTTACTTGACAAGTTACCATTTCTTCAAATATAATACTTTGATTTCATTCATATATTATACAGAACTCCGACGCGCACATTGTAAAATTATTAGCGTGTATACAGGCTGTTCCATAAGGTAGTGCTAACCCAAACTTATGTTTTTTTAAATGGAACAACCTATATTTTGACACATTTTTCAAATTCCTCGCAAAATTTTACGACTATTAAAAATAACTTTACCTACCCTAAACTTTATACCTACTTTTTGATTTATTGGCATTTTTATGGAAAAGCAGGAGTCTAAGAAAAGCAGTATATCTCAATACCGGTTTTTGATATTATTGCACACGCTTTGATTATGATTAAGTAAGAAGCGTTCAATTAGCGTGATTACCTAGCATATCGAAATTGTGTACAGGATAGTCATAATCTGCAGCAAAATAAAGCAAACAGTTTTTCCTAAGAAAGTTAATTCGTTTAAATGGAACACCTTTATCTAATTATTTTTTTTGAATTCTACGCATCGTTCTGCACAAAAAAGCACTAGTACATACTAGTGCTAAACTAAACCATTACTAAATCTAAATCATTATGAGCGTCCACACCTACAAAATATCTCAAAAACTATTAAAGATAGATATACGGAATCCTAATAATGATTGAAAGGGATTAAGATTTCCTATCGAATGACGTATTGGTATACGGGTGTTGCATTTGAAAAAGATTAGTTTTTTGCGTTTGAAAACTCAATTATTATGTTGTAAATTTTGAACACCCTGTATAAGATATCACGATGAAGTAAACATCGTCTTATTTGGTTATGTTTCTAGTTTTGGACCACTAATCATGAAACTTCTACTTACAATAATACCCGAGATATTCAATTTTAAACGTAACCGCGAAAATCACCAAAAAATTATGTAAATCAAAAAAACTCGAAAATGGTGATATTTAGGTATAGGGAAACATTATAAAAAATAATTTTGATACGTAGAAACAAAAAATAAAAAAAAAATATATCATTCTATTTAAAATAATAAAGTTGATACCGACTTCCGGTGACCAGCCGTGACAGTTAACGTGAGAATATTTTAGCTGAAGAGTTCAGATCGAGTAAATTGTAGTTCAAAAATTTCAAGTGTCCAGAAACTTCTAATGTACCAGTTCCGTGAGACACCCTGTATACTTTTCGTTTCACGAGATTTATGCATTAGTACTATTTTATTATTTATTTTCAGAGCACTTTTTGTTGTTTTACATTTCTAATTATAAAAGTCTATTTCTATTTCAAAGGTAATATTTTTGTTTGTTTATTATTTTGCTAAAGTATTTTGTCGCTATTATAATTATACCCTATTAGCTAGCCAAAAAATTAAAGTTTTCTATTTTTATTAATGTTTTACTTTTTACTCTTATACAGGTAGATTACTTTATAACGTCAACGTTACGTTACGGACAATATCAACTGATCCGGGATTTCGGGATTAAAGATTTTGTAATCCCGGGATAGATCCCGGGATTCACGAGAAAAGCGAAAATTGCCGCATCAAAACGCGTGGGATGACAAATCCAGTCAGTAAGAAACGCCTAAATATATTTTATTGGATAATATCTTTTACCCCGAAACTTCGATCAACGTTTTCAAATTTTACATGAATAAAACCAAAATTGACAGTTTAAAAGGTGTCAAAGTGTGCGTATTGAATAATAAACAAAATATGTACTCCATTAGATAATAACTTGCTCTTACATCTTAAACTTGTTCAAAAATTTTGTGTTCTTGTAAAAAGTTTCAAGAATAGTCACGGCAAAAGAAATTGTTTGATCGAGCCATATTTTCAATTTTCCATATTGATGCCAATAAAACATTTTGGCGTATGTTTGTTTTCTTCTTTAAGATAAAATTGGATAACTTTAGAATTCATATGTCATGGATGTTTATTCATGTGAAGACGTTATTTATTGTTCAAAACTGATGAAATATTCAGTGCAACTTCTTAGAATATTAAATATATAATTTCTTGTCATTAAAAAAAAAGTAATATTAGATACTTGTACGTTTTTCGGTTTTCTCAAATACAGTTCAAATATCCCAACCATACATTATAGATTTTTATCGAAGTGCCCTTTCTAACAAAACTTTTCTACTAAAAAAAGCGATAATTGTGCGATGAAGAAATGTCAAAAGGGACCATATTACCTCTGTCACAGCTCATCACAAACTCAAGATGCTTCGTACCAAAATATTGCATTTTTTTAGTTTATGGTAAAATCCTTAAACTGGAAGAAACTGTTTCGCTGTATTTTATTACCTATTTACTAATTTTATATTTTGTAGTACATCACTGAATCCAGATAAACAAATCCGCCACAAATTTCTTAGTTTTACGTTTATGCTTTTTTCCTGTTGTTGAGGGTAAAATAACTAAAAACATCTCGGATGAAAGTCTCCATTATCGACAGGATTAGATATGAAGAAAAAGCGCTGTGAATTTTACAGTACTTTCCGGGATCCCGAAAAAACTCATTATTTGTCGGGAGCCCGTAATCCCGGGACTGGAAGCCCTAGTAAAGAAAACCCCAAAAAAGCACTTCGCAGACATAGAATTTTAAATATGTTGTTTACCAATTTGCGATTGCCATGCTGAGCGTGTAGTTTGAGTCAGCCTGCAGTGCATAGGCCACATTTTCAGTGACTCCGAGTGTACGTACTCCAATATACACATAATCGGCAAAAACGTGTAATTTTCTCAGACCGAAACGGGCAATCGTTGCGAGCGGTTTGGTGTCGTGATAGTGTCAACATAACCAAACTTTTTCCGTGTGATGTGTTATACGTAGAGTTTATTTATTATACAACGTTTAATACTTTATTTAATAAATTAGGTAAGTCGCAAAACAACGAAATATACAAATATTAACAGTAGACTTAAGTAATATTTAATTCTTCCCCTGTGGTATATACTTTTTTGGGATATACAGAAGATATAACATGTGGAATGCCATGTGAATGAACCTTTTACTAAATCAGCTAGCAGGTATAAGGATTTTTAAAACCCCGATGGAATACTGATTATTTTGCTTTATAATGCAATGTTGAGCTGTAGGGTATTCAACAGAAGGCAATAAAATAGACCAGATAATAATTATCTTCTCATTTCGCCGCGTGTGCAGGCAAATGTGCAATAATTAATAGAACAGTTGCATGTTTTTATATATGCTAAGGCCGAAGTAATTTTCATTATGTCCATACATACTTAAAATTGAACATTACGCAGTTTTTGCTTGATGTAAATTTAATATTAGACATGCCGGTTTGTACGAATACATTGTTAACAAACTGGTTTTGAATACTTTTATGCTTTTATGTAATGCCTTTTATATATAAAAAAACATGATATGGCTAACTAAACTATATTTAATAAAAATATGTATTATCCTATATTTTAAATATAGTAATTTTATTATTATTATTATTATCAAGCTATAAGGTTTTGCACAAGTTATAAAAAATGATAAGACATAACTCTATTTTTATATTTTAATTTATAGATATAATTTGGTCCATATGCGAAACTGGACTAAAGAAAGTATAAGATAAGATAAAAAATTAATGGTGAAAGCAAAATCAGCTGATTGAATTCTGATATAACGTCACACGCTAACTACATGTTCTTTTTTTTTTCGTTAAGACAGTGACCTAAAATTGCCAATCTAGAAAATCGGCGATGAATTTTAAAAGCAATAGATACCTCTACAATTTCAAATAAAATTTTGCAGATCGATTTTTAAATCTTCATTTTGTATTTTGAATGCAAAAATTGTGTTAGAGAGAAACAAGAAACGACTCTTTTGAGGGTAAAATTGTTGGATAACTTTGGTAAAATAAATCTACTCTGCTTTCAGAGTAAACGTTTTTCTGTGGTTTTCCTTTACTCCTCGGCGAATGCTGGAAGCCAAAAAACTTAACACGTGCCACAGACGCGGGCCATAATAATGATTACTCGGGCCTGCCGATGCCCCCGTAGTGGCGAAAGCTGTTGGGGAATGTTAAGGCGTGGTTTATTATCCTTATTATTATTATAAATGATTTGACTGCTTTGAAATTTTAATTGATACTGGCATTACTTGTAGTGAAATACGTAATTTACATTTTTGAAAACGCCCGTGCTATGCTACATATTTCAAAAAACAGAATCTAACTTATTAGTTCTTAATAATCGTCCTCCAGAGTAAGTTTGACGACCTGATGCAACAATTAGCACATATATAAAATAAAATTAGGAAATTTGCTGTAGGATTTTGAATTTTTTCGGCATTAAAATAACGATTCTCCTTTCGAAACCGATTTATCTCCCGGACTAAAAAATTTCAGTCAAAAAATTTCTTAACTGGAATATTACTATCACCCAAATTTATACACATACTTTTTAAGCCATGGCACATAACATATAAAAAATGAGAGAAAAAAATAGCGGTACATTGTTAAAAATCAGTAATAATTTTCACTTGTTTTTCAAAATATTAAAAATTTGAGTAAACTTATTTTTGTGATATGAATAAGAAAGAGAGCTTCATGACCTTTCAAATCAGCTATTGAACAACTTTCTAGCTGAATTCAGTCCCAAGATACAGAAAAAAATGTCTAGTTTTTTCAAGAAACTGCTGATACGGTATTTATTTGGATAAATAATAATAAATATAATAAATCGGATGTGTCAAGGGTCTAATATGGCTTTTAGTGTGCGATTTCACATGGAATGACCCACAAATTTAAATATTCGTTGTATATTTCGTATCTAATTTCGTCCGCCATTATTAAAAGGGAGTATTCAGAATGGAGTTAGAGAAAAAGTGGCAATATCTTAAAAACTATTAAAGATAGATATAGGGAACTCTAATATTAATTGATAGGGAATAAAATTTCCTATCGAAAGGCATAACGGTATACAGACTGTTCTATTTGAAATAAATGAGTTTTTTACGTTTGAAAAATCAATTATTGTGTATTCAAAATATTTTAAATGTATTTGTCAATGATGGCGAGGCGAACTGTCAAATAACTGTCATCCACGGAGGTTTTGACATATTTTGACACTAGCGTTGTATAATGATGACAGTTCGTTCATATAATGAGGTCATTATTTGAACGAACTGTCATTATTATACAACGCTAGTGTCATTATAATCATTGGCGCGTATAATGATGGGGATTATATAGTCATAGATACGTATGCAATGAACTTATTATATGTGAATCGTAGATAATAGTATATTATTTGACGAGCACATAATTATGGATATAAATCGCGAGCATGAAGTTTACACGCGAGCCGTAGGCGAGCGTGTAATCATGCGAGCGATTTATATCCGTTATGTGCGAGTCAAATACGACGTTTTATCTACGACTCAGAAATTCCATTTTATGCAAAATATTTTAAATGTATTTGTCAATGATGGCGAGGCGAACTGTCAAATAACTGTCATCCACGTAGGTTTTGACAGACTTTGACACTAGCGTTGTATAATGATGACAGTTCGTTCAAATAATGAGGTCATTATCTGAACGAACTGTCATTATTATACAACGCTAGTGTCATTATAATCATTGGCGCCTATAATGATGGGGATTATATAGTCATACATACGTATGCAATGAACTTATTATATGTGAATCGCAGATAAACAAGTTTGTATTGGTACGTTGTTGTAGCAAAACAGCAAAATCAAAATCCTTACAATGTTTATATTAATTTCTTGGGTCTAGACGCTGTACATTTTTTCAACAAATGTCATATTGACTTCGAGTTACATAACCAATATTTTCCCGATAAAAAATTATGTTATTTGTCGTATAATTACCACATATTGCGCATGGTTGGCAAATTAGCACCACTGCTAATCATTATTATAGGTACGCACTGTGTACTACGACAACACTATATTGAATGGAGGTGTCGAAATGAAAACAAATGTTTGTACTATCATTGTTCCAGATAGACGATGTTAAGATGAACAATTGTGAAATTCCAGATCATGCAGCGCTTTTGTTATTCTTTTAAAATAGGTTCTTATTAAATACAATACGTACATATAAAATAATAGGTATTATGAAACAATATTCTACACTACACAATACATACATACCTTTTGAAGCAAACTATGTCTTCCACAAGTAGACATGTAATGTTTTTGTGCAACGATACAAATATGAACGTAATGTTTAGTTAATGTCTCATTGTTTAAAATTATTTTGTCCAGTGTCATTGTATTAGAAAAAGTACTTATTTGTACACGTAGAAAATAATGTGAACATTATCAGAAACCGTCACAGGTCTTTTGTAGACTTTTTCTGTTCTCAAAGGCAACTGGGCAGTGTAACCGGAGTGTTTTATACTGGCCTGTGGCCCTATCATCTTTTGTAAGGTGAAAGACCTCGAATCGGTGCTGATACGTAACCAGCAAACCGATGAGAAGCGCATAAGAGGTACTCAGGTGGTACCTGGCACCACTCTTGAACGCGCACAAGACTTGCATTGCATACAAATGGCTTTTCATTGTTGAGTGTGGGCAAGTTCAACCGTTCAAGCCATCTCCAGTTGACTTCAGTGGCGGCTCGTGCAAATTTGCTTTGGGTGGGCAAAAAAAAATTAATGGATTTTATCGGTCTTGATAAGAACTCTATGGTAGTCACTACCAAATAAAAACCAATACCAATACCAAATTATATGCCTAATTCTTTGACATATATCTTGTCGTTCATTTAAGACAAGTTGGCGAAACTACTTTAATAAAAAATCTACTAAATCTACCACTTGCGTTATGTCTTCCCGTGTTCCTGCCAAGATTTCAACAAATTAACATCATCACTCCACTCGCAACTGTATCCACTAACAGACTAACCACCAAACAAAACAGTAAACATAACCCCAAAACGGCGTTATACAGGTTATACTCCAAAATTGCGGGAAACAAAATAGCGCGAAGCCTTGCATTTGTATTTGAAACAGATGACCATCACGACGACAGACATCTCGAGGTCCGCAGCGCTAGCTCGCTGACTTCACAGCCTGGATCAGTATGGCCAGATTTTTCAATCGCTTGGCGCAAGCGCAAGTATAATTTGTCGCCCAAAAGTCGCAGCTTTTTTTTTGATAAACTTCGACGTTAATTTCAGCGATTTTTATCACAAAAACATACTCTATTTTTCTTATTCTCATATTTTCAGAACTTATTATCTTCCTTTATTAATGTGTTGTGTTTATTACTTCTAATATATCCTTAAGGGTGCCGAAACGGAGAAACGCGTGCGGAACGCACCCGCGAATTTTACACGTAAATTGTAAAAACGTACTTCGTACCGATCTTTTAATTTTGCTTTTAAATTTGAGATTTTTTGCATCAAAGGGTATTGAATGTAGCTACAGCATACGAACAGGACAACGATAACTAAAAAGGGAATACATTCTGACCGAAAATTGGTCAGAATTGAACAATAGACAGTAACTTACAATTTTGTTTTTGGATTTATAAATCCTTGCTTCATCCACTGCATAGTAAAATCACCTACCAATACATGCAGTAAAATATCCAAGAAATGGCTTTAATTAGAAAATCTGTACGAAGCAGCAAAAACGACGATTTTTGTGCGTTTGAACGGAGAGGTATGTATTCTCTTTTTAGTTATCGTTGTCCTGTTCGTATGCTGTAGCTACATTCAATTAATACCCTTTGACTGCAAACTATCTCAAATTTAAAAGCAAAATTAAAAGATCTGTACGATTTACGAAGTTCGTTGCTGAACTTTCTTGGTGCGAAACGCACCCGTTTCGGCACCCTTAATACATACTAAATAAAGCAATATATGCTTTACTACGCTATAGATTCTAGAAAACGGTGGAAAGCGGTATTCGCGGTATTGAATTGCGAATGGTCCCAGACAAGACGCAACGTAAAATTGACAGTAGGTACCAACTACCAATCGTTAAATAATGAAATGATATATTACTAGTTACTTCATTATACTACAAAACATCGTAATACTCGAAGAATCGCACCATAACACTCAAAAATCGCCCAATTTGCTACTTGCTACTTTTTCAAAACCAAGGTCGCAATTGTGTTCCAAAAGTCGCCCAAATTGCGATAAATCGCCCAATCTGGCAACACTGGCCTGGATATCACAATGTAATACATAGATACCATACACAATACAGATACAATCCCAGTAGCGCATGCGCGTTGTGTGCCATGCTTGCTTATGGGCCGATTTGAAGTCGGTTGATGTGCGGACCTTGCGGACTCAGGGTCCGCGGTTTGCTATTGCTCCGAGTTCCGACGTATTCTCGCACGCTAGAGAGAGCGCGATCCATCTAGGATCTGTGTGCGTAGCAGAGAAAGTAGTATCAGTCTCCGTGTAATACCGGTAATACCCCGAGGTATTTGAAAATAATTACATCATGAGTTTGGATAACAGAGATTTATTGGAATGTATTTGTACTGGATAATTATAAATATTTTGATTATTGAAAAATGTGTGTAAATAAATAGGTATTTTTTATATTTTTTTGTTCGTGTTTTTTTTTGGGTGGGCAGTGCCTATCCTGCCACCCCTGAC
The DNA here is from genome assembly GCA_964023965.1 of Melinopterus prodromus. Lineage (NCBI taxonomy): Eukaryota > Metazoa > Arthropoda > Insecta > Coleoptera > Scarabaeidae > Melinopterus > Melinopterus prodromus. The sequence continues at coordinate 10,610,914 of OZ030395.1, forward strand.
GAGCCGCCACTGGTCGCAATATATAATATAGTCGAATATATAATACGTATAGTCGAATATATAATACGTATATGCAATAACATGAACATAACGGACGTACTCTACCGGTAGTAAAGGACACTGCATTGTCGACACTGCCCATAGAATACGGTTCGAATTGATTGCATCCAAGGTCATACGTTAGTTCACGCTCGGTGAGAACTCGCGCTAGGGTGAGAATTGACTCCCTGGACATTACAATGTAACACATACAATCATACAATAGCCAGTACCGTATGCGCGTTGTTGTGTGCCATACTCGCTTATGAGCGGATTTGAGGTCGGTTGATGTGCGGACGCGGTTTGCTATTGCTCCGAGTTCGGACGTATTCTCGCACGCTAGAGAAAGCAGTATCAGTATCCGTGTAACACCCGACGTATTTGAAAAATAATTACGTCATGGGTTTGGATAAAAGAGATTTATTGGAATGTATTTGTACTGGATAATTATAAATATTTTGGTTATTGAAAAATGTGTGTAAATAAATAGGTATTTTTTATATTTTTATGTTTGTTGTTTTTTTGGGTGGGCAGTGCCTACCCTGCCACCCCTGACGAACCGCCACTGGTTGACTTGGCTTCAATTAGTCAGTAGTCATTGCAAGAAGATTGGAGATTGATACTAAATAAATTCATGTAAGTTATCTCCTGTAATTTCTGTACAGTTTATACTAAGTACTGTACTGTACTTTCCAGTACAGTTTATAACGTGACATCGAGTCCTTACAGTATTTTTCTGCTAATATGTTATACCAGGGCAATACTTTATTCCTTCCTCCACTTCGTAGAATATATTTTGACATATTTGCTCATTTCTACGCCTTGTTTAAGCTTATTTTGCAGCCTCGAGTGCACGTCTCGACGAACTCACCAGAGGCTGTTTTTCGCGCACATTTGCAAATATCTTCGTTTCCGTTCCAATAACGATTCCTATTGTTGTCATAGTTTTAAGGACGGCGGAAAAACCTTTTGTTAAACTCCTGCTGCTGCATAAGGCGCAATTTTGATTGGTTTTGAGCCACGGTAAAGATGTTTCGGTGCGAGGCGCCAGACAGTAGAATTAAAGCTTATTGTTTTGATGATTTGCTTGATGGCATTATCGACATTTATCAAGTGTTATTGAATTCATCTAGAGTTTTCTCGGCTTCGGTTTTTCGCATTTGTATCAACACTGTGATCCCGCAGGGCAGTACATATGCTGGTGACTTTCATTCGTCCAGATCGTATGATAGAATTCGGTCCACACAGCATTGTACATTTTATCAACAGTCTGGATGTCTTCTGATTGGTAAAACATAGAAAGTTGTCTATTCTTTTCAATGTACAAGCCGCATCGGACCCAGTGCTCCAACCCACAGCCCCGCGGAATATGTCTTTGGTAGAATCCACTATTTTTCCCGCTGACCCATCATGTTCGCAGTACGGTTGTCTGTATGTACTTCGATACAATTGTCATGTTGCCAGATTCTGATTCCCAAAACTCACAGGCATGACAATAGGAAAATTTCACGGCAAACTGAACCACTTTGTTAGTATCTTTCTTCATAAGTAGGTACTGTGATCCCATACAACGGAAGTGTAATCTGTCGTCTTCCATATCCCGTCTCCAAACCCATGCATTATAATTTCTTCGTCTTCCGCAGTCGACAATATATCGGCAGACGTACAGCCGTGGAAAATTCAATGGTAACAGGCTTGCCGCTAGTGTACACCAAACGTAGCTCGGAGATTGTCGGTCGTCGGATACCTACCTGCTAAAGTCGTAAAACCAAAGGGTTACTTTTGTTTCGTTTCGTTTTATTTTTCTGTATCTATGGAATGAAATCGAATTTCGTCTATTTATATGTTTCCGATATCCGAAACTGACAAAAGTGCACTGTAATATTTAATGTATTTTTTGCATGTAGTTGTAAATCGTATTTGCCCCGGTTTCTTCTTTGCTGCAGATATGCCCTTTAGAACTGATACTACAGTGTTGTTCAGCATTTTAGCTTAATTATAAAAATGTTGTTATTTTTATGTTTATTAAAATTATATATTTACGTTCTATAATAACATCCACACACAATTTTCTTTTATGTGTGACATGTAAGGGCAGGATTTACAATCCAATCTGAATGATATCACATCAGAACGATATGCAAATAACTTTGAAAAAATTTATAACAAAATCATTGAAATTTCAATCTATATTTATGTTACTCAATCGTTTTCGCCGTATTGCAAAAGTTTCAAGTCCACTAGTTCCTTGTATAATATTTTGTATTGCGGCCGACCTACCGGACAATCAAGCACAAAGGTAGTTATTTTTATTACACTATGGGTCGCGTTTTGTTCCTTAATTAACTTTTTTGCTGGCCTTTCCGCAAATTAGGCAAATATTGAAAATATGTATCACATAACGTTGTGACTTCGTGCAATCGACACACAATTTCGAAGAGTTACAATGCCCTATCACCTATCTAGCTATTTGATTAAATATCGTAAATTTGTTAGACAACCACAATTAAATCGATTTTGGCTCATACAACAACAAAGGATTTTGCTTGTTTTCTTAGTGCAACAAATTGACGATACATATGTTCCGTTTAGATTGTCATAAATGTATCATTTCCTAAAACATCAGGTCATACCAACCTCAACAACATATGAAATAAAAGCACTCCTGCAAATTTATATCAACCTCCAACCTAACAGAACACTTTTCTTATTTAATACATGCTTATGTTATTCTTATATTATTAAATGTTTGTTTTTAAGTTATTACATATATTTATGTTATGTTATTACAAATATCATTTTTTTACTGTTATACATCTATCTATTATTTTTATCTATACTATACTCATGTTATATTTATATTATTTTTGTTGAATACATAATTATATGCAATTTTCATTACTTACCATAACGTAAATTAAATAAATATAAAACATTTTGAGATAAAAGTATATTATTTTGGTCTGGGACTAAGTAGAAACCGAGAAAAATTAGTTTTTTCACTTACAGGAACTTCCTATCTGGAATTACCTCCTTTAAAAATTATTGACAGCGGATATCGGATGTAGTAATCGGTTTGCCTTGATGCATACACCGACATAGCCATGATGATGAAGTATTTCAATATGTGCCTAATTAAAATTTTTACAATTATAACTAACGTTACTATGTATTTTAGTATAAATGAAATAATACTGCAATTGCATATCGAAACAAAAATATTAACGAATAACAATCTTTAGCTACGAGCGGCAGTTTCGCTCCGAATATCGAAAATATATTATATAAATACGAAACTCATATTCATACCATCTATATACAGAAAACTTAAAATTAAATGAAACAGAAGTGACTCTTCGGTTTTATGACTACCAGGTAGGTATACGACGACCGACATTCTCCGACCTACGTTTGGTGTACACTAGCGGCAAGCCTGTTACCATTGAATTTTCCACGGCTGTACTAGCAAATGTTTTTCTTTCACGAGTGTGAATTCCCAGAAAATTTTCTTTTCTTGTTGTCTATCAGCACGTGAAGGAGTTTTCTCTTGAGTGTTTTTTATGCATGACTGTTCACGAGAGAATTTCACAGAATAATAATCCACACACTGCAAGATCTACATTCTTCTACATTCTACATTCTTAGATAATAAAATAACGTATAGAAAAAAAGTCGATAGTTTTTTCATCAGAAAACCGGAACCCCCTCTTTAAATGGTCTGATCGTATCGTACTAATAGTAAATAATCTTCCACTGTCCTAGCTACGTTTCCATTTACTGTTACGATTGAAGTACTTCGCGCTGCACGATATTTTTATCATGCGGATTAAATCGCTTTAAAAATTACTTACAAATTATTGCGCAATTATTTTTCTACAGTCGCATTGAATAAAATATGACGATTGTTTGCGTGCATATCCCGTTATCGTGCTAATATTAATTACTCAGATATCAGCTTCCATGAAAATCTTGTTCGCAACCTTTATTACACAAAAACTGAAGAAAACTAAAACGCAAATCTATAGAAGAGGCTCTAGATGCAACCTCAACAAAAATAGAAATTTTTGTGTCACGTGGTTTACGAGGGAAAAAATTGGCTCATTTAAAATTTCAATTATGACGTCATTTCCGGAAAAACCGGAAGCCGTACTAAATTGAAGAATATCCCAAAATTGCAAATGACACGTGCGTACGTGTGGCATGGGTCACCAGGTTATTTATCGGATACAGCATCCCGCGATTAGAAACCGAGATGATGCAGATCATTGAAGGTCACGGTGACAGAGTGGCGTCGCTTATACGACCTAATCTGATATTCAAATGCCATTTTTGTTATATAATCAGACAGTTATCTCCACAGCACTTGCTAGCGTCATTATTGATCATATAAAATAGCTACAAATTCGTAAAAATAAGTTAAAAACCATATGTCCATAGTTCGACAAATGTTCTGTGTTTGTGAAACCTGCCCTAATTTTTTGGGGGGCAGGTTTCACAAACATTTTTGGTCTAACTCGAGGAAATACCTCGACGTTAATTAAAAAACAAGAAAATGGCTATTCACACTGATTTATGTCTATGTATGTCTGATATAATTGTGGAATTTACAGCCCATGTATTGTTCTTTCCTCTATCTATAGGCACTAAATTACACTAATCATAGCCTTTTTTGAAAGAATTTCTACGCTTCCAATTATAGGTACACAATTTCTAAACCACGGCATTCCTATCCAGTTTGAAAATAACCGTCATTACTGGTCATTAAGTCTCAGAAAAAAAAACGTATGAACTTGAATACGAAATCCAAACAAATCGACAACTCACTGACGTTCAAGAACATCACGTGTATGTTAAAATTACACGTTTCTATCCCACCCAATGCGGTCGAGTTATTCTTAACAACTCTACTAAAAATAAAGGCGAAAGACAACACTCGATGTTGAAACGGAAAGACGTATGCATATCGGTGACTTGAGCTAACTTGTGAAATACATTTGAGGTTCAAAGAACATTAGGACGTCACTATGATAAAGTAGATAGCAGATACTGTAGTAGTGATCATATCTTGTCGGCATAATTGTGGATTTGATAGTGAAAGTCGTGAGTCGATTGATATAATATATAGAAAAAAGTTTTTAGCAGTGATAATGGTTAGGAATATTTAAAAAGAAATAGTGAATAAATCAGTGGTGCTGTGACAAACCTGAACGTTGTTTGAATATACGTCATTAATTACCGTTTCGTTTTCTTGTGGTAAGTCTGTTTTATGTAGAATGTTAGCTATGTGCTTCGAAAAGAAAATGTAGGAGGTATAACTTTGATTATTTTATTGCATTCCTCTCGTCAGTTTTGTTACACATAATAAAATGTTATATTTTATTGGTATTTTGTGAAATATCTAGAAAACTACTACAAAACATAGATAGATAGATAGATAGATAGATAGATGTTTATTGATTGTTGCCAATAAGTCACAAAATATATGGTAAACATGTATATTAATAATAAGGACACTCTTCTAGACTTGTAGTGACTCGATGAATTCTCCTACAGAGTATGGTGGGACTTCTGTTAGCGTTGTGGTAAGTTTGCGTTTAAATGCTCTGTTAGGAAGATGCTTCCAATGGTCTGGGAGGAGATTGTAGAGCATCACACCCTCCCTGGTAAAGTCGGTAGTGTGGAGTCTTCCAAAGGGTACCTGTAGATGAGAACGTTGACGTGTTTCATACTCGTGGATGTCTTCTCTTTGTCTGTGTGTATGCATATGTTTTCTCGTATGTAGCAGGTGTTGTAGTACGTATGCCCCGTGGAGGGTCAAGATTTTGTGCTTTTGAAATAAAGGTCTGCATGATTCAGTGAGTGTCACGCCTTCCACCGCTCTTACAGCTTTCTTTTGAAGGATGAATATTTTGCTGGCGTGCGAAGAGCTTCCCCATACCTTTAGCCCATAGGTCATTCTGCTATGAAATAATGCGTAATATGCAGTTCTCGTTGCAATTTCATTTATTGTGTTTCGTATCCTTCTAATTGCATAGATAGCTGTGGACAAGGCAGGCAACAAGCCCTCTACGTGCGCAGCCCACGTAAGACGTGTGTCGATAAAGAGTCCCAGAAACTTTACGCTCTTAGTCTCTAGGTGGTCCCTTCTGCTGGCTGTTATTGTGAGCTCAGATGTTTTGCCGAGGTTTAGTACCATACGATTGTCTGTGAACCAGGCCGCAGCTTCCTTCTTTGCCTTCTCAGAGTCATCTGTTAACTGGGGCTCGTGGCCGTGAAGCAGCATGGTAGTGTCATCGGCATACAGTACAACATCTGCATTAATGCTTTTAGGCAGATCGTTTAAATAAATTATGAAAAATAGGGCCCCTGTCAAACTTCCTTGTGGTACACCACTCGTGATTTCCCTCATGGCGCTTCGTTTTCCATCACATGAAACATATTGGAATCGGTTCGAGAGATAACTGCGTAGGAGATCAAGCGGGGTTCCACGGAATCCGTAGTGCTCCATCTTTTCTAAAAACGTTTTGTGGCACATACAATCAAACGCCTTTGTGAGGTCCAGAAATTGTGCTCTACAATGTTCCCCAGCTTCCAAGGCGTTGGCAATGAGCGTCATAAGTTGTTGAATGGCATCCTCGGTTCCCAAACCAGCCCTGAATCCATACTGCTGACTGCAAAAATATCCCTGTTGAATGAAAAACTCTGAAATTCTCGAGGCGATGATGGACTCAAAGACTTTGGAGAAAGTGGGGAGTATTGAAATTGGCCGATAATTAGATGGGTTTTCCCGGGAACCTTTTTTGAACACAGGTGTGATCTTGGCGATTTTCATTCCGTCCGGGAATATTCCATATGAGATGCATTTGTTTATCACTGCTGCCAGGACCTCGGAGATTGCTGGTTCCACACAACGCATGGTGTCTGTGTCCATGTCATAGTGATCTTTCGTTCGTTTGGGTTTTATTTTCTTTATAACCGATGATATTTCTGCTGTTGTAGTTGGGTAGAAATAGAAAGATGTACCAGTAGTTGGGCACAAGTTTAGATGTTTGTTGTCGGATTGTATGAAATTATCAACGAGGTTCTTAATGGCTGCAGAGAAGTATTCGCTTAAGTCATCACAGGTAGGTTTGGCGTGATGTTGATCCTTTTTCCCCGTTATTTCTTTTATTTTTTGCCAAATTGCCTTAGGCTTGTTTGCAGCGCTTTTGAGAGAGTGGGCAATACTTAATTTGGTACTTTCTTCACACTGATTTAAGTAGAAAGCTTTGTATGATCTCAGAATCATTTTTAATTCGTTATCTTCTGGTCGCATCAGTGAAGTTTCTTTTATTAGGTCCAAGGTTTCCTTAATGTGAGCTAGTTGTATCGGGTGCTGGTTTCTTTTCGGCCTTTGTTCTGGCAGGAGCCGTCGAGGGATGCAGTTGTCGTAGTGGTAAGTAAAGACGTCAATAAATTTTGAAAACATTGTGTTGGGATCTTCTTCTGCGTAAACTTCGTACCATGGTTCTTGTGTTAGGGCATAGATTAGATTTTGTTTACTACTATTTGTGAATGTTCTGCCAAATATCCGTGTCACTTGTTCTAACCCCTTTTCGTGTGGTACTTTCAATAGCTGGGGTTCGTGGTCAGAAATATTCCCCACCATTGTTTCAATCTCAAATATTCGAAAGTTAGTGAAGATATTATCAATAGTTGTGTGGTTTCTTGTTGGGTGAAATATGGTTGGGTTTAAATCAAAGGATTTCATGATATTAACTACTTCTTGGGCCCTGTTTGACATCGTCGAGAATTGAACGTTAAAATCGCCTCCAATTATTATGTTGACCTCGGGGGGAAACTTTATCATGGTGTACGTGAGCATTTCCTCAAGTTGTGATAGGAAGTATTGGAGATCTCCAAGCCCACTTCTGTAAATGGAAATGACCACCATATTCATATCAGGTATGAAAACTGCTGAGACTTCAAAATGTAGATCAATTGACATGTTTTTTATATCGTTTATTGGTATCGTTTTTAGTTCTTCTTTGCAAAGGATACCTACACCTCCATGGATATGCTGTTTCCTTATATATTTGCTGACCCATTTGTAGCCTTGTAGATTGTACAGGTTTTGGTTTTCGACTACTAGCCAATGTTCCGATAGGCACACTACATACTACAAAATATATTTAAATTCAACTGAATACTTTTGTATCAAAACATATTTCTTTGACGCCCACAATATTTACTTCATTAAAGACTCCAGTTTATTTGCTTGTAGAGATTAATTTATTTGGAATATTTATTTATATCAAATAAATATACATATTAGGATACAAACGATATCCTATACAAATATTTATACAAATATTTTTGTTTTGATTTAAAGAGGTGTTTCTTTACACCAAAAAAATCTAACTTTGATTCAAATAAATTAGTGTGAATACCATCTAACTGTATTGTTAGATGGCGCTGTAAACACTCTCCCCACTAGGGTGGTTCAAAAATGCATTGCAAATCGTTTTGTGTTGATAGAAAGCAACGATCCAACCAAATCATTTCCAAATCCAAAAAAAGGACACGTATTTTTTTTCTTCGAAATTTTGATTTTTAATGTGCCTATCGATGCATCAAATTTACATGGGAAACAAGAGCATGGGAAACAGAATTTGTTTGGTATTTTTCGAATAATTGTTCGGGGTTTCGGAAAACTTAAGATTAATGTTATAGGACTTGTAGGTGTCTTAGTTGTCTTAGAGTGACATTATTCATTAAACAAATTCTTCCTATTGTTTAAACAATCAATGATTATTAATTTACAACTGTTGTTCTAATTATAGTAGAAGTCAGCTTTTTTGTAATATTAACTTATAAATTTCATGTTCGAGGTATTTCGCCTAAATTGTTAGATAATAAACCCATATTTGTTTAAACAAATTCCATTTGTTTAAACAATTCATTTGCAATTGTCCTAACATTCATTTTCTAGATCGGTCTGGTCAACTGTTATTGTCAACTGACATCATATATTGGGATAATTTCCATTATTTAAATAATAAAATATTATTCAAATGCATAATGATGATATACAGGTGGTATGTAAATTTTAAAATAAATTAAAAATTACAGCCACAACCTGGATTTGAACCAGGGACCTGGAAACTGTTCCCTGTACTCTGTAGCAACTTGCAATAAGGATTTAAACAATAGAAATCATCCCAACATGTAAATGATGTCCCTTGAGAACAACGTTGGCCAGAATAAAGATCTAAAAAAATAATTTTAGGTGTATATAGGCAAGATATCTCAAATATGAAATTTAAAAGTTAATTTCTCAAAAAAGTTGTAAATGAATAATAATTTATTGTTTAAACAATAGGAGGATTTTTAAAAATGAATAATGTCACTCTATGATAATAAACTGCCATTTCGAATTCTCAGCAAACAGAATTAAGACGGATTTTCGGGAAAACCGAATTATTTAAACAAATAAAATTTGTTTAAACAAATGAAAATTAACTAACAAATGTTTATTGGGGCATCCCACTAGACTTATGATAATGATTTCTATGAGAAAAAAAGAGAATTAAATAATTAGAAGGGTAAAATTTCTGAAGAATCTACATTTTTTCATTTAAGGGTAGTTTTTAGGGCACTGTGGGGGTGGATTGGGTGCTTCACATCCATATGTATGATAGGTCAAATTCTTCATTGGAAAGTCCTCTACAATTCCTATAACTAGTCTTAAATTTTCCCAAACCACGAACAATTATTCGAAAAATGCAAAAAAATGTCTTTTCCCATGTATTTTCTTATGTAATTTTGTGGCCTCAACGACAATACGTGTCCACTTTTTTTTTATTTTGAAACGATCCACACATTACTATTTAATAGCAATTACTACAGTACGCTTTTAATCTCAAATGATATTAACGAAAGTATTTATAAAAATCTATTTTGGATATTTTGTTGGTATCTTGTCATACTAATTCTTTCACCCTGTATATGTTTAAAACTGACGAATCAACCGACATGTGAATAACAAATTATTAAAATCACTTAGTCGGATCCAGAGAAAATAAACCTTGATATTGTGCCATTTTATTATTACAGTTATTGTTGTATGTCCTTTAAAAACAAAGATAATGAAGTGAATCGAAAAACAGCATGTTCAGAAATTATTACTGTGTCATTCCAGTTATTGCCAGTTTGTTATAGCTGGAAAACCCCATATAGAGCTTCAATATTCAGGCAAAAAATCATTCTTACACCTGTATATGTGCCCCGTTCCGAAGAAACGGACCTTGTGACGGTTTGTCATAAAGTCCGTTCTGTAGGTAGTTTAGCTTGGGATTTTCCCTTTTGTCTGGTCGTCTAAGCGGGTCACATATACTCAAAACTGAAAGACAAAATAAAAATTCTTTATCCGTACTTCTCCTGAAGAATTACGTTAAATTAAAATCCGCTACGGTGAACAACGCAAGTGGACGCCTGGGCTGAACTTTTCGGTGGATGACATGATAGGGAACTTTAGATAATAAGGTTCACATTTAGCCCAGAAAATATTCCGAAAACTTCTTGTGACGTATGTGTATTATATGTTCCGTAAATTTCACTTGAACGTTATATTTACGAAAATTCCACCTTAAAAATTATTTGCTTTCTATTTAAAGTAATGATTACGGTTCTGCTGCGTTATAATTAAAAATTAGTTTCATACACTGAAGCTCCTTGCAAACTTAATTTAAAGTATGTGAAAACTATGGGTAAACCAACCACTGGTCGAGGATGTGCGCCACCCCAAAAGGCTCTACTGTACCCTCCGAAAAGTTCTAGTCCATAATAGGGCCTTAGTTCCTTCATTAGTTCCTTCAACAAACTAATAATATCTTTAATCAATGAAGCATTTATTGCAACCTTAAAGTATCACATTTTAAATCAACCAACAATTTCGGTCATTGCAAAAAATTATAATTCTTTCACTCAACACCATCATATTTATTTGAACTAACTTGGAGGGTTCAAATCCAGGCGTAGGCGTTTTTTCCAAAAATTATCCCCACCTGGGTTAATTATCATTCGCTTCTTTAGTTAAATAAATCTCGTTCGTTATAATCATGTTATAATATAGAAATTTCAATTTTAACTGAAAACATCTCACCAGGATAAAAAAATATTAAACAAAACTAGTTTACCAATTTTGAAGTTAATAAAAAATATTATCAAATTTCCTATTACAGTTTATTATTGCCTTCAATTCAAAATTAAACCATTTTAATTTTTTGATAAAAAATACAGAAAAAAATGACAGAAACGATAATGATTTTTCTGATTTTGTTCTGTATTTTACGTACTGCTCATGTCACTACAACGATAATAATGTGTCTCATAATTAACAATAATTGTAATTGAAGTATAAAATGTATCAGAGATTCATTCACACATCAATACACATTCCAACGATAAAGAGAAAATAATTAAAGTTGATTTTATTAATACCGAATGCGAGTATCGCTGCGTTCTAAATATAGATTACGAAATTTGACATCTGACCCAACACGCTGTTCAGCTGCATTTATAATAAAGAAGTTCCATTGTCATTCGACTCATTCAACTAATACTATCAGTAAATCTATTGTTAATCCTAATGATAATACACACAACAAAACAAACTATGGAATAATGTATGTATGTAGATGTATCTAAAAATATTAATATTAATATTTGTAGTGGAATATCAATATTTGTAAGAGTAAATTATAATCCCCCATGATACCAGTTTTGCAATCAAGTGCACATGTAGAGTCTCCCAAAATGTTATGCAGAAAAATATTTATAATGCGTTAGGGAAAAATACGAAACTGCGCATTTTGCATTAGAAAATAATTTGTTTTCGATAACGTTCGATTACACGTGTTTGTTATGCAATAAATCATGTTTATGTATGCACTGTTTAAAATCGATAGGTACTGTTTCAACAGTTTCGTTCATTTCCTTCATTTTCATTTGATAACATAAAACTCGTTTAAGCTAAAAAAAAACCTGCAATACTTCAAAATAGTTCACATTGTCGTCTGTATATTTTATTAATCCCTAATAAATCCTTTGACATATTTGCACAATAGAAGGCTTGTATAGACGCAAAAAAATGATAAATTTTAATGTCGTAAATCGCAATATATCCACGCAACTTTAAGATAAAAACAGCAGTTGGTAACTGCATGTTAAATCGGGGCAAATAATGCGAGATTATGCATAAAAATACTTACGCAATTTTCGTAAAGTCGGAACAAAAAAAAAGATTTGGATTAGGTAATTATAATAGATATAAATTTGTTAATCTGCTTTTTTCTTATCTGGACGATAAGAGATGACATTGACATATTTTTTATATAACTTTATCCGGGATAGATTAAACTTGGTTTTAAAATTTAGAACGTATGTACTTAAATATTTTACTATACAGGGTGTGCCATTTTATTCTTAGTATTTAAATATTAAAAATTAAACTCAAAAACTGTAAGGATTAGGGTACATTTCGAACTAAAATGTTGCAAAGAAATCAAAAATATAAAATGTAAGTAATTTATTATGAAGTATTTGAACACATGTGTGGCGTGATAAGTGATAAGCCCTTCCCATTGAAGCGGAAATGAGATAAAAATAGTAAACTGCTTGGTTATCTGAGCACACAGAGTAATGGTTGACATTCTTAACATAATTTGTTTGTTTTAAGACAACACATAGTTGTAACAAGAATATTTCTTTAATATAAAACAACCTAATTGTTTGCTTTAAGAAAACGATTGTTTTGATTTAAGGTAGTCGTTGTTTTGAAAATAATGTGAAGGGTGCCGATAGATGGCGCTTTAGTTTCTCGTCGTAAGAGTGTGCTATTTTACCGTAAATGTACATGAGGTAGAAATGCCCAGCAGCCCTAGTATTGATGGAATCATTTGATGGGGGTTCAAGATTAAAGCTTATTGTACCAATTTTTTTATCATAAAATAAAATTCTTGTCAAGCTTATAAGTTATATTGTTTCTTTACGAAAAACATTAAAAAAAAATTAACATAATTTTTTGGTTTGATTCTTTGATTTTTTAGGTAATTCTGCATTATTTCAAATGACAAATGTTTGATAAAAATTCTTAAGATGATTTTTTATTTATTTTGTTATTTCCGGACTTTCCGGAGCTGATTAATCTAACTGCCCAACCTTTTCATTTAAAAGAACAAATTCTTAAGTGAAATAAGTATACAATCCATTTAAAATTGTACAGTCTTAGAGTAAGACAACCGGGCAAAACAACGGTTTTCTCCGATGAACGATATATATTTTTGCGTATAAGGTAAACGTCCCAAATGCAGAAACTGTCCTAAATGCCGACATATTTCTATTTAGTTGGATAAAATAAGAAATCTACAACATTAAACTTTATTTTAGGACATCCGGTTTGTTGATTTGACATTACACTTATCAACCCACAATCGTTTCTTATTCTACCAATTTTCTAACGGTCAGAATATAACCTAGAAGTTTGACTGAATTTAATAATTGAGTGTTGTGCTTTAGTTGTGTGTGTGTGTTTTTTTACGCACGATTTAATGTCATAATGACAGATGTCATCCGAATATTTTGATTAATTATTTATCTTTTTTTGATACAATTTATATTTATTAAAATTTTCGGTGGTAGGTAAGTGCCATACTCGAGCTGTAACATATATCACATGCTCGTGAATATTTATGTTGAATTTGTATTTGAATTTTCTGACGACACTTCAGACAAAGTTCTCCGTAGTTGCAATAGATGTCGCGCGAATATATTGCTTAACCGTCAAATATCCTTATTTTTTTGTCATTTTATTTGTAAAATTATGTACAAAACTCGAGCTGTAACACATATTACGTGCTCGTGAAAAATAACAAAACTCGCCGCTTCGCGGCAGGTAGTCTCTAATTCCGTCACAAATATCGACAGGCATCATAGGAGATGATCAAATAAGACAGAATGATGCAACACTAGCAGCAGGGAAAACCGATTTTGGCATTAATACACAACCTTTGGAGATAACAGTGAGATAACACTCATGCCATCTCCATTAAACAATCATTATTCTGGCCTGAAACACCAAAATAAAGTCAAAAGAAACTGGTTGTCTGTAACACTATCTCTGATGCTTGCAGAGAATATTTGTTAATAATGAGAAGGAAGCACAAAAGAAAATCATTATAGAGAAATAAGAAAGGAACAGATTAAAAAGCTGCGCCAAGAAAAAGAGAACACTAAAATTCCAGATGCAAAATACATTGAAATACAGATGAGGTAGAGAGGGCAGACCGAAGAATACTAACGAATTATTTTATACTGTGTATCATTAAAAATGGTAAAAGATAAATGTTTAACATTTCTTAATAATAAATAATATTATTTAACAATATTTAAAACACTTAATATTTACTTGTTTACAGCAATTAACCACCACAAAATCCTGACAGACTGCGTACTTCGTTAATAATGACAGGTTATTTTTATGTTTTAGCAAATGTTGTACATCTATAGGATAGTACAAGAAAATACAAGATATCACGTATCAATATACTATTAAAGAAATCGATTTGTTTATGTTTTGATACAACAGATGTCCTAATTTAACAACAATTCGTCTGCCAGTTGAATCGCAATCAAAACAAACGGATGTGTGTAATCGAAATAACATATGTGCATCATACATTAAATACGGTGACGATATTCACGATATTATAACCAACTGAAACATTTGAACTTTGTTAAAGACACTTCGTTATCAACGAACCACGTTTCTGTCATATCACTAGCTTGCGTATGCAAACTCTGTCAAGGTTGACTGAAAACAAATGACGAAGTTTCAGCATCATTCCTCAATTGGCACGAAGAGATGTACAGAGTGTTCCAAAACTCGATGTAATGCCATGGAGGGCTGATAGGTGAAATTACTTCAATAATTAGAAATTCGATTAGAAAACTATTTTGAAGGCACATTTTGAAACCGCATGCTGTCTCACGGAACTGGTACATTAGAAGTTTCTCATGTTCTACTATTTCTGTAATAAAAAAAAAACTTGGAGGGTTCGTCATTCAATAATAACACCTTTGTTTAAATTGTAACGTTTCGCTTTAATTTTCAAAGCTTCCTCAGACAATACTGCAAAATCAATTACAATCAGAAGAAATATCAAATATCAAAATGGATTTAAAGAAAACGTGACAATATCTCAAAACTATTAAAGATAGATATAGGGAACCCTAATATTGATTGATAGGGAATAAGATCGAATGGCGTATCGGTATACAGGGTGTTCCATTTAAAAAATGAGTTTTTACGTTTTCATTGTGTTGTAAATTTTGATCACTCTGTATAAGATATCATGATGAGCTAAACATCGTCTTATTTGGTTATATTTCTAGTTTTGGACCACCAATCATGAAACTTCTAGTTTCAATTATAACCGAAATATTCAATTTTAAACGTAACCGCGGAAATTAATAAAAAATTAGTAAAATTACTAAAAATAAAAACTAAAAACTAAAATTGTGATATTTAGGCATAGGGAACCCATTTTAGCTGAAGAGCTCAAATCAAGTAAATTCCAATTCCAAAATGTCAAGTTTCCAGAAATAGTAGATAATGAGAAACTTCTAACGTACCAGTTCCGTGAGACACCCTGTATACCTACATACATACATTATTTAATAGATTGTTTTATTTCGTATATTGAATTAGGATTAACAATAGAATTACCGATAGAATTATTTTCAAAGGGTTGACTGACAATGGAACGTCTTTATTATAAATGCAGCTGAAGAACGTGTTGGGTCAGATGTCAAATTTCGGGACCTATATTTAGAGCGCAACGATACTGGTATTCGGTATTAATAAAATCAACTTTAATTATTTTTTTCTGGGCCATTGGAATGTGTATTGATGTGTGAATGCATCTCTAATAAATTTTAATATACTTCAATTACAATGATATTTAAGAGACGTTTTATTATCATAGTAGTCATATGAGCAGTACTTTAAAATGTTAGCACAAATATATAAAATTGCAATATATTTCTGTATATTATAGTAAAACATTGCAAGTGTTATACATTTTAAAACTATTCTATAAATGGGCAATCTTTCAAAATAACTTACCAGGTTATGCAGGTATTTTTCGATATGAATAAAAAAAATTATTTGATTGCATGCCTGCATATCGTTGTGATTTCCTATTACATTTTGTTCCTATGTCTATTGCAGGAATCTTAAATAACGAACAAACCTTTCAATCTTGAACGTTATTTTGTATTTTTTAAATGGTCGTCACATTCCAGACTATTTAAACATAATAATGCTCGTTTTTGTACAAAACGAAACATAAATGACGCCATATAAGTGCTGTCGTTATTAACAATTTGAAGTTCTAAATGACACTAATTTCTACGATAATTTTTACTAATGATAACTGCTAGCTTCGTCCTGTCGTTTTCTAAATTTGTCTGAAATGGACGTCTCGAATCTTGTTGTTTATATAATATGTGAAGATTTGTATGCAGACGTCTTGGACAGTTGGTTTTATGTTGTGGTTTAATCTTGAATATTGGATAACAGATGTTTATTATTGTTAGTGTTGTTTAGTAGACTATGGAAGCCAAATAAATGTCATGTTACTAGTGAAGTAAATTGTCACTTCACAAGTTAGATTGTAATAGAAGGTACAAGTTTATAAATGGTTAGAGGTATCAGTCATTACCGTTACTGTTAAGTGTTAAATCAGAAGACAGGAGTATTTTCTGGTATGTTAAATAAAATTATATTGTAATAGTACTAATAGTATTAATAGTATTTAATGTAGAAACACGATTTTTTTTGTCTGTATTTCTGTAATTTTATAATTTTATCTAATATAGACCTGGTATGCTGTGAAACCATGTATGTATATACTTAATTAAAAAAGGAAAAGTTTCCTGAGTGTCACTACAGGAATTAACTTTCTTAGCGCAGAATCCTTACAACAATGTGGTTATAAAGAATTTGCACTTATTAGAAATAAAGAAGCATTTCCTCACATTCCTCACATTTATATTCTTTGGTATGACAGATAATCACTTTTTCTTATGACAGCTCTTCAACAATTCTTTCAAAATCTACGTTATTTTGTACTTACTTTTGTACCCAGCTGTAGAAATTTTAAATATCTTGATTTGTTTAATTCAAAACTGTCAGTGGTTAAAAAATCGTCATGGAATGTCGTCCACCTATGTTTGCAACGAAAATATTAAGGGGGGGGGGGCACCCCCCCCTTAATTTTTGATTTTTTAAGGTCATAATTGGCAAGATGAAACCTCCGGGTTTTAGTATGATAAAAACATATATTTTTACTATATTTGACAATGTTTAAACTAATAAATATATATATATGGTAGTCAACTTATAACCTTGCTCGTATACCACTGCGAAAAAATCTGATGTGGCCAGGAACATGACTTTATCATACTATATATAAAATTAATGCCAGGATTTGACAATATTTTAGTACGATAAAAAGTGGTCGGAATACTTATTTTTGTTTATTGTAGCAATGGTTACATGTTTCGTGTCCTACTGGGCACTTTTTCAGGCGCTATAGGAAATGAGATATAAATTACACAATTGACAATCAAATCAAACTTTTAAAAAATGCAATTGTAAAAACTTACATTTTGTCAGGCGTGGCCCGTGGAGAACATAAAACAACATACAAAGGTCACAAACAAACATATATGAGGCTGCAGAACTTTTTTTTTTTAAAGATTTTTTATACTTATGACTGTAGGTATTGTCAAAACATCAGCGTTTAGCACTACCTACTGACAATAGAATGAAACTATTTATCAAATCTTGGCTAACTAAGATGCAGACACGACCGATATCAATCAAATACAATTTGCTCATGTAGCTTAACTATTAATGTTACCAAAAAAATGTGTACTCGATTTTTGTGGAGACGATTCCGGAGAAACTACTAAAGGTATCGGGACGAAAGTTCATATATAGCAGTTTTGTGACCAAACTTAGAGCTGAAAAGCTTTTGGTTCAAAAGGGTCCAAAGGAACTGGCTGTTTCCTCCAAGCATTTTTCAGGGATTTTGGAAATGAGCCGCCATTTCTGTTATTTCGCCAAAATAGTTAAATAATAAATTAAAGTAGAGGAAATTTTGTATAATTTATGGCTGACAATTTTGGTAAAATTAATAGTTTAGCTGCAGGAGCAAATTCTATTTGATCGAAATCGTGTCTGCATTAATAGTAGGTAGCCAGGATATTTTGAATCTTTTGACCGTATTCAGAACGTCAGCGGTTGCGAAACGTCAATTCAACACGCAAATGCATGGAGAATGCGATGAGGAGGAGAAACGCGCGCGGACCTACGCTATGTGAAACAATACTGAAACAACTTTTTACAAAGTCAATGTGTATTTCTAGTGCGGATAGCAATGTTGTTATGTTTTCGCGAATAAATACAAGAAAGATTGTAAGACGGTATGTTAACATGAAAACTTATTTGGAATATTGAGCATAATTCTTTATGATCTTTTGTAGTTAGCACTGAAGACGGGGTAAAACCCGAAAATATAGTATGCTGGAAGCCAATATAATATATTAATCATCAGAACCAACAACCTTTTTACTTTATCATACGTAGTATGACAAAGTATAGTAACCGTGCCGTTTTTTTTTTATTTTAGCGGAAATATGTCTGGTCCCCTAAACATTTTTGAAAATTTCTGTCAAATCCTGGCTAACTTGTTTTATTTTAGTTGTCATGGTGTGGTACTCCCTTAGGCTTAGCAGAACAATTTTTCGCCATATTACAGACAAAGGAAGAGGGTACATGATAAACAAAAATGTGTTTTGAAGAAGGTAAAATACCCAGATATCTCAATATATATTCTGTCAAAAAATACAGAAGTCTGGTAGTAACAGATGACTTAACAGTACAGATATTGACATAAGATCTCGGTTATGAAACCCGTTTTTTAACCTTCACCCAAACCAACATCTCTCAATATGTTTAAGTAATTCTTTGTTTATCATGAACCCACATCTTACCTCTTTAATATGGTGTATAATTTGTTCTGCTAAGCTCAACACTTTCGGAGATACCGATACCAACATTTTACGACGAATGTTTCAATCACTGATAGCAGTGATTGTAAGTATGGATATAAAGAAACCAATTAAAAGGCTCCTGCAAAAGAAAATTAAAGCTAACTATATAAGAAACACCCAATATTGTATAGTTTGACAAACAACAGCTAAAAAAAGTAAGCAATAAATCAATATAACCATGGCAAACACCATTGATACCAACGGTATGATTAGAACCGTTTTAATTTTTTATACAGTATTCAATTAAGTAGTAATTCGTTTAAGAACGCTGTCTAATCACATTTCTTTATATTTTCTTCGTTATATTATTATTATTGCTTTACTTTATTGTGTGTAATAATTTTTCGAACATGGTGTACTATTTTTCTCGTCCCTAGACGCTAGATGCATAGCTTGCAAATATTCCATAAAACTTCCGGAATAAACAACAATTTTATTACACTAAATTACCATTATTTATAATGATGATGCATTATACCATACCGGTTATTACTTTTATTTAACACCATACAACCAGGAAGCAGATAAAAATCCCAATAATGACTGCACTGCGTTTTCTAGTCCATCAAACACGATAATAAGCGCAACCAGACAACCTTTTTTTGTTCGTCAATACAATACGATCATTAATTAGAACTATGTGGGAAGTATAGCTGATTAAAATTCTAGACTATGCAAGTGAAGATACCAAGGTTACCACCGAGTATAATAGCCTTTTAATCGATCATTTTTTGCATCAATTACACATTTGCACTTTTTTTGCACTTTTAACTAGTCTAGATGAGAAAACAACCGCAAAATATTCCTAAACTATACAAATTTCGGTTTCTGTTGATTGCAAGTTATGAAAAAACTACCTCTTAAATAACTAATTATCCAATCATTGATCATTTCCTTCAGCCAATCAAGCTAATTGCTGCGGTCCATACTAAAAAAATGCTCGTTTTGCTTACGTGGCCAGAATAAATTGTTTTAAACACATTATGGGCCTACTATTTTTAGAGAAGCATCCAATGACGTTGGTTCGAGACTCGTATAACGCATCTCGTGCAAAATAAAAATGTTATTCGATAACCAATGCGTGATGGCGAACACGCTGAATATATTGGCTAAATTGACATACGATTTGTACAAATTGGCAAGATGCGGGCTTAGTAAGGACTTGTTGTTTGTCCGCTTTGTTCTTATTGCATTATCAGGAAAATTGAAGTGATAAAACATTATTAGAAACCTACGATAGTCGATAATATTTTAATGTAGTCCTGCCCTGTTCCTTACGGTTTTTGTTTTCCTTGGCTAAAAAAAACAGCATCTTAAGAACCGAAATATTTCTGAACTACTAGAAATTTGTTGGCGATGTAAGATAATATTCTATTTAGACTAAATTGAATTGTAGATATGAGCATTAAAATAAATATTTTGTGCATTAGTATTTATAATTTCTGATTTAAAATAATAAATATTGTGCATTAAATAAATATAAATATCTTACATAATAGTATACTATATGACGAGCACATAACTACTATCGGTTGCAAAAGTATTGGCCCTGTGTTTGAAGGCTAGTAACTTTAAAACGGCTGAACAAAAAAACTGAAATAAAGTGCGTTATATTCCTGAATCAACAGTTTAGGTGACAGAATCTTTTCTATAGATTGGTGGTTTATTTTCTTCATTTCTGATGTAATAAAATCTGTAAGCGAGTTTTTTTATAGACGCGGATATCTCAGAAACGAACGGTAGCAGGAGAGCGCAGTTAGCACGTAAACAATCCTTATTTATTGTAATACTCATCCATTCATGTAGAATATAATAACATAAAAGTTATTTTGGAATTTTAAGGAATAAAAATAATGGGGGATTACGCGCGGGAAACGATGCTAGGCTTCGCGCGACGTTTTCAAACGATCAACTCTCAGGACCGTATTCAATATTTTTGTCATTTTCTCGTTCGGTTTTATTTTCGAAAATAGCATATGTGATTTTTTTTATTTGTGGAATTGTATACATATTCTGTTTTGTGATTTATTATTATTTCACAACATTATTTCTGCCGAAAATTAGTAGTTGATGATGATGACGTAGTTCTTCCTGGTGGTTCTGGAGCCAAAACAAACGGCCTAAACTTTGAACGAATTGAGCAGTTCCAGAAAAACTACCAACATTGGAACTATCGCGGCAACTTCTTTATGTATCATTATCTAAAATCACTCTTCATTTTCTGTACTGTTGTCGTTGTAGTCATCATCATCATCTTTATGCGAGTTGATTATAATTGTTTCTACAATTGAGTCAAGAATATGATATTTATCAATGTAATGGTTTTGGTTTTCAAAACCACAAATTGTCTTGCAAGATTGTGATATCTCTTTTGAAACAGTGCTTCGTTCCATAAATTTAACATATCTTTAATTTAAAATGTACTGCAGCTTTTTGCAACTTCATTTTGTTCGTAAGCTCAGTTAATTCAATTGCAATGGGCTACAGGTAACTACAATAACTTTCCTTAATTGCTTCCGATAAAATCTAATAGGTGGTGATTTTTTTGGCAGTTATCACAGCTGTTCTTTTAGTTATTTGAGAAAGAAATTTCTGATATTCATAATTCATTGGTTTACTTCCTTGGAGTGACGCAGTTACTCAAGAAACTTTATTCAATGAACATTATGTATTTATGTTATGTTGATTTACCCAAAATCATATTTTGGGGCCTGAGAAAAAATATTTGGTTTTGTTGATTTATTTGTTTATGCTACCTGGTAATATTTGATTACTGCTGTTGATTTAAAAGGCGTTAAAACAAAAAAAAACATGCTTACAGCTCTTCGCTGTACACTTGCAATCTATTCTTTCATTAAACAAAGAGACCACAATTTCTAACATTCAACTTCAATTGTGGTCACATTAATAAATATGTAGGATGTTTGTTTCAACTCTAAGTACGGGTATGCTGTGTTTTTGGTTCAGCTATTCCTTTTTAAAACTAACAAAATCTCGTTTTTAAACTAATAATCCCAACTTTTTTCGAAAAACCATACGCAAAAATTTCTTATGTAATATCATAAAATGTTTCCACTGCCATTACACAATTAAAAAAACTAGAAAAATTAAAAACAGCAAGTAGCCATTTAAAAAGTGTTGATGATGTCGTCACTCAGTAACAATTCACGGTCGGAAAGTGAATTTTTGAACAAAATGTGTATTTTAATAATTAAAAATTGTCGCATTGGAGGATTTTTGAGAGATTTTCTCATGCTTTTATAGATATTCTTCTAATATATTCTTTCAAGGGCACATAATATTATTTCTAGGGCGCATTATAATTTTCTTATGGTGAAATTTGGATTATTGAATTCACTGTAATATTTTCAAATTCATAGAGGTAACGATTACATTGCACATTTATTTATTTAAGTGTACAAATACATAATGAAAGGGACATTAATAGTTATGTAACCAACAAGTATATTAAAAAGACCGATTAATGATCGAGACTGTTTAACGCACGAGCGATTCGCGAGTGCGTTAATCGTCGAGATCATTAATCGCCGATTAATATTCGAGTTGGTCACAATATTTTTTCGTCGATCATATTGTTCTGGCGGCGTTTACATAGATTTTTCTTCGCCGATATATTTTGAGGTTATATGACAATTTATGTAATTTGAATTAGGTACATGTAAATATAGCACGTCCTTATATCATGTGTGTTTTTTTACATTTTTACCCCATATTTTGTTTTTCGAAAATAGAAATAGAATATCGATAGAAAATTAGATTATTTATTATTATTGATAATTTAATAAAAAATATTAATTTTCCACTGTCTTTTCTCCGAAAATCTTCTTACGTAAGGCCATAAAATGTATGCGCTACCATTTACACACTTAAATGACGCCAAATTCAGTAAGAAAAAAAATGGAACTGTCTGCAAAACGATGTTAACCATGCTAATACAACTTTTTCCAATTCCAGGCCGATACAATGTCAAAGTTGACACAATTCCTCTTGGTCTACTGGAGGGCGCTCTTCGTCATCGTCTACCCCACCATCTTAGGCCTCATAGTATTCCTCTCAGCAGGCACGACACCAGACATAAGATGCCTTTACGTGGTCCTCCTAATGGCGGGCCTATGGGTCACCGAATCACTACCATTACCAGTAACAGCCTTAATACCCATGGTGCTCTTCCCGCTCATGGGCATCTTAGACTCAGATAAAACCTCAATATGCTACCTCAAAGAAACGAACATGATGTTCGTCGGCGGCCTTATCATAGCCATAGCAGTAGAACATTGCAATTTGCACAGACGAGTCGCTCTCTACGTGATATTATTGGTTGGATGCAGCCCGAGGAAGCTCAATTTTGGTCTGGTGGCAGTGGCTATGTTCGTATCCATGTGGATTTCGAACACCGCCGCAATCGCTATGATGTGTCCGATCATCGAAGCTACGCTAAAGGAACTGGAATCCCAGGGTATTGGGTCCGTGTATGAAGTTGACGATATCGCAGAGGATGGAGTTGACGGAGTCAAGGAAAAAGTTGAGCAGCAGAAAGTGGAGGATCAGAGGAGACCCAGCAAAACCACTATTTGTTATTTCCTGGGAGTCGCCTATGCGTCTAGTATTGGCGGATTGGGTTGTATTGTTGGTAGTGGTACCAATTTGACTTTTAAAGGTGAGTGAAGGATTTAATTTTGGCAAACGTTTGAGCATACACAGAGAGAAATTTTTGTTTAATTCAAATAAATATGCATTGACTCAAAGAAATTTGTTGTTTCAATAGAGGCAAAGAAATATTTATTTGCGGATAAAAACGCATTTATTTGAAATATTTGTTTGGTAGAAAGAACGTTGATTTGTGTCAAACAACTTATGTTTCCAGTTAAAGTTTGCAATTTGTGTATTATAAGAAATGACATTTATTTACTTCAAATAATTATAATTGTGTTGAGTAAAAGAATTACATTTTGTTAAATTAACAAAGTTGTTGCTCGAGTTAAAATGCATAAAATTGTTAATTTTTCGGAAGACTCGCCATGTGTCACCTCCTTTTTGGGATGTCGCACATCCTCGACCAGTGCTTGGTCTTCCCAACCCAACATATAGTCAAGGTTAAGTTAGTAAAGTGTACTCTGATTTGGAATCGCAACTTGAACTTGCAGGCACTATAAGTTCTATACTGTCGATCACGCGGCTTTATACTCTCAATATGTACGAAGTGCGAGGAGCGAGTTTACAGCACCATCTAACAATACAGTTGGATGACATTAAAAATATATTTATTTGAATCAAAATATGATTTCTTTGGTGAAAGTAAACCTATTTTAAAGCCAAAACAAAAATATTACTTTAAAGGAAATAAATCTCTTCTTGTGTACAAATATATTTATTTTAATCAAAATATGAGTTCTTTGGCGGAAGTAAACCTTTTTTTAAGCCAATGACAAAATATTACTTTAAACGAAATAAATCTCTCCTTATATACTAATTTATATGTTTGAATCAAAATTATATTTCATTGGTGTAAAGAAACGTTTTTTAAATCAAAACAAAAATATTACTTTAAAGGAAAGTAATTTTTGTTTGTATCCATATATATTTATTCCACTTAAATAAATATTTCAAATAACTTAATCTCTGCAAGCAAATAAACTAGAGTATTCAATGAAGTAAATATTGTTGGCGTCAAAGAAATATGTTTTCACGCAAAAGAATAAATTCAAACAAATACATTTCTTTAAAACAAGAAATCTTTTCTATCTGTGTACAACAGACGATTTTGTGCCCATTGTTGATCTAAACCAGTCGTCCCCAACCTTATTTTGTTCACGCGTTTCGAACAAATGCAGAATTTTGTTCTGTTTTTGCAACCGGTGTTATCGACTTTGTGTTTAGCAAATTCAGCTCGTCTTCAAATAAGCAATGTCTGCTTAGTATTTTCTTAAGTTGTCTCGTAGTGAATCTTATTTGTCTTGAAAAAACTCTAGAACTTCAGTTACGAAGGCTTTTGATTGTGTGTCACATGAGCTGTTGTTTAACAAATTACACCAATACAAGTTTTCTAAACCCAGTATACAGTTGCTTCAATCCTACTTAACGGACCGTTATCAATACGTCAAATTCAACGGAAATGTTTCTTCTACCAACCAGCTTTGTACAAACGGTGTTCCCCAAGGATCAGTTCTAGGGCCAATGCTATTCCTGGTATACATAAATGACATCCATACTGCTAGTTCATCTTCAAAGGTCATACTGTTTGCTGATGACACAATCGTAATTGAGGGAGATAAAGAGTACAGTGTGCTTCTCGATTCGCTAAAAGTAAGCGACACTAAAATTAGTAGCAAATTAGTAGAGGATTGTGGTAGAAAACTCTTCCGTAAGATTAATGTGCCAACTCTACCTAGCGTTTACATTTTACAATGCGTAATGTACGCAAAGACAAATTCAGTATCTTTCACTGCATCGAGTATGGTTCATCAGCATAATACTCGTATGAACCAACGATATCGCCAGCGTTTTTTGAGACGTTAGAAATCCCGAAACGGGTCTAACTCTACTGAGCACTAAAATTTTATAATATTCTTCCGTTAGCAGTAAAGTCCTACTCAGCAACTCAACTTAAGAATACTATTAAACAATACCACATAAATAAATGCTTCTACAATTTTGATGAGTATCTAACAAAGAATTTTGTTGATATAATTGTTGCTTGAACTGTGTAACTATTCCTTTTGCCTTGTGTAAACATTTTCTATGTATAATAGCACCAATAAAGATTATTATTATTATTATTATTCAAATCGCCGTCTGTAGCAACTGCCATTATATTAGCCAAGTCACCTTCTCTTTCTTTAAAGAACTGTTCGAATGCATGCAATATTGATTCTCCTTTAGTATCAGAAATCATTGCTTGTGCAAATAATAGTTCTTGGCAAATTTTTGACTTCACCTCCTTCACTTCATATTAGGAGAAAAAGGACCACACGACTAGTGATATGAAATGTGTAGATGGCAAGCCACTTGCCCTAAAAGCATGAATATCTCACCCAGCAGTATATTATACAGTTAATGACAAAAGTCACAAATCTATTACCAAATAAAGCCCTTAAATGCATGGGAATAAACACCATTAAAAAGTTTCACAGGGACCTTGTGTAGAATAATTTGTTATCAAAAAATATAGATCATTGCCGCGTAATCGACCGTCAAGACTATGGTATCGAATTACGTATATGCGATAAGAATGTCTCTCGCAGAAACTCCAACTTCCTGGCTGTTTCCTCACTGAATTCTTCGAGTTTATTCCGAGACAGATCTAAACTGAAAAATGCTCCCATGCAGTCAAAAGCTCCTTCTTCAATTTCAGAGATCGGATTCCTCTGGATCTAGTTTTGATATTCGATTCTGGTCCAACACTAAAACCTTCAGGTTTGGCATGTTGTCAAAGGTATCAACTTCTATGTGATATATGCTGTTCCCACTGAGATTCAAGCATTTTAAGGAGCGTAGATTATTAAAATCTCCATGCTTTATTACTGTTAAAAAGTTGAACATTAATTGTATCGACTCCACTCTAGGTAAATTCCAAAAACTCGCGGGTTTTTTGCCCTCCAAGCCAACTTCAGTAACGTTCTAACATTTCAACTTTGGAAAATTACTAATAACGCCACTTTGTAACTTAGTATGTGGATATCGATAAAATTTATCGAGGAATAATCACGTAGCCTATGCAATTCGGTGTTAGATTGCTGTGTGCAGCAAGACTTGCACTTTGCAATTAGCGCGCTATTAACATTGATAATACGACGCACATGGTGACTTTAGAATTGAACTGAGTAATTGTTGGTGTTGTGTTATGGCAGTGAACTGTATATACTACGTATAACTGGAACGGACCCGCGCTTTATATTGGCTGGCGAGAAGTGTTGCAGGCGCAAGCAAAAGAGACAGAGCGATACCGTGGGCAATGTGTCACTGTCTGACTACCGTAGGTAGATAGCGGAAGGCAGTAGTGTTTCGCTTTTTTATTTTATTCCAGCTGAACCCTTTGTCCTAGAAACCTCAAAGTTGTCTCATAGTAAACCTAAATCTCTGTATTTTTATGTGAAATTGCAAAAAAAATTCCCAAATGTTTTTGACGCATTTACAGCGATTATTTAAGTGGGGTGTGAGCGGCTTCATAAAAAAAAACACAAACAAAAAAAGTTATCAATATAACACTAAGTTTCAACTGTCTTTTTCTAGATTTTATTAAATGTTTTACTTCACAATTATCTTTACAATTAACAGACCTATCAATACCAGTACAAAATATGGGGTTGCCATGGTGTAAGTGTCGATGGCGTCAAAAGTAGAAAACAATTGAAAGTCGGAAATTAAATTTGATGTAAATATGTATATTTTGATAATTAAAATCGACGAAATTTTTCAAATGACAAACCATTTTAGACATTGTGTCATGTTTCCTTACTTTACGCGCTCAATGTATACATATTTCGAATGAACGAAATTTTAACATGTGAAAAATAATTTATAAGTATTAATATTATCGAATAAATATAATCAGCATATCATCGGGACTACTTTTAATGTCAGAATGCGTTTCCTTAATTCAATAATACAAAGAGCATTTAGTTATTGGACTGTAAATGTTTCAAATTAAAGATTAACTACTAATATATAATTTTAGAGTACCATCGCGAGCAATAAAAAAACGGGGACAGCAAAGTGAAATTGGGCACTTATATTCTCAACAATTTTAGTTGTGTAACATTTACTTTGACAGTATTCGTTATCCTATGATGTCTAAACTCTGACAGTATTTGTCAACCTACAATTTTGTTCCGGTTCCATCAATTTTATTCTTCGCGGTATTCTTGCCGACACTTAATTCAATAACATTTTCTCGAATGCTGATTTTATCATGTAGTCGAGTTTTAATTTGCCTTCTAAAATTCATTCAATTGAGAAATTTTTATTTATTACGTCAAAATTCAAGATGACGTTAATGTGACATGACAAGCGTACTGACATGGCATTACGAAGCCCAGTTTAATCAGTACAAATTAGAGTCTCCCCGTTTTTTTATGCTCACGATAGTACTTAGTCTGTAAATTTGAATTAGGCGGAATATATAAATAAAATGTAACTTTCATTAAATTGCGATTATTATCTCATGTATTTCAGTCTCTGCAAGAGTTAATGGTTGATTAATTTGTTCCAATTAAATTGAAAAAGATATTACAAGTAAAAAAGTTAAATTCAAACCGCATACGGTGATAGTACCGTATGAGATAGAAAGAGATAGCTTCACCACTCCACTGCGGGTTGCATACCAAATGCATTTGCATCACGTATTGACCATTACGGGTCCTTTCCAGTTATACGTAGTATATACAGTTCACTGTGTTATGATGACCCTGAAATGGTATACGAATTTTGATAGCAGCGATACGCTTTTTTGTTGTGACTAGTTCAGATTTATACCTTGATGAAGAGGTATTGAAACAGAGGAGTTTATAGGACAAACTGTCAATCAAATGAATCTAAGAACTGAATCTAAGAAATGAATAAACACATTTGAGCAGTATTCATGTCTTGTAGATGATGTTTTCAGGAGTTTTTTTTATAGAATATCCATAGACACCCAGACTTAATTCTCTTTTAATTTGCCTAGGAATTTACGAGACGAGATTCCCGGACAGTCCTGGCGTGGAGTTCGCAGCATGGATGTTCCTCAACGTGCCAATAATGCTGATAACCATGTTCCTCGCGTGGGTCTGGCTACAAGTCCTATACATGGGAATGTTCAGGCCGAAATCAGAAGATGCCAAGCGAATCAAAATCGGCAAACAGGGCGAACAGGTCGCCAGGAAAGTCATCAAACAGAAGATGGAAGAGATGGGACCGATCACCTTCCACGAGACCATGGTCGGCCTCATGTTCATCTTAGCCGTACTGCTGTGGTTCTTTAGGAAGCCGCAATTTATACCCGGGTGGACGGAATTCATCACCGACATGAAGGTATGTCTTTAACCGTCATTTTCAAATTTCAACTCGATCGGACAAATTTTAAAAGTTTTCGAAATATATGATAATCTTGGAAAAGTTTCCAGTTTTTTATTGGTTCATGCACTGTCACCAGCAATCATATGCAGAATTTCAACTCGGTTGCACTGTGGAAAGTAGGTAAAATATTGTAATGCGCAAGAGCGTAGGGTGATATCGACAAGTGGTCCATTTTTCTTTCGCAACGAAAACGTCTTTTTATGCGTTTCCAACCGCAGACGGGTTTCAGATGAACACATGTGATAAGAAACACAATAAAGAGACTAATTAGAGAATAAAAAAAGATGTATTTTGAACTAGTTTAATTTTAGTTGGGATTATTTGCGTAACTAGAAACGGACAACTAGTCCCTTTTCACATCCACGCACACATATTGTAGGATCACCTTAATGCAATATCGAATTGAAATATGTTACATTGACCACAGCATGCTAGAAATAAACATAACCTAAAAAGTTAACTCAAAAATTGTGGTCTAATAATTATTAGTATAGTCAGAATAGAAGTATTTAGCGGTGACTACAATTTGTTAATTGTAACACGAAAACAGTGTTACAATGTGTGAATGCAACGTAGAAAATAGTAGAAGTGAGCCAGACTGTGGCGCAGCGGTAGAGCGCTTGGCTATCAGTCTGGGGGGCGTGACTTCGAGTCTCACGCCCTGCTTTCAGAGTGAAGGTTTTTCTGTAATTTTCCGTTCGTTCAAAATCCTGCCACTGAATTTAATGAATGATGTTATTAAAACTAGTTAATTTTCATACCTGTCGACGTAGGTGACAGTTTATGACGTTGTTATCCGGTTAATACAAACAAACTACTTGTGTCAAATTGTTTATTACTGACGTTCATGGTTTGTGCAAAGTTTATATCAGTAAATATGGAGTTTGTCATGGTTGTTCTATGACAACCAGCTTCTTGTGTGAGGTAAAGAACTACTTTCTGCTCTCGTAACCAACAAAATAATAATGCGATCGACTTTAGACCAAATTTCGTGCGTATTATTGGCATCATGGAATTCCACAAATATTGTGTATGATATCAGTATCAGAGTTGACATTTCGGTTAACAACTGGTAGGACGCAAAGTCCACTGCGTTCTGACGTAAGCATGTATAATGCGCGGCTGATTAACTTCTTTGCCCTCTCTCTAGCTGGAACTGGTTTGTTTGCAGTTAACTAGCGTGAAAGCCATTTTAAAATTCAAATTTGCCATTCTGCGTACTTCTGTTGTTTGCATAAACCGTCTTGCGTTTATGTAGAAGCAGATTCACTTTCTGCCGTGCGTAGAATACAATAGAATAGTAAAAAATAACCTGTTATTGAAGAACGTAAGACTTTAAAGATAACAGGGCAAAACATATTTATTGCTTGCCTCGAAAAACACCTTGAATATAGAAATATTTTTATCTGAAAAGACTAAAGGATTTACTACTGTTTTTTAGCAATCGCCTGATGTGAGGATACGGATAATTTTAATAATTGCTAATCTTTAAGGATCTGCTGATCCTTAAAGATTAGTATCCTGATTTTTCTGGAAAGAAAATGCATAAACAAATATTGGTATTTGCTTTATGAAGTACTGCCAAAATAACAGCGAATTCGGTTAGGTCCAGCGAAAAAATCCGGATACAAGAATTGTCTCACGTTTGGGCTCACAAAATAAATAAATTATATTTAAAAATAAATTAAGAATAATATACAGGGTGAGTTGTTAGTATCCCACCGGTCGATAGCTACTAAATCGTTAGAGAAAGAAAAAATGTTTAACAGAAAACTTGTTTGACTCACCGGTTTCTATAACGTAAAATTATTTTCAATTTTACAGGTGTTGTTTCTATGATTAATTAATGCTACTAGTATTAACTACCTTTTTTTAAGTTATATTTTAATACAGTATTACTGATTTACAAATGAGAAACAAACAAAAAATAACAAAAAATAATGGCATTACTAGATAATATTACACATTTTTCTTTAAATTGTAAATATCACGAAAACGACTAAAATTGGACATATGACATATTTGGACATAAATTAAAGTTAACTTGATGGGCAATTCAACTAGCACATAAAATATAAAAAACTCAAGAAAAAGCGTATTGAAAAACATCAAAATTTACTAAGTATTATGAACAGCTTGTATAGTGTAATATCTTTGGATACTATCATCTATCTACTAGCTTTGACTATTGTCTGACATAGTTTAAAACAAAAATCTGCAAAAATTTGATTTTTACATAGTTTTAAAGAAGAGAAATAATTGAATATCTCAGCTACTATCAACGCTGAGAGTTGATAACCTATACCAGGCCTGGCCAACACGCGGCCCATCCTGTTAGTTAGTGCGGCCCGCCGGGCGATGTTATGTTTCTATTGAAACTTTAGTTTCTCATTGTATGTATATAAAAATATTAAATAAATGATTACGTGTGCTATTGTTATAATGCACACGTGCGCCACGAAAGCCAAATGTTACTGAAATAATCGGTTTCGTTAGGCAACCAACAGTTTGCTCCCCTACTTAGCTATAAAACACTCCGGACTATTATTTACATTTGAGGATGAATAAAAAAAAAGAAAACTTGCTGATGAAAACAGGAAATTCAAAGATCATTGGGAAAAGGACTATTTTTTCACAATGCAGAACTCAAAATTAATTTGGTTAATTTGTAGAGATAAATTAGCTGTATTTAAGGAACATAACGTTAAAAGACATCATGAGACAAAACATATTGAATATCTAAATTTCAGCAAAGGAGTGAAAAGTTTTAAACTAACTGCGCTAAATCGGCTTTGAAAACTCAGCAAAGTATGTTTGGTGCATTATTAAAACAACCATGTAACATTGTCAAAGCTAGTTATTCTGTTGTCATGTTAATGGCAAAGAAAATGAAACAATTTTCGGATGGTGAACTGGTAAAGAACTGTTTGGAAGCAGTTATAAAAGATGTTTTTCCCGATTAAAGCAAATTATTTTCCTGTATGTCTTTCACGTCAAACTATATGTCGTCGCATTGACGCCATTTCAGCTGAAATTGTACTCACTTTACAAGATAAAATTCATCAATTCAGGGCTTATTCTTTTGCATTTGACGAAAGCACAGATATTTCTGACACGTTCCAACTTGTAATATTTATTCGCGGTGCAAATGATCCATTCCAAGTGACAGAAGAAATGTTAAATGTTTTACATTTAAAAGGCACAACTAGAGGAGAAGATGTTTTCTAGGCGATTGAAAAATGTTTAGTCGAAAATTGCTTAAATTTGGAGGGTCTTACTGGATTAACAACAGACGGCGCACCTACTTTGGTAGGTAAACATAAGGGAGCTGTAAGATTATTTATGGATAAGCTAGATTGCAAAGGCATTAACACCAATGGTATTTTTATTATTCACTGTTTGATACATCAACAAAATTTATGTGCTCGAGTATTATCCATGGATCACGTTATGAACGTAGTTATGAAGATTGTTAATTACATTCCTTCACATTCTCTTCAGCATCGGCAGTTCAAAGAATTCCTTAGGGAATTATCTTCTGAATATGGTGACCTCGTATATTTTACCAATGTTAGATGGTTAAGTCGTGGAGAATGTTTCAAAAGATTTTTTAATTTACGGGTGGAAATAGATATGTTTATGAACGAGAAGCAAGAGTCTCTTCCTGAATTAAGTGATGATGATTGGTTGTTAGATCTATGTTTTTAAGGGATATAACAAAAAAAACTTAATCTGCTAAATAAGGACTTGCAAGGGCAAGATAATTTAATAATCGATGCTTGTCATTTCAACAAAACTTTTAAAACGAACTTATTGTTATTTGAGTGCCAACAGAAATAACAATGCTCAACATTTTCCGCTGTTAAACAACTTTCCAAAAAGCCAATCTATACCGAATTTGTCGAAATATGCGAATGAAATAAAGAAACTTATAACCGGATTTGATAGTCGTTTCTCAGCATTGGCAAAATTTGATAAGAAGTTTTAAATATTTTCCTGCCCATTCCATGTTGGCGTTAATAGTGTTCCTGAAAATCTCGTGTTATATTTTGTACAACGCGTTGTAAGTGCGTTTGGATCCACATATGTTTGTGAAAAAATTTTTCGATGATGATATTTACAAAGAGTTCATCACGTGCTTCATTAATTGATGTAAATTTACAAAGCCAGCTAAGATGTGCAATGTCGAACATAAATATAGATTTACAAAAATTAAGTGAAAGAAAGGAAAAGTGAAACAAATATCTCATTAATTAAGACTCGATAGTTATATTGAATCATAGTATAACAATAAAGTTTTAATCATTTTTAATTTGTATTTTTTAAAACCCATGTTTACCAACAGTGCGGCCCGCTGAAACGTTTCCCGTCATCAAAGTGGCCCGTGAAACCATTTGGGTTGGCCACCCCTGACCTATACCGTTGGATAGCCAAATTTATTAGTATTCATACAATAATAAAATATACAGGGCGTCCTATTTTTAAAAAAATTTACATACTAAACGTTACGCCTAAATGCAACACCCTGTATAAATGAAAATAATGTTACGTCATAGAAACTAGTGAGCCAAACAACTTTTATCCTAAACATTTTTTTCTTTGTCTTAACGATTTAGTAGCTATCGACTGCCGGGATACTAATAACTCACCCTGTATATTGTGCATTAAAATAATACATATTGAGCACTAGATCCACTACGCATCAAAATTAACGCGGATATGATTTTGACGATTCGTATCTTAATAATAGCGCGTACTTTTAATAATATGCTACCTTATTAATTAATTCTAATGGCTTACCCTACATATTATGTTAAATGAAAAATTCAATCGTTTGCGACTTATGACGTCATCGACACTTTTTTAATTGGAAGAAAACAAAGCGCTGTTAGATCTACAGTAAATATAATAGTAATAGAACTACGCCAATAGTTGAACGTGTCGATGATGGTTGAACTTAATTACAACCGAAATCGATCGTGAAACAGTTTAAATAATTGATTATCGACAATAAAGTACTTACTGTAGATCTAACAGCGCTAAACTGCATGATAAATAATATAATTATTTTATTATATTGGTTGTTTTCACAGCAATTAATTCTACCGTAATTGCAATTGTTCATTTACCTTACAAAATCCATTTTCCCTAAACTTATCACGATTTCTCAATTTTCAATTGTTTTTTTATTTTCCCGGAAATTTTCTTACGTAAAGCCATAAAATGTTACCGCTGCCATTTATACAATTACATGATCTGCCAAATTTAAATGACGATGGCGTTGCCGTTTAAAAAAGGCGTCAATGACGTCATAGCTCAAGAAAAAATATATTTTAATAATTAAAAATAGACGTCTTCAAGGTTTTTTTAAATGGCAAAACGTTTCAAAGATTTTTTGACATGTTTCTTTACTGTACGCGCTTAATGTGTGTGCGCTACAGATTACAGATATTAGCGTGTATACAGGGTGTTCCATAAGGTAGTACCAACCCAACCTTATGTTTTTTAAATGGAACAACCTATATTTCGGCACAATTTTGAATTCCTCGCTAAATTTTACACCAATGAAACATAACATTACCTACACTAAACTTTATACTTTTTGATTTATTGGCACTTTTATGGAAAAACAGTAGTCTAAGAAAAACTGTATATCTCAATACCTGTTTTTAATTTTATTGCACACGCTTTGATTATGATTAAGTAAGAAGCGTTCTATTGGCGTGATTACCCCTACCATATCCAAATTGTGTACAGGGTGGTCATAATCTGCAACAAAATATAGCAAACAGTTTTTCCTTAAATATATAATTTTTTTATGGAACATCCTGTATCTAATTCTTTTTTTGAATTCTACGCATCGTTCTGCACAAAAAAGTACTAGTACACGCTAGTGCTAAAATAAACCATCGCTGAGATAAGTAGTCTCCATTATAAAAAAATCTGATGTGGCCAGGCACATGACTTTATCATACAATATATAAAATTAATAGTTTAGCTGCATGAGAATCTATTTTATTGAGATAAATCGTAGGTATTGTCAAAGCATCAGCATTTGACACTACCTACACTACGTCATCAGAATAATAGTTATTTATGTCACAAATGCCGAAAGTACGGAATAGCGCGACGAGCGGTGATGCGGCGCGTCACCGAAGGCGGAGTGTCGCCGTCGCATATGAGCGAGTCGGCTATCTAGTTTTTGGCAGGAGCGACATCAACGTCTATAGTGTTTCTTTTTAAGAAATACGTATTTAAAAAAAAATAAATGATGTCTGTATAGTAAATGCTAGGTTGGTAGCACTTAGACGAAACGTCAAGTTTAAAGGTGCGTTCCGATTGGTAGGTAATGGTAGCTAATGGCGGTGGTAGAATACGAAATTATAGTATTTCTTACATATCGTGATAATGGCACATATTAGTTTGCATGTACATAAACATGAGTCACTATCAATTTTCTATTGGAAATACTATAACGGCGTCGGCTACCACTGCCATCGTCACTAATAAAAACGCACCTTAAAAAGGTAATTCAAATTGTGACAGATTTATATTTGTTCATGACACATCCCTACCAACATACTAAAATAAAACTACACTCATCGCTATACTTTATTTATAATTTTCTCAATGTATCGTTTTTAGAATTAGATATAAAGACGGGTTGATATTTCTTATCAACAAACAGTCAAATTGGTGATCTTACCTTATTTGAAATTTGTATTTTATAATTTGCCGCACTACAGCGGCAACGTTCCATAGTGGTTTTCCAACCTCTGATGAGATCAGCTGTTTTCGAATGTGACAACACAAAAAAATATTTGTCAAAATCCTGGCTACTATGTAATTTCATATCAATGCAGATGCGACCGATCTCGATCAAATAGAATTTGCTCTTGAAGCTAAACTATTATTTTACCAAAAAATTTCATAGGCATAAATTATTCAAAATTTCCTGTGCTTTAATTTATTAATTAACTAATTTGTCGAAATTACAGAAATGGCGGCTCATTTCCAAAATCCTTCAAAAAGGCTTAGAATAAACTGAAAGGCTAAACTATTAATTTTACCAAAAAATGTGATAGGCATAAATTATTCAAAATTTACTCTACTTTAATTTATTTATTAACTATTTTGTCGAAATTACAGAAATGGCGGCTCATTTGCAAAATCCTTCAAAAAGGCTTAGAATAAACTACCAGTTCCTTTGGACCCTTTTCAACCAAAAGCTTTTCAGCTCTAAGTTAGGTCATGAAACTTCTAAATATGAACTTTCGTCCCGATACCTTTAGTAGTTTCTCCGGAATCGTCGCCACAAAAATCGTTTACACACGGACATAACACACACACACAGACATTTTTTTGTACCTTGGTCAAAAATGTTCAGGGGACCCATAAAGACGTATTTCCACTAAAATCTCAATTTTTTTTTTCGGCATGATTACAATACTTTAGCATACTGCGTATGATAAAGTAAAAAAAAATTTCTATCAATAAGTGCTTCTACACCTACATTAAAAATTAAACCAGTTAAGTATTTACCTAAAGTACTGTTTTCTTGCATAATTTCATTCTTTTTTAATAAAATAAAAGATTTTATCACATCTGCAATTTAATATTATAATTTGAAATAAAATTTTACTTATACCTTGTAGGCTGTGAAAAACTGTGCTGAAGAAGTTATTACGGTATTTGTCAGTGGTATCGGTCAACTCTACTTGCCAATAAAGCATTTTTGTTGCATTCGCCAAAAACCCACACCATGTCAATTAGTTCCTCCTGGGAAAAGTTCGCCATATTTGCCAAAATTATGCGAATCTACCTTAACAAGCCTAAAAATATCACCACCACTGACAGATACCTTAATAACTTGTTTAGCACCGAGGAAGTCAAAATTGTGCCGAAATATAGGTGGCTCCATTAAAAAAAACATAAGTTCGGGTTTGGTGTTACCTTATGGAACAGCCTGTATACACGATAATAATTTTAAAATGTGCGCCTCGGAGTTCTGTATACACAGCGGGCAAAAAAAAACGGTACAAATTTTTAATCTCTCGTATTTCCAATAATATTTAGTCAATTCAAATATTTCTTTTAAAAACACATTGCTTGTAGTGTGAAGATTGAAACCATACCATATTCACAATAACAGAACGTTTCAATCCAAAGTTATGTTGCTTTATGTTTGGCTATGCAACATTTCTGATAACATCGGGCCAATTTAATGTGAAATGAAAGGTGTAATAAAATTAATAGGTAATGACATTTGATTTCTTTTGGTCAAAAGGGACAGTAAAGATTTTATGGCATAGTGTACAGGTTGATTTTTCTCGTATACCGGGTGAAATTTTGAACCGTCGTTTTTTGCTGTTTTTACTCAAAAATGAAGTGGAATTGCGAATATGGTTTGTTTTCAATCCTCACAACATACGCAATTAGTTTTTCAAAGAAATGTTTACTTGAAATTTCTTAAAATCTTTGGAAACATGAGTATGTATATGTATATGAGTGAAATCAAATACCTTCATTAACAAA
Organism: Melinopterus prodromus; assembly: GCA_964023965.1. Taxonomy (NCBI): domain Eukaryota; kingdom Metazoa; phylum Arthropoda; class Insecta; order Coleoptera; family Scarabaeidae; genus Melinopterus; species Melinopterus prodromus. The sequence goes on from OZ030395.1 coordinate 10,648,723, forward strand.
GGTACAATCCTCCGAAATCAGACTGTTGAGACATCCTGTATAAGTTGTAAAATAGTATATTATTCTATGAGCAAGTAATGTAAGCAATTTCTTACGAGAACGAAGTCTCGCCTACGGCTCGTGCTGCAAAGCGTTCGAATGAGAAATTGCCATTACTTGCGAATGGAATACTATACTTTTTCTACTACCATGCAACGAAATTTTATAAATTAATTTTTGTGCATATAGGGACAGCTGTATGTCACTATGACGGTTTACAGGATTTTGACAGATTAAAATTGTTTGTTGCGTCTTGTCACTTAGCGACGTTGTCAATGCCTTGACAATGTCGCTAAGCAGTGTATCAACAATTTGGAAATGAAAAATCCAGAGCTGTGATTGGTTCTAAAGCCGTGAGGAATGAAATATTTCTCACTACTGGCGGGGTATGAGGAGCCAGGAATGAAATATTTGTCATGTGTGTGGGGAATGGTTAGTATTACTTATCATAAATTGCCATGATAATTAATGCATTCCTCAATAGGAGTAGAAAAAATAATAAATAACAAGAATTTTCATAAACTTATTGTATTTCACACTTCACAGCATTGTTGTTACCGGGAGTAACGTAAATCCAGATTTTGCACTCTCTAGAGTCTAGACAGACAAAGCCAACGTTTCAAAATTCGCAAATTCTTATAAAGAATTTGCGGGCACACAAAAGTCGGTCAGCGAGGTCGCCATTTCACCTCAAGATCACTAAGTTCATGGCACAACCTAATCACTGATCGCGATATTTTCACCGAAAGGCAAAAAAACGTATCGGGGTTATCAAAATTCGTAAACAATTTCAGCGTCTCCATAACACATACCAAACCATTACTCAGTCCAAATCCAAAGTCACCATGTGCGTCGTACTAGTGATGCTCATAGTGTTCTCAATTTCAAAATTCTGCGTCGCTGACTTGAAGAGCATCAACGCCGCGGTCAGCAGAGACTGCAAAGTGCAATTCCTGCTGCACACGGCCATCTACAACACCGAGCTGCATAGCCTACGTGATTATTCCTCGATCAATTTTATTGATATTCACATACCAAAGTTACAAAGCGGCGATATTAGTAATTTACCGAAGTTGAAATGTCTGAACGTTACTGGAGTTGGCTTGGAGAGCATAAAACCAGGGAGTTTTTGGAATCTACCCAGACTGGAGTCGATACAATTAATGTTCAACTATTTAACAGAAATAAAGCACGGAGTTTTTAATAATCTACGCGCCTTGAAATGGTTGAACCTCAACGGGAACAGCATAAATCACATAGAAGGTGATGCGTTTGATAACATGCCAAACCTGAAGGTTTTAGTGTTGGACCATAATCGAATATCAAAATTAGATCCGGAGTGGTTCAAGAAGACCCACTTGGCGCGATTGTCCTTCACAAACAACCTGATAAAAACCATTCCGAATAAGGCGTTTGCGAACACGAAAAGCACCAGGCTTAATCTTAAGCTAAACAGGAACCTGATCTCTGAAATTGAAGTAGGAGCTTTCGACTGCATGGGTGAATTCTTCAGTTTGGATCTGTCTGGGAATAAACTCGAAGAGTTCAAGGAGGAAACAGCTGGGAAGTTGGAGTTTTTAACTGAGTTGGATATCAGCGAAAATATGATTCGTTGCTTTGAGGAGCCGGTCTTTTATTCTTTCGCGACCATGAAGGTTGTTAATATCAAATATAACGATTTTACCAAGCAGTGCAAGAAGAAATTGCGGGAATACGAGTTTGTGATTGCTGGACTGAATCTTGTTGTTTAGGTTTCTTGAGGTATTGATGTTGATAGTTATTGTAGTTTAATAAAAATGTGTAAGAACGACAATACTGGTATCGTTTTATTTGTGGTGCATTTTAAACACTGTTATGAGACTCCTGGTGTTCATTGACAAAATTATCGAATAAGTCAAACAAAACCAATATTTTCGACCTATTTTTTTTAGTAATTGAGCTAATATTGCTGAACAGGCTTTTTAGATTCCTTTTCTATGAGAATAAACATTATAATCTCAAAACTGCGAATATATGCAGATATATAAGATTTGTAATGCCATGGTTTATCACATTGTCTTCATGATTTATTGCAATCCATTGCGTATTCGCTTTATCTTAATTGATATTATTTTTATCGATTATTTATCTCGGTTATCTCAGCAATAATTAGGTCCGTTTACTTCACAATGCTAATTCATTATTCTCCATTATTCAGGAAGAAAGATTTTGCATTCAACATTATGATATTCACAACTAATACACACATAACGTCTTCAACAAAAATGACACAATTCTAAATACTACGCCATTGTGTTGACATACTACTTTTAAGTGTCCTGAAAAGTGATCATGCTAAAACAATAAGTCTTTGCCCCATGTTTTTTTTCTTCGTCTGAATTGATGTTAAAAATCCATCAAGCATATGTTCACAAATATTATCAAAATATGCAAAAAAAAAGAAAATATGACGTTTTTTCCAAAGAAATATTTGCAAACACTTACTTTAATACAGTCAATTTGTGCTCAAAAGGACATTTCATGACGTAGCATAGAAGAAAATACAAAAAAAAGGTAAACATTTTATGTTTTTTAGTTTTTACTTTATCATACGCAGTATAATGAAGTTTAATGATTTTAGCGGAAATAGGTCTTTTTGGGTCCCCTGAACATTTTTGACCAAGGTACAAAAAAATGTCTGTGTGTGTGTTTGTGTGCGTGTGTATATCTGTGTGTGTGTGTAAACAATTTCTGTGGCGACGATTCCGGAAAAACTACTAAAGGTATCGGGACGAAAGTTCATATTTAGAAGTTAACAAACTAGGCTATTTACTGTTAGCATTTTCAACGATTTTGCAAATGAGCCGTCATTTCTGTAATTTCGTCAAAATAGATAAATATTAAATTAAAGTAGAGGAAATTTTGTATAATTTATGTCTATAACATTTTTTGGTAAAATTAATAGTTTAGCTGCAGGAGCAAATTCTATTTGATCGAAATTGTGTCTGCATTAATAGTAGGTAGCCAGGATATTTTGAAACTTTTGACAGTATTCAGAACGTCAGCGGTTGCGAAACGTCAATTCGACAGGCAAATGCACGGAGAATGTGATGAGGGGGAGAAACACGCGCGCACGTACGCTATGTGAAACAATATTGAAACAGCCTGGTGTTTCCATGGTGGTTACAAAGTCAATGTATATTTCGAGTGCGGATAGCAATGTTGTTATGCATTTTTCAAGGATTTTGCAATTGAACCGCCATTTCTGTAATTTCGTCAAAATGGTTAAATAATAAATTAAAGTAGAGGAAATTTTGTATGACTTATGTCTATGACATTTTTTGGTAAAATTAATAGTTTAGCTGTAGGAGCAAATTCTATTTGATCGAGATCGTGTCTGCATTAATATAGGATTTGCCAGATATTTTTATTCTAATGACAGTACGTAGTGTCAACGGGTGATTTTTTGACAGTGCCTACTGTCCATATCTGTCAAATCCTGGCTAATTCGTTTTATTTTAATGGAAACACGATCGATCTCGATAGAATGTCATGCAGCTAAACTATTAATTTTATATATTGTATGATAAAGTCATGTGCCTGGACACATCAGATTTTTTTGCTTATAACTCGGAATCTATCAAGTTTTTGTAAATAACCTCTCAATTCAAAATGAAACTGCATGAAATTTTCTACAAACTTCACTATTTAGGTTTCAATTGACAGACAGTAGGTATTGTTTAAAAATCAGTGTTTGACACTACCTACTGTCATTAGAATGAAAAAAAAAAGTCAAATCATTGCTAACTAGGTTTAATGCAGACACGATCTGGATCAAATTGAATTTGCTTATACAGCTAAACTATTAGTTTTTCCAAAAAATTTCATAGACATAAATTATACGAAATTTCCTCGACTTTAATTTATTATTTAACTATTTTGCCGAAATTACAGAAATGGCAGCTCATTTGCAAAATCCTTAGAGGAAACACCAAGTTCCTTTGGACCCTTTTGAACCAAAAGCTTTTCTGAACTAAGCTTGGTCATAAAACTTGTTGTTGTCTTGGTAAAAGCAAATTGTGACTGAATTACTTAGCAACGAACAAATTTGAAATGTACTGTTATTCTTTGTACTATTTTTTCAGATGATGGTTAGCCTTCAAAGAGAAAGGGACACTTATTCTATCTATCGGTTCTAACATGAACTATTTCATCATTTATCTAAAAAAATGACAAATTTTAAGATATCACTTTTCTTGTGCACTAACGATATAATAAGTACATTGTATTTATGACTATTATGTACTAATAATATAATCCCTAGTATAACTATGATGACAGTAGCTCTGTACAATAATGACAGTTCTTTTGTGTTATTATTTAAAAGATAAATACAAATACACTTAAACTATTTTATATAAAATGGAATTTATGAGTTGTATAACGAATATAAATCGCGAGCATGAAGTTTCTACACGAGCCGTAGGCAAGTGTATATAAATGATAAAACTCAAAAACCGTTTATTTTATTTTTTAAGATTCTTAAATCAACTCCTAACAAATTCTCTTCTTACTTCTTCCAGGTGAAAGACGCCACAGCTGCCCTGATAGTCGTAATGCTCTTATTCATCATACCAGCCAAGCCAGACTTCATCTACATGTTCAGCAACGACCCAGAAAAGCGCCCGAAAGGTGCCAGTCCAGCCCTCGTCACCTGGAAGGTGGTCCAGCAAAAACTCCCATGGGGCCTTATCCTCCTTCTCGGAGGAGGTTTCGCCTTAGCCGAGGGCTCCAACGCCAGCGGGATGAGCATTTTGATAGCCGACAGTCTCGGCTTCTTAGCAAAACTGCCCAAATTCTCCGTACTGGTGATCGCCTCGTGTTTCGCGAGCATCCTGACTGAGTTTTCCTCAAACGTAGCCATAGCTAATGTTTTATTACCAGTTTTAGCCGAATTATCAATTGCTGCCAAATGGCATCCTCTGTATTTGATGATGCCCGTGGCGTTAGCGTGTTCGCACGCGTTTTGTTTACCAGTTGGTACTCCCCCTAACGCGATAGCTGCCGCGCCATGTAATATTCCCACGAAGGAAATGGTGAAAGCCGGTCTAGGCGTTTCGTTGATATCAATACTTGTATTATTTGCGCTGTTCCCGCCGCTGGGCGAACCGATTTTCGGGCTTTCCGAGTTTCCGTCGTGGGCTATGCCTCCTAACTCAACAAACTCGACGAAATAACGGAGTAGCGTTGTTAGGTTTGTAAGAAATCCGTTTATTTTTGTTTTAATTTCGATCATTTTTCATCGAAGTACCTATTATTGAGACAATAAGCATTTTATTCTTGTTTTACCTTGTGTTCGTCATTTTGTAACAATGTACATAATCGTAACTCGCGTTTGTACTGCAGAAAGTCTATTTTTGATAAAAGACGGAGATGTTGTTCGTTGTTAACGTCGTAATAGCGGCTTTGTAATACGAGGTTTTACGAGGACGCGCGCTACGGATACAGGAGTGGAGTATTTAATGATAATTTTTCTTTTTTTAGAGAATATAAGAGAAAATGAGGGTAGCTAAAGTTTTTTTTTGTTCCCGTACGTTATTCTAAGTGTAAATAAATTTAATCAATCTTAACCTGCGTTTGATTTCCTTTCCTGTTAAATTTAATCAATCTTAACCTGCGTTTGATTTCCTTTCCTGTTAAGTTTGTTAATAATTAAAAATAATTGTTTCATTTTACAGGTAAGTATGTAATAATAACTTTGTTTACTGTTCAAACATTCATAATATGCTAAATATTTTCCAGACAACATTCAAAGTCTAACAAAATATTTGAAAGACGTTCTAGTATATAACGAATTTTATGGATTAGTTTTAACAACACGAAGACAAAAGTATGACAAAAGTACCAAATTAGTAAATTATTTAAAATTTAACAATATTTAATTTTAAATTCCTACCTGTTTACCGTCAAAGTGGAAGTTGCTGTATTTCGTCAACATGAAGGGCTCTCCGTGCTGCTAATTCCTTTTTTTGAAAATCTTGAGTTCACTCTGAAATTTTGAATACCGTACATTAATTTCCAAACCTTTCTAATCTGAGACTTAAATTTTAAAGAGAAAACAAATATTACACACATTTCCAACATATTTGACAACCAAAACACAAACGAGCACTTTTTTATAACCTAAAAACTAATTTTTCACAACTTTTTACACAATTTATAACAATGACGAGTTTGAAAAAGTTGACGATCTCCGAGCGAACCCGGCCGGTAACACAGGAACCCTTTCCGAAATAAATTATTAATCTAACACAAATTTAGTTTATAATAATCGATTTTAAACAATTTTTAATGTTTTACTCGATGTAAAATCGATAAATCTATACCAGGGGTGAATAAATTAATTTGAGAATCAATTCTGTTGGCAGTTCTCGCCGTAATGACGTGGACCAATCACAGAACGACAACTGAGTCAATTCTTCATTCATAGTATTCTATAAGTAGAGGTGATTTTAAATTTGCAAACGTGTCTAAATTAAACAATATTTAGACCGTTTGTAGCCGCGTAAGGCACAACATATTCTAAAACTAATCTCAGGTAATTAAAACGAGCAATAATATCGCAATTATAACACAAGAAACTAGGTTTTTTATTAAATCTAACCTCACTTTTCTAGGTAACTATAGTGAATATGCAATACCCGTTGGTGTTTTTGGTTCTCCTAGCCGGAATTTTGACCGTTAACTCCCTAAAGGCCGGCGATTGTGAAGGTATGCCTCAAAAGCAAGGTTTCTAGTGAGAAATTGTATAAAAATCTTTTTTTCCAGTGTGTATCAAAGTTCTTGAGAAATTTGGTAAAACCTTGTCCGATGATGTCAAATCAGACCATAAGAAGATCGAAAATGAGTTTAAGAAGTATTGTAAGGGGGCTAAGAATAAGGAGAATCGTTTCGTAAGTTTTCCGAGTCAAAATGTCGAGTAAAATGTAAAATCTGCTCTTTTTCGTAGTGTTACTATCTTGGAGGTCTAGAAGAGAGCGCAACAGGGATTTTAGGTGAGGTGTCGAAGCCGTTATCCTGGTCAATGCCTGCGGATAAAATTTGCGAGAAATTGAAGAAGAAAGACGCCCAGATTTGCGAGTTACGTTACGATGTGGAGATTGACTTGAAAACTGTTGATTTGAAGAAATTGAAGGTGCGAGATCTCAAGAAAATCATCAACGATTGGGGCGAGGACTGCCAGGGGTGCATAGAGAAGTCTGAATTTATTCAAAGGATAGAAGAATTGAAGCCTGTTCATACAGAACTGTAGGAATTTGTTGTTTTTGGCGTCTAAACTGAATTTTCGAACGTTTATACTTTTTTTTTTAAATCTACCTTTTTTTTTTGATTGATGGAGAGAAAAACGTTTGTAATTTGTCTTTCTTTTGTGTGTGTCGATTCTTTATTTTGGCATTTCTCTCGGGCATTTTAACTTCTCTAGATTATTTCATAATTTCGATTTATCACTGTGTTAGTCGAATTTATATACATGTAATTGTGATCTTTATTTATGTATTTATAAAGAAATAATAGTTATTAATTGACTGAAAAATAAATTTATATATATTTAAAGTGTTTCGTTTTATTTTTTACTGAGAATTAATTAGGTGGTTTTGGTGTTTTTTTAATGTATTTAGGAGGTTTTATATCACATCTAAAACACATCAAATTACACAATTTTGATAGAACTAATATGAAGGATATAGATTTGTTCAACATTGTATTACAACCATATTTCTTTCAATTTGCCAACAATAACATCCCATTCTGTCAATAATGTTTTTGCATTTTGAATATACAATTTAATTGACTCTTCTTGAACAAAAATAAATCTGGTGTAGCCAGGCACATGACTTTAATCATACTACAGTAGAGCGTCGATAATCCGAAGGCCCAAAAAACCTATAATAAAAATAAATCACTGAATAATCCAGTAAAACGCATTTTTTGTTTATTCCAATTAGTTGGTATTATCGACGCTCTACTGTATATATAAAATTAACAGTTTAGCTGCATGAGATTCTATTTGACCAAGATCGGTCGTGTCTGCATTAAAATAAAACTAGTTAGTCAGGATTTGACAGATATTTTGATACCATTGACAGTAGGTATTGTCAAAATATCAGCGTTTGACACTACCTATTGTGACTGTCATTAGAATGAAAATATCTGTCAAATCTTGGCTAACTAGTTTTATATTAATGCAGACACGACGGATCTCGATCAAATAGGGTTTGCTCGTGCAGCTAAACTATTAATTTGACCAAAAAAATGTTATAGACATAAATTCTATAAAATTTCCGTGTAAATTTGTCAGAATTTCCTCTACTTACTTTACTCTATTTTCACGAAATTACAGAAATAGCGGCTTATTTGCAAAATTGTTAAAAAGTGCTAAGAGTAAACATCCACTTCCTTTGGAATCCTTTGGAACAAAAGGCTTTTCAGCTCTGAAACTTATAAATATGACGTTTTGTCCCGATATCTTCTCTAGTTTCTCCGGACTCATTGCCATAAAAGCCGATATACCTTGGTATGTACCTTGGTCAAAAATGTTCAGGGGAACCAACATTTTTTTAGCACCCTTACAAAACTTTGTCGTACTATGTATGATAAAGTAAAAAACCTGTTAAATGAAATTATACCATAATTGAAATAACTGAATTTGATGATCAATTGCGTTTTGATTTTGCCATGTAGTTTAAAAATAAACTAAATAAGTATTTAAGTCAAATATATTTATGTGTAATATTGTTATATATTACTAACAATATTGTAATATTGTTACATAAATGTGTATCGCATATTATATTTAAGTTATATTAATTTTTATTAAATTTTAGAAGAGCCCAATTAAATAATCAAACTCGATTGATTCAATATATAAAACAATTAAAATATTTGGTATACTTTTATTTTTATTTTAAACAATACCTAAAATATTTAAATCTGGTTGTTTATATACAATACCATCATTTAGGGGTTTTTTGCCACAAAACCAGAAAATATATACATAATGGGAAAGTTGGTTTAAAACAATTTTGTTTTATTTATTTATCTGACATCTCTTAAGAGAATTAAAAATGTCTAAACTTTCGATCTCACTAACTTTCTGAGTCACTTGGTTTAACATTTATATTTGATTTTACCCTGCTTTTTAACACCCTATACATACCGGGTGATTCAATTTCGAGCCTCACCATGGGGATCTCGCTTATTAGTGGAGATAGAGCCTATGTTTAAATTTGGCAAAGTTTCGTATTTTTGTGTTGATCAATTATCGGCACAGAAATTTAAGCTATCATTTTTCATTTTGCAGATATCCGCAAAAAACTGAAATGTTAAGATATGGTTTTTAATTTTTTATTCAAAACCAAGAGTAGCTAGACATTTGAAACAAAAACAATCTTAATTTGAAATTACATCAAAGATGGCGGCGTAACCATACCCAACTATTGTTTTTCTTATAGCCGCCATGTTGAATTTTGGCATTTTCCCATAGTTGTGTTTTTTCTCATTTCCGCAATGTATAACATGTTGGTATTTGTTTTTAAAATAATGGTGTAATAATAATGTTGTTAATCCAAAGCACCGTTGGTCTTAAGAACCAAAACTAGAAATTTTGTATTTTCAGCTAAAATCCTGTATACTAGATGAAAAAAAAAAAACTAGTTGGCTAGAAAATAGGTTCAATAAAAGCAAATAAAGCAACCAGGAATGATTTTCAACTCTTTTTTAATGTATATATCATTCATCAAATATATACCATACAGATTGGATGATCAACGGAATTACATAAATTCAATATACTACCTACGAGGATTTTTTGTTTGGATAGTTATATATAAATAAGGTACTTAGACTCTAGAGAAATAATTATATCAGTCACAGTAGTAAGAAAGTGTACATGTTTATCATATAATGCCTTCATTGGAACAAAACAAGATAATTCCGAAAAAAGCTAAATTCTCAAGACAACAAACATACAAAAAAATTAGTTACAAACTACCTATACAGTTTTCAAGAGAAATCGCAGATATTATCTTAGAAAAAAAGTTAGATTTGTTCATTTTGAACGTTCCTTTTTGTTATTGTATATTTTGATTTGTATATTATGATCAAAACTTATCGAAAAAAATCATCCAAAACGAACAAATCGCGTATTACTATTCGAGAATATAATAAGGCAGATCCAATGTACATTTAATCGAAAAAGTCCTAAGCCTATACAAGGAGCGTTTATTCGAGTCATTATTCAAAATAGTTTAAATATTGTTATACCAAAAGTCACTCTTAGTTAAAAAGATCACTATCACAGTCATTTTTTTTTTCTCTTTTTCACACACAGCATACACAAGACACTTTCTCGACATTTTTGGCGCACTATGTCGAAAAGGCACTGGTCTCTCCGCAAAAAAAGGCACTTAATGTTCGTCAAAGTCCATCAGTGCGTTCTATCTATTCATAATTCTATTTGTTACATGCGATACAATCAATAAGTTAAATAATAATAATAAACGAAAAGGAAAATTGAGCAAAAAACGTAGCATATTATTATCGATATTATAAGACGTCTTTTCAAAATGTGACTGTTCTGTTCGGTTTACTCAAATAACCGAATTATTAAGGGATTTCTTATAATTATAAATCGATTTAATTATCGGCAAAAAAAACTGGGGGCCACCTAAAATTTTTGTTAAGGATAAATAAGTTTTTTCAAAACAAAAGTTTAAATCACCACAAAATAGAAAAGAATCGTATCTTTATTTTTAATTTTGCAATATATTAAAGGCTTTTGCTAATTTAAATTTGTTTACAACGCAGAAAGAAGAATCATTATCGCCCTCGCGGGCGTTAAGAAGCAGTTTTTGCCCCGGTATCTAAGATGTAAAATGTCACTTTATGATCATAAAATATTTGAAATCAATCAAATTGCAAAAGATATTGAACACCAAAGTTAAAATTGCAAAAGTTTTGTTTGTAAATAGTCTAGTCATTTTAAACGCAAAATCATTAAACATCGTAAATAATTTGCTTGCTTATGAAATTCATACCAATAAAATAGGAAAAAAGTTCTGAACATCATATCAAAACGTTAACTGAATCTTTGACGATATTATTATTCAAATTAATTAAAAACATTTAGTGATTCAAAAATTTGTTGTGAAATGTTGCATCTATATCTCCGAAAGTATTACGCCTAGCAGAACAAATGAACATCATATTAAAGACGAAAGATGAGGGTACATAATAAACAAAGATAAAGATAATAATAAACAACGATATTGACATAATATCTCGGTTTTGAAAACCCGTGGTTTTACCTTCTCCCAAACGACCATCATTCAATATTTTTAACTAATTCTTTGTTTATCATGTACTGACATCCTTCTTCTTTAACATGGTGAAAAATTTGTTCTGTTAAGCTTAATTAATACTTTCGGAGATATTGGGATTAATCTAGAAACAAAGCATTGGGAATTCTTACGGCTTTTCTTTTCGACAAATTAAGTGGCCCGGCCTTTTTGCCAGTGAGTGTAGATTAATTTTGTTTTGGAAACCAAAGTTTGTTCAGTTCGAAAAGAAGGTGCTTTTTGAGGTACTTGAAGTATAACCTCAAAAAAATAAGTTATCAATCAAACTTACAAATCTTCACAACTTTCAATGAAATACAAAACACCCTCTTCTTAAAAACAAAAAAACTTGACTCCTTAACAATAAAAACGAATGAAAAACTCGAGGAACTATACAACACGATTTGAGCTTATCCAATACACCCATCAAACAAAAAACTACCGTTTCCCGTTATTCTCGTTATTAAAAAATCCTAAGGTCTTCAACGTCGAACTAACCCTATAAACCAACGGTTCCTTAAATTTCCAAATCGTCGTATCCATGACACTAGTTTTCCTATAGTCTTCGCAAGATTTCTTCAAAGTTTTCACGCAATCGGCTCTATAATGGTGTAGTTGCGCGTCGACTGTCTCTATAGGGTACGAAGTACAACCACCAGCTAGACAAGACAGCGGAAAATGGTTATGTAACGTCAGCACCTTTTTAGTATTGTGGAAACATTTGACGTACTGTCCAGGCTTTGTGAAGTTTTTCGCTCGGTAAACGTGTTGAAGCATATGCATGTACCTCGGGATTTCTTTAAACCAACCGTGATCGTGGAGGAGATCGTCTAAGAAATAAACGTTTCGAACGTTGTAACTAGCACGTTCCTCCGAGTTTATTTTCAAGGCTTTCGGAAGGATTTTCTTCATTAGATCTTTCCATGACGTCCCGTCTATCGGCATGATGACTTCGTCGATATCCAATAACGCGATATACTTGTATTTGTACATGTTTTTGTAGAAACAATCGTTATACGGGATTAGCTCGTTTTGACGCTTGTGGTTCGTTTTTTTCGTTAGATATAAATGTTGGAAGGAAGGAGCGTTTGGTTGACCGCCGGCTAGACTTATCGGGGTTACGTGTACTTTTTTCTCGCGTTGGTAATGCGCGAGAACTTTCGAAATGTTCGGGTGGACTTGTAGTTCGTAGAAGTAGATTTTATCTGCGCCTAAGAGGTTTAACAATTCGATCCATTCGACTAAACGCACCGAGAGATCTTCGTGCAAGAAATCCAGACCTTTCACGCAGACGGCAAAGTCTTTCTGGGTCTCCGGTTTCTCGTAAATAACCCTCAAGTTATTCGTAGAGTTATCGCAAGGATGTTCCGTTAACGAAATCGATTGAGGCACTTTATCTTTGAAGCTATGCGGTAAGACGCAAGCCGTTAAGTACGGCTGGTAAATGCCTTGTTTGTAGTTCCCCCATTTCTTATACCAGATGTACTTGTATTCGTAACTTTTTGTTATAACGGGATCCCGTTTTCCTTCGAACCAAAACTGGCAATACGTCGAGACAGTCGGCTCAATCCTATTAATCATGCCTAAAATTCGAACAGTGGGGCCTAAACGGTTATGAACACGATTATCGTAATAAGCTCCAAACAACTGGAAAGTCCCGTTTGACGTTCTGAGCGTCTGCCAATAGATATTATTAAACTCCAGATCGAACATGCTGGGAAACCGAGCGCAAGTTGTATTCAACCCCATCGGTTTATTCTTGTGTTTATTCCAATAAACAATCGGCAAATTCGGCATTCTCGCCTGGATATCTTCCACTAGCTTCTCCTCCGATAAACTAGGAGACTTATCGATGAAAGGTTCCTGGTCGTAAGCTTCTGTGGTTGCGTCTGCGTGCCTTGTTAGCATGTCGGCTTTTTTCTGCAAGAGAAATCGGCTGTTGAGGTGCGGGACTTGTACGTCGAGTTGGATCGTACGTAGTTGGAAGACCACGTAGAGTAGGATGCCCCATAGGATGAACGATAAGAAGACCTTTGAGAGGAATTTGGTGCTTCCGATGGGGATGCACCAGGCCATGGTTGGTGTTGATCTGGAATGAGATTCGTCGTCAGTTTTGTTTGTTCGGTTTTTTCGGTGGTGGTGATGAAGGTTGAAAAGACTGGAAGGCTGGAGTGGTGGATGGAAGAAGTTTTGTGGATGAAACAAAAGAAGGAGTGCTTTGGTGGAAAGGCAATATGGGGGCATTGGTTTGTGAAAAGTTATGACCATGAGTTTTCTTTTTTTCAATCAGCTTGTTTATAATTTTCAAAGTTCAAAGTCTTCAAAGTTCCAATACCAAAGCCAAACAAGTAAAAAAATATGAAACGAATGAAAGACATGCGAAAATGAAGAAAGAACACAATCCGTAGCCATAACAGCAATAAAAAGAAAAAATTAAGTAAAAAATAAAAAAAATTAAATAATTTAATAAACAAACGACATGACATCTCAGTAAAAAGATTCATATGGACTAATTTGATTTTTCAATTCCCTAAGAAGTTACAGCCGTTTAAAAAACAGTTTTGATAATATTTCAAACGGCTGTAACGTTTTAAGGAATTGAAAAATCAAATAAGTTCATATGGAAGTTTTTACTGAGTAATGAGTACGATATTTACTATCTTAAAAGAAGATTTGGAACACCTGTATATTGGAAACGGTAAGTTTCTTTAATTACTTAATTCAGCGGAGCCAATAATGCACACTTAAATCAGAAGCCATCTACCTACTATTAAATTCATGATTTAAAGAAATGTTCTGGTGATCCGGAAAAAATGTTTAAAATATTTTAATAATGAATTACTACTATTAAATCAGGAAAAGCATCAGAGATTGGTGGTTATCTACAATAAATATAATGACTTATAATGCTGTATCCAAATTCTTTTTTACATAACTTACTGTCATCGGTAAACTATTATTTTCAATTACCCAGTAATTTAAGAAAATATAATTTACCATTTGCAATTTTTATATTACGTGGTATATTAAATTTTAAAGTAATAATTTTAATTTTAGCGGTAATTTACTGATAATTTAATTACGGAAATTTAATTTCCTTAGTCAAATTGCTAGTTATCTACAAAATAGTCATTCTATGTTTACCCCAAAAAAATTAACTACAAACTCTTACATATTTCAATATTTTTAAGTATGTAATTTTGTGTTTATCATGACGTACTTTTTAATCACTGATAGTTTGTAATTAATTTCAATAATAATATCATTTATAATTTCGATTATTTTAAAAGTAAATGTAATCCTATTCTGAGAAAAACCTTTCTTATTGACTTATTTGTTATCAAATCTTTAAAAAGTAACATCCATTTGAAAGATTAACACAACAAAGTAAATCACATAAACAATTACGAAATCATATAAAATACAGATATAAAAGCGTAATGAGTAATGACGTAACAAATAAATTCATATCAAATTTTTTACTGACTTTTTTGTTTTAGAAAATAAATGTATTATTATGAGTAAAAAGTTTCATATCGACTTAAAAGTTAAAGCAGTTTAAAATACGGTTTTAATAATATTTTAAACGGTTGTTTTTAACTTTGGAAGGAATTGAAAAAGCAATGTAAGTCTATATGAATCTTTTTACTCTGTATGATATTCACCACCCTAAAAAAGTTTTGCGGAAAAAGTGAGACATCCTGTATACTTGACACAGTCAAGTTAAAATTTAGATGTAAATACTATTTTTCAGAAAAAAAACTGATAGTTTCCGAGATAATCGCAAATATGCTGAATTTAACTGTTTATTTAAGAATAAAGATTGCTTATATTAATGCTCAACTAAATAGTCTATAAACATGCCAACAAAAACATTTCAAGAAATGTGTAGCTATTCGAACTCAAAAGAGTGTTTTTTACGATGCACCACACAAATCGCATGACAAGAACTAGATAATAGTATAGACAATTAAGTATGTAAACAAAATCAGCTAGATCGGTCCACAAGTCTACGAGATCTTTCTGGCATCGACTTCAAACACATGCATTCCATAAACGCGTGCTTAAGTATGTTTAAGTAGTTACGAACATGTAGAGATGTTTTTTTTTTTTGCGAAATAATAAAGAGATATTAAGGTGAAGATAATATTTACACAACTAAAAATATTTAAAAAAATGCGAATATAGAAGCAACTTAATGAGACCCGTCGTTTTTTGTAAACATCATTGGCTCATTGTAAACCTTTATGATCATATCTCAGGTAGCTGTACGAATATTTAAATAAAATTTTCAGAAAATATTCTCTTTTATACAGCACTATCGAAAAAATATGACTTTCCTATCAACACATTTTTATGATACACCTTCTGAAAGACTCGAAATGAAAATTGGTAATTTTGTTGTCACCTAATAAAATATACACTCTGGGTAAAAAAAACGTACACATTTTCTATTGCTCATATTTCCAAAGATATTAATTAAATTCAAGCATTTCTTTGATAAACTAATTGCTTATATTATGAAGATTGAAACCATACCATATTTGCAATAATTGAACGTTTTAATCCAATGTAATGTTGCTTTATGTATGGCAATGCAACATTTCTGATAATATCGGATAAATTTAATGTGAAATGAAAGGTGTAATGAAATTAGTAGGCAATGACATCTGGTTTATTTTGGTCAAAAGGAACCATAGAGATTTTATAGCATCGTATACAGGGTGAAATTGTTGAATATCGTTTTTTTTGCTGCTTTTGCTCAAAAAAGCAGTTTGCATAGACGAAAAAAAAAAAAACGATTCTATTGCATAGACACGAAAAGTCCAATTTCGAACTTGAGGTATCTTTAAAGATGGCGGAGAAATTATGGCTAACGCTAATTTTATTATGGGCGCCGTTTGATTTTGAATTTTTTGAAGGATTTTTCTTACTTGGTTTCCATATTGCACTACAATTATTGGGCAACAACTCAGCAGTATATTATACAGTTTATGACAAAAGTCATAAATCTATTACCTAGGAACGCCCTTAGATGCATGGGAATAAAAACCATTAAAAAGTTTCACATGCGATAAGATAATGCCAATCATTACACAGCCAAACATAAAGCGACATAACATGGGAATGAAAAATTCTGTTATTGCGAATATGGTATGGTTTCAATCTTCACACTACAAGCAATTAGTTTTTCTAAAGAAATATTTGAATTAACTAAATATTATTGGAAATACGAGTGAGTAAAAATTTGTACCGTTTTTTTTTGCCCACAGTGTATATTTTATAAAATACACTCGTACTTCTAAAGTCGTAGTTCTAAAACTTATAAGATCAACTCTTAGTAAACTAAATTTCGAGCTTATCTGTTAACCTTACGTTTTATCATACAATGTAAATTACCCTCATTCTTTAGTTTGCGGCATTAACAACGCGCTTATAAAGATAAAAACAAAACCTACCGGAGTTAATGTCACTCTAAATTGCAAATTGCCGCATTGTACCTCTTAACATATAGATGTAGGTTGATTATTGCGCAAGCATTGCATTACTTATGCCTATCTAAATTGCTGGGATGCACAATTCCGTTGCACAACACAAACAACACGGCAAATGTTAGTGTATTCCGCATTGTTTTCTGTGCACATCGAGAATTTAAAGTTTTCAGCGCACGTCACAAAATCTATTACGTTTTTTTTTTTCTGTTTTCCATGCACGTCGATGTGTGCGATTGTCTTCAAGGTTGCTCATCAAATAATTTCTATTCGAGTCATATTGGAGTCAATGTCGGTACCGTTTGCGGTCATATGGGTAATATAAACGTTGCAGGAAACGTCTGATTGTTATTGCCTAATTACGCAGATGGATAGGATGCAATCAGTATGGAGTTTAATGACAGATTTGTTTGGATTTTGCGCTTTTATTGGCGTATGAATCACTCGTTTCCATTGAAAGAGACATGTGGATGCCCAAGTGTGTTAATTGAGTGAGCCATAGTTAGAACTTCTCGACATTGGGATTGCTTTTGTAGAACGAAGATATGTTGGGAGATCTTAATAATGCTGTAAATGTCTTTTTAGTCCAGTCATTCTAAATTTTTTATATAAGTTGCATTCAGAAGATTAAATATTGTCGATGAGACTGATACCATCGATAGCTTATGTAGCCCGTAGTAACATATTAATTCCTATTAACTGATCTTTTTAATATGTTCCTACGGGCTACATAAGCTATCAATTTCAATTGCATTTCCGAATCAAAATCTATAATGACTGGACTATTATCGTTTGTCTATGCTAACAACATAATGTCCAGTGGCGTAGCTCATATTTAGCGACATGGAGCAAGAAACATCTGTGCGCCTCCTGTTTTTTTCGGAAGAGGTCTGGTTTTTTTGACATTTAATTTATTGTATCCGACTTTCAATTTCAATTTTTCAATTCCAGATTGAACCAAAAATGGAGTTTATATATACAAAATCCTTGAGAAACTCAGTTTGGGGTTGTATGACAATCAAAAAACAATTAGTCAGCAGATGACGTTTTCGATTTCTAATAAATTAAACTGACCCCAAAATTCTTCAAATGGCAAAGATGTTTTATTTAAATACCGGCATCATATTTTATGGAAAATAGTATAGTTATTAGCGTAGATTTATTATATTGTTCTTCTTATTATTAAATATGATGCTGTTTTCATGTTTTCAATGTTTTCAAATACTTGGGACTCGGAATTGATCACCCAGTATACAAATAACGATGTATACACATTTTATGTAGAGCATTAAAAGACGTAGAACTGACCTAGAAAAGAACATTGTTGTCCGTGCAATAAAAAATCCAATTTGGTCATCTTTGACCGTGAATAACTGGCAACCCAGGCACGATATTTATTTGTTTTATTTAAACTGGGCTAGACGCTATAGTCTACTATTTCCGTATTTTGAATTTGCAAGCTCGCATTTAGATATAATATAATATCAAGAATTTTATTGTCTATAATTTTGTTTTTCGCTTTTTGTAATTATTAACATGAAAATTAAAAAAAATCTAATATCTACAAAGTTACTACCGCAATACACAAACGCAATGAAATAAAATTACCATTACGGTAATAAAATAACAACCTTAAAAACATTTTCACAGTTCAGGTGAACGTTGGTTGAGATGCCACAGTCGCTTTGCTAACCCCAATCAAATGATGTTTAGGGACATTTTTTCAAGTTTCTTATAGTATATTATAATACAAGTTTGACAATACAAAAATTGGTGCTTTGCCCAAACGAGTGCGCCAATACGTCTTATAAAACGAGTTTATATACTATTTTTTTCTACTTCTCATCATTAATTTTACATAAATTTCGATAATCGCGGTTTTCCT
Organism: Melinopterus prodromus; assembly: GCA_964023965.1. NCBI lineage: Eukaryota > Metazoa > Arthropoda > Insecta > Coleoptera > Scarabaeidae > Melinopterus > Melinopterus prodromus. The sequence continues at coordinate 10,667,514 of OZ030395.1, forward strand.
CTTACAATCTAGAGTAGCTTAATCTTCAACAGATGGCATAAATACGATTGAGGTAAGCCAATAGCGAGTGAGATACCAGCCTTATTTGACACTTGACGTCAATATCATCAATCTTGGAAAAAAAGTTACTAAAAGTTTGTGATCTAGTGTTTTCATAACGACATCGAAAGCGGTTTCGTTATGAGTTTAAAACGAACGCAAACTAGAATAGTATATTATAATACAAGTTTTATAAGACAAAAATTGGCGCACGAGTAGTTTTGGGCACGACGAGCGTAGCGAGGAGTGCCCAAATGGAACGAGTGCGCCAATACGTCTTATAAAACGAGTGTTATATACTATTTTTTCTACTTTGCGACATTAATTTTACATAAATGTCAAAAACTGCGGTTGTCATCTTACAATCTAGAGTAATATTTTTCTTCAACAGTTGGTAGTTGTAGTAAAATTCACAAATACGATTGAAGCGAGCCAATAGCGATTGAGATGTCAGCCTTATTTGACACTTGACGCCAATTTCATCAATCTTGGAGAACTAAAAGTTACTAAAAGTTTGTGATCTAGTGTTTTCATAACGACACCGAAACCGGTATCGTTATGAGTTCATAACGAACGCAAAGTAGAATTTTTTTTTCATTTTCATCAAAATTATTTGGAAGAAAGCGTTTTGGGCAATTGTAACTTTCCCTACCACTAAAATATGGGGATTGGCAATGTCATTCTTTAAAATAAATAACTTTGTGTTTCATATTAA